>VMDO01001299.1:0-64110 GCA_007922755.1 Pedetes capensis
GACCAGTGGCCCATCCCATCCAGAGCTACACCGACTGTGGAAAGGTGAAGTTGGGAAGCTCTGGCCTCAGGACCTTTGGTGTAGACTCCCACTTGGCCCCAGAGAGAGGAGCCCCCAAGGATCAGCAGGAGGAGGGAGCAGAAGTCAAAGCAGCACTCCTGATAGCTGAGGACAACAGCAAGCCTGGTGTGCATAGGAGGCACGGATTGTGGAGGGAAGGTGGGAGTAGGTGGCTCCTGTGTCTGCTCCCCAAGGCAATAAAGAGGATGGTGTGAGCCTGCTCATTTCTTGGGGCAACGCTGTTCCCACCCACTTCATCCATTATGTTAAGACCCTAGGACCAGGTGATGGCTTTGCATGTTCAACTCCTGGGTTCCTGGTACCCTTGGGGCACCAAGGCTGCTGTTTATCTCCTGGCCTATGGGCCAATCCCTTCACTAGGCTGGCCCCAGTGGCAGGCAGGAAACGTGTCATTCCAACATCATTCCTATGTTCGTTTATAGTTTCATCATTCAGCCTTTGTGGAGCCAGGACTGGGGACACAGAATGAGTCATATATGATCTCTGTCCTCAAGGAGCTCAAAGTCTGGTGGGAGAGACAGAGAGCACCAGGCAATAAGCATACAGTGACAATTGCTGGGCCAAGGTGTGCCCAGGAGGGTGGTGGCAGGTGTGACTGACAGGGGCAGGCCACGTCTTTTGGGGAAGGTGAATCTTGAAGGTTGTGCAGGAATTGGCCAAGTGAGAAGCTGGGGAAGGACGCAAAGCTCTGGAGCCATAAAAAACAGTGCTCTGAATCACAGTGTTTCAGCAGGTGGGAGATGAGGGGGCAGGATGAGTAACAAGAACAGAGAGCGGGACCACTAGGCTCCCTCCACTAAAGGACTGGCAGATTACTACAAGATTTCCTCCAATGAGATTTGAATTATACAAAGATTGAATTTGGGAGTAATGAGGAGATGGGAGTCAAGGGGAGCAAGTCTGTTAGAAGGTGATTACCAGTGAGAAGTCATAAGAATCTAATAAGAATAATACCTGAAGCCTCCCTCGCTCAGCTTTGCAACTGTCTCTGTGTGGTTTGCAGACTTGGAGCTCCAGGCTGTATGGGGTGGGGTGGGGGAGTAGGCAGGGGTGGGGACTGGGATGGTGGTTAATCCAGGGGTTTAGGGATAGGAGGGGCTTCCTGACTCCTCCTCATCTTGCTCTTCCAGCCCCAAGTAGATGAGTGAGCTGGATGGTGCTCCCATTGGCTTTGGATGAAGCCATTGGGCACAGGGGTGGAGCAGAGGGCCCAAGAGGCTTAAGATAAGGCTGATAAAGGGGGCAATAAAGGGGTAGAAATGGCATTTCAACAATTTAGGACAGAAGGTGAGAAGAGGGGTTGGCTCCAGTGCTTTCCCAACACAGGGACCTTCTAGAGAAAGAGAGGAATAGAATCAGAGGTCCACTGATCCAGCCTTGGGTGTGATCTGAGGTTCTTCATGTGGTGTCAACACCAGGCAATGGAAGGGACAAGGAAACTGTTGATTTTATCTTGTCTATAGAAGGACACAGTTTTAGGGACATTGTGCTCCAAAGTAAGGAAGAAAACCAATCACTTTCCCTCTGGAACTGCCGGTCAGGTCAGTGAGCTCTAAAGGCCATCTGGATTAGCTCCCTATTGTTGCTGCTGTACAACTAGGAGAATCAGCCCCCTTGGGGCCAACTGGGGTTGTAGGAAGCAACTGGAGCTACACAGTGTGTCTCTATACTACAGACACTAAGGACAGGAGTAAGGACACAGCCCTGATTTGCATGTGGCCTTCAGCACCTGCTAGGGCCAGGTCCTCCAAGCCCCATGGTGAGTGGGAGTCAGATGCCTCTGCTCCAGATCCTTCTCATGCCCTATACCTCTGGGCACTCTGCAGAGGTAGACACCATAGGACTATCGCCCTTCAAGGGTCTGTCTCCCTCAGTTCTGTGAGGCCTTTCGTGAGCCTCTCTTGACCACCTGGTCTTGTGTTATGAAGGCATTCTGGGAATCCTATCAGACTGTTTATCAGGGACAAGAGGATACAAGAATGTCATCCTTGTAGGTGGTGGTGCTGTCAGAAAATGCCTAATATTGTTCAGAGACTGATAAAGTGCCTCTCAAACTGCAGTGAGAATTAGAATCATCTGCCAGTGTCACCAATGGTACAGTAGAGGGATGTAGCTCCGTGTGGCTGCCTAGCCTGAAGAGTTCTAGCTGAGACCTCTACTCAGGTTAAGCCAGGTCCTTGGCTTTATCACAGAAGAGAATTTCAGGATGAGTCAGAAAGAGTGAAACAAAGTTATAGAGTTTATTAAGTACGTGTTTTAGGTTACATGTGGGCACTCAGAGAGAGAGGCATCTAGGACATGGATATGGGCTTCCTGAGAGAGAAGGGGAAGAAGAAGAAGAGGAGGAGGGGGAGGCAGAAGAAGAAGGAGGAGGAGAAAGAGGAGATAGGAGGAGGAGGAGGAAGCAGGAAGAGGAGGAAAGGAGGAGATGGAGGAGAGGAAAAGGAAGCAGAGGAGGAGGAGCTCCTGAACACATGTCCCCTCCAGTGTTGCTTAACCTAGGGCATGGGTGCTCAGCTGAGGGTGCCTAGTGTGACATGAACCTCAAGCTACATCTAGAGAGTCCCCTGCAATGGATTAGATAGGTGCCAATAAGATTGAAATGTCTGCAGCCATAGCACCCCTGGCATCTGATCCCACCTGATCTCAGAAACTAAGCAGCGTTGGCCTGGTTAGTCCTTGGATGGGAGACCACCTGGGAATACCAGGTGCTGCAGGCTAGGGAGAAAGCCCAGCCCACTCCTGAAACAACCAGCCGTGGAAAACACTATGAATAGCAGAGAAGCAATGACAATAGGGCTGGGCATGGCACAGTGTCAGAGAGTGTTTCATTCTGTTGTACATAGGGTCATTATGAGTGATGGGACTTGACTCAATGGCACCTAACAACAACAAGATTGAAAGACGATGTTCCATTGTTTAGGTTTAAGAAAAAAGTCACGAAGGAGTTGCCTGGGCATGTCTCAAAGAATCACAACATTACAGAGGGGAAAGTAAGGTCAAATTGAAAGGTTACTTACATTTTGATCCCAAGCTTGGCTTACTGCTATTTTAATATTTTCATTATTTAAAATGTCTCTCAAAAATAACATCTCTATGCAGGCAGACCTCACAGCAGTTTTCTTAGTAGTTTTGTCAAAGTTCTTGATTCTCAGCTGGAGAGATTCAAACCAGATCATGGGGTGAAAGCTCTTTCCCTTTCCATGTCCCTCTAATTTTCCTATCTTTCTATCCTGTCTCATCAGTGCTTTAAAAATCCACTCCCAGGGATTCTGACTCAGTAGGGCTGTTGTTAGGTGTTGTCTAGTTGGTTTGAATCACAGTGACCCTCACAGGGTTTTCAATGGCTGATTGTTTCAGGATTGCTTCAGGAGTGGATTGTTAAGTACTTCTCCCCTTCTCCCACTTTTTGTGGTACTGGGGATCAAACTGGGTCCTCAGAGAGTGTGGAGCAGCAGTCTACCAACTAAGCTAACCCCCACCCATAGTAGGGTTAGGAAATTGCATTTTCATCAAGTACTCCAGAAGACCTGACTCAGGGGCAGCTCAGGGAGGCTGAGAATCCAGTTCTCCCTTATGAATGTGGGTGGTCTATCTTCCAGCGCCTGAGGAGGAGATGGCCCTCCTCTTGCAGAGCTCTTGGGCTAATCTCCAGCATTGTTATTTGTTTCTCAGCCAGAAACAATTGAGAAGATATTTGGTTTAACACAGAGGTCAGGCTGGCCAACTGAGATGCAAAAAGACACTTAAATTAAACTATAGCAAATTAAATCACATCCTGGCTGCTCTGAACTGAGGCCCTTTCCTTCATTTGATATCGTACCTTCTCCAAAACAGTTAAACCCTCTGAGGGTTCACAGGGGAAGGAGGGACCAGAGTAAGTTGATTATGGCATAGAGGGCAAAACTAAATCCTAAGGGACGGATGAAGGATGAAAAGGTATGAGCAACATGAACTTAACACATGTATAGAACTTGTTTTTAAAGGTATTTAGGAGTAAGGAATATTCAAATCCTAGATGAGAATTCCCTTTGTCGCCTCCAATTGTGAGAATGAGGTCCAACTTCTTTGTTGTTATTGTTGATATTTTGAGTCTGGGTCATGCTATGAAGCCCAGGCCGGCCTCGAACTCATGATCCTCCTGCCTCAGCTTCCTGAGTGCCAGGCTCACAGGCATGGGCCATCATGCCTGCCTTCAGGCCTGACTTCTTATTCTTACAAACAAACTAGAGATTTTGGATAAGAAGAAACAGTGGACATGGAAGATCACAATTCAGAATGCCGATTGGCTTGGCTTGAATGATCCTTCAGCCTCCCCCTTCTACCCCGACACTCTCTGGGCAGGTCAGCTTCCTTTTGGGGAAACTTGCCCTCATCCCTTCCTGTTCTGAATATGCATTCATGTCAGAGTGTGGCCCACAGGCTGGCAAATCCTATCTGTTTTTCAAATGGCTTCTGTTCCTCTCCCAATAAGATGCAGGTAGCTGACCCACCAGTTGGGGTTGGACAGGTGAACTAGAATCATGCAGCTGGAAGTCAGTGAGCCACTCAACAGCCCTCCTGTGCTGACCCCATGCTCAGGGACAAAGTCATTCAAGAAGAGCTGAGCCTGTGGTGACAGACTGTTCTACACAGAGCAGAGGAGAACAGCAGGCTGAAGTGACCAAACTCAGACATGCAAACTCCTCTAGAAAGGGGTGGGAGATGCTTGTCATAGTACAGGGCATTACAGAAGGAAGAGGATCAGGTGGACACTGAGAGCCCAAATACCTGCGATCCCCTCTTAGTGATCTTGGCATGTGATTTGATTAGGG
Source organism: Pedetes capensis (assembly GCA_007922755.1). Classification (NCBI taxonomy): domain Eukaryota; kingdom Metazoa; phylum Chordata; class Mammalia; order Rodentia; family Pedetidae; genus Pedetes; species Pedetes capensis. The sequence goes on from VMDO01001299.1 coordinate 4,896, forward strand.
CTTTAATTATCTTACCACTTGTTGCCTAGATGTCCCCTTTTTCCAACAAGGACTGTGGCCCCTTGGGTCTGTATTTCATTAGCTGCCCACAAGGCCCCAAGGTGACTCCAAAGGATAGTAAGAAGTGCTGAGTCCTGCGTTTCCCTATTCCGATCCCACTGGGACACATCCAAAGCAAGTGCAAACAGCAGCTCAGGGGCCAGAATGTGTTTAGATGGGAGCCAGAGATATATCCTCCTGCCTCTGTCTCCTGCATGCTAGGGTTACAGGCATGTACCACTATACCTGGCCGGTACTGATTGCAAGAGCAAACCTCAAAACTTCTCTCCTGCAGGCTAGCAAGGTGCTGTCCAGCTGGTTAGGGTGTGTGGCCTGGGATAGAGGCAAGCCTTCTATTCTAGTCCTGGCTTTGCCACTTCCTGGTTGTGTGACCATGGAAAAGGGACTTGGCCTTTCTTGATTTGCCTTTTTCAAAATGGAGATATACCACATGTGTTGTAGTGAGATCAAAGTGAGACCTTGTCCCTAAACCACACACTCAACTCCTAGATGGCCAGCTGTGAAGAGTCACTGAAATAATAAATGGAAAGCATCTAGCACAGAATCTGGGATGTGACAGACACCCAACACATGTTTATTCCTTCTCATGTAACTTAAATTTCAAGCACAGTTTGCCCCCAGCTCCCCTCCACATGCCCCCTTAGGACCTCAGCATTGCTCCTCCTCCGTCCTTCCCTGCATCAGTGAATGGTACCCAGAGGCTGCCCAGGCCAGACACTGGAACCCTGCTCTCCTTCTTCCTTACCTCCCCTTGAGGCTTTGGAAATAGCATGATGCTATCCAAATCCACAATAAAAACAAAATGATAATGTTATCATGTTATCATTGCTAAATAGTGTACTCTATTTCCATTTTTTTCTACTTAGCAGATAAAATATTTTCCTAGCAGATTTTTTTTTTTTTTTTTTTTTGAGGCAGAGTTTTGCTTTATAGTCCAGGCTGGCCAGAAACTTGCATCGATCCTCCTGCTTTAGACTTCCAAGTGCTGGGATTACAGGCGTGCACTACCCTGTCCAGCTTCTTAGCAGATTTTTGAATCTCATGGGTTATGTTTTTCCTTGCTTGCATCTGTACCATTGTGGTGTTCAATCCCATCATATCTTGGAAACTAAACAGAGTTAGGCCTGGTTAGTACTTGGATGGGAGAAGGACCTGGCAGCCCACTCCCAAAAAATAATCAGGCCCTGGAAACCCTATGAATAGCAGAGAAGCACTGACAATACTGTTTTGTCTGTTGTACATGGGGTCACTGAGACAGACACTGACTAGATTGTCCCCCGTAACAATTGTTTTTCTTTAGCTACTTAAATTGTTTTGGGTTCCTAGAACACACTGCATCATTTCACAAATGCTCTGCCTAGATGACAGGGAAAGTCTACCTAGACTAAAAAAACCCCAAAAAACCCAAACTCAAACTGTTAGTAATCCACAAAAAGAATAATCTACATCAATAATGGAAATTAATTGAGGATTGATTTGAGTCATCTTAAGTCAAGGAACTTCACTGATGTAACCCTCCCCCAGGGCCAAGAGCTCAACCAAGTAATGCACATTTTTGGCCTTGAGAGCCACTGGCTTCTGCCTTTCTGAGGGTGGGGAGTTTTCACAGTATCATCATTTATGAATTGTACTTTCCATGCAGAATGTATTGAATAGAAAAGCAGCTTCTGGCTCTGAGTTATTCACAGTAGTTTTTCCAGAGACAGGCAAGGCCAGTGGTGAGATAGATGTGTCATTGGCTCGGTGTTGCAGATTTGCACACCACACTGGACCTGAGTGGTGAATTCGGTTCTCTGACTGTTCTGCATGCCTCTCCCTTCACTGACATGCCCTAAGACCACTACTTCCTGTTCTCAGGTTTTTTTCTTGTCTCAGTTGTCCATCAATCCCTATCTTCATGGTCTCAGCCTTTTCCATGCAGTCACCACAGCTGCTAAGGGTGTGTATGACAGTCCCCTATGGAGGGATTAAACGGCTCCCAAACATAGGCCCAAGTGATAATTACTCCAACGCAATGGTATTAATAAAAATTTAACTCTCCCTTTCTTTCCTCTCCCTGTCCCTTAACTCCCTCCCTGAGCCTTGTTTCAATGACAAGGGGCACCCCAAAACAGCCTCATGTTGCCTTGGATTCTTAGTGTAGTTTCTCCTGCCAATAAGCCACATTTCCTGCTCTATCTTAGACTGATTTTCTTCTAAATTCACAATAAATTCAGAACCTAACTAATTACATCTACAAAGACCCTTTTTGCAAATCAGGACACATTCTAGGTTCCTTCCTGACATGAGTTTTAGATGATCACTGTTCAGCCTACTGCAGTCTCCCACCAGAGTGTGAGAGTCTCCTACATATTTGATCTCAATCTCAGAGTCTATGGTTCCTTACATATTTTATGTAGATAAATGACTGACATAAATATTTTTGGAAAACTAAACATAGAGATTGATAGATTTTATCAACTTTTATCTCTGGTTAAAATTCATGGGCCATCAATCTGGCCAAATGTCGACTAGTTTGATTGAATACTACTGAAAAGATATCCACAGTATAAATCCAGGAAACACATGTATAAATCTGAGACAGGCTTCAGCCACATTTTGAACCTCAGGATCAGCGACATATTAGTTAATAGCTGTTTTTTATTTAATCTTTGTCTGTTGACATCTTTGAAATACATACTTCAGACTTTAATTATAGTTAACTGGAGGTGAAAGAATCTAAGATGAGATTTACATTTGAATAGTGAAATTTTGTAATTTTTGTTGTTTCATCTGATTGCTTAAAAACATAATTTTTCCTAAATATAAACTTATTGTAAATTCATTACAGATGACTTGAAAAATATCATCATAAAAAGAAAAGAAAATGCTATTGTAACCCCTAAAATCAGGATAAACTATTGTTAATATTTTGGAATATGCTTTTACAATATTTTTTCTAACCATATGTACATGTAAATATGAACTGTTAAGAGATCTGTATTTCTACACTTATGGTTACAGGATTGTAGCTGCTTCTGCCTTTAAGAGGAAAGTAGAATTTTGGCTAGTACTTGGATGGGAGACTGGCTGGGAACACCTGGTGCTGTAGGCTTGGGAGAAGGACCTGACAACCCACTCCCAAAAAACAATCAGCCATTGAAAACTCTATGAATAGCAGAGAAGCACTGGCAATAGTGTTTTGCCTGTTGTACATAGGATTGCTATGAGTTAGATGGCACCTAACAACAAGAACAGAATTCATCTCAAGGAAGATTTTAGAAACATTCCTAATGGTTCTGATAAAGTGTGAATGGTGGACACCTCTCACCCCTTTCTAGAGCATAAAAAAGGTGAAAAGAGAGGTTTTATAAATTTCTCTCCACAAAAGCAGGAGGAAACTTCAAGCTATCTGCTGTCAGCTCAAGAGATTTGGGGAGATGAGGGCCTGCAGGTAGAGAGGTGAGATGTGAAGAAGGAGAGCAGGGGGATCAGCTCTGGAATGGGAGGGGCTAGAGTCTCAGGGAGGAAAGCCAGCAGGGAGCTCCCTCTGGCAGGGAATGTCTGATGCCTAATGCTAAGTGGTTTCCCCATTCTATGCTGTCATTATATCTTTTTTTTTTTTCTCCCCAGTACTGAAAGCCTGAATCTGGAGCCTTATTTATACTTTGCAAATGCTGTACTCTGAGCTGAAACCCCTGCTTCCCCACATCCTGTTTTAAAATCTTGAGACAGAGTCTTCTACGTTACACAGGCTGCCTCTGGCCTTGAATTTGAACTGGCCTTGATCCTCCTACCTCTGCCTCCTGAGTGGTTGGGATTACAGATGTGTGCCACTATACCTGGCGATCTTTATAGTCTACCTCTCAGTCTTTCAGTAGGAGTTTGCATTAACAACACTGTTGGTCAGTGTTGCTTTGGCTGAAAGGAGGCATGGGACGAAGTACAGTGGGGAAAGAATAAAGCAGCTGGGAGCAGAGGTTGCAAGTAGACATTAGTGGAGGCCCACAATACTGTATGGACATATAATTCTGTGGTTGAACTTCTTCGTTTAGCAAAAATGATCAACAGCATGTTCTCATATCACTAGATTCTCTTGCACATCACTGTAGCCATCACCTTTATGTTTATAGAACTCTTCCAAATACCAGAAGTGTCAGGGGAACAGCTGAAGGGATTAAGACTCAAGACAAGATTAAATATATCAACAATAATTATGGTGCAATTGTTAACACAATAAAATACTATCTATAGTTTTTCTCTCTCTGAGTCTAGTAGGGACCCTGGTTATACATATGGCACTGTCTTATTGGACCTGCATTTTTGCTTGCACATATGATTATTTCCTTGAAAATCCTAGCAGTGAAGCTCTAAAGGTCAGAGGTGCATTCAGAGCATTTCTTTGGATTATCAATTGTCTTTCCAGAAGGCTATATCAATCTTACTTCAACCAACCAAATATCTTTAATTATAATGTAGAATAATTGAATCATTTTGTATTTGTTCGTAGTTACAGTTTAAAAGTAACATTTGACCATTTCTATTTTCATTTCTTGATCACAACTTGTAAGGTTGAACACTTTCTGTTCCCACTCCCCTTCAAATGAATTGTCTGTGTACTTTGTCTATTTTTCCTATTAGGGTTCTCATCTTTTTTTTATTGATTTTTATGATCTCATATGATAACAATATTAACTCTTTGTTGGTTATATCGCAGGCATTATACCCTGATTCATCACTTGCTTTTAATATTTGTTATGATGTTTAAGGTCCCAGAGACATTTTAATTTTTTCTACAGTGAAGTTTGTCTGTTTCGTTTATGGATTCTGTATTTGGTGTTTTAAGATTTTTCCAAACCCATGATTACATGCTTTTGTCTACTTTATTTTTCATTTTATTATTCTTATTTAACTTTTTTATTAGTAATTTTTAATGTTCCACTTAATGGGTCTCATTATCACATTTCCATACATGCATTTCATTGTACATTGCTCACATTAACTTCCCCTTCCCCTCTAGTGACGCTCCTCCCACTCCCCCTCCCTCCCCAACAATGGCTTCCTTTCTACTTGTGATTTTATTGTTGCTGTTGTTAGGTGCCCTCTGGTTGGTGTCCGACTCATAGCGACCCTATGTACAACAGATGAAACACTATTGTCAGTGCTTCTCTGTTATTCATAGGGTTGTCAATGGCTGATTGTTTTTTGGGAGTGGGTTGCTGGGTCCTTCTCCCAAGTCTACAGCACCTGGTATTCCCAGGTAGTCTCCCATCCAAGTACTAACCAGGCCCAGCCATGCTTAGATTCTGATGGGATCAGACGCCACAGTGGTACAGCTGCAGGCTGTGATTTTATTAGGTGCTCCCAATCCTAAATAATGCAGCTTTCTATTAGGTTCCACTGGTTTCTCTGTATGCTCAGGTAACAAGGCTATGGGGTTTGATTTTTAAGATCGTAGTATGTTTTAATACCCGACAGTGTAGATACCTCTCTCCTTTTTCAATATCTTCTGGGCTATTTTTATCTGTTATTCTTCTTGGTAGGCTTTAGGATGATTATGTCAATTTGCCAAAAAAAGAAAAAAGTCCCTTTGGGATTTTTGTTGAAATTGTATTGATTTTTATGAAATAATATAAATGCATGACTTTTTAAAAAACAGTATTGAGCCTTACTATCCAAGAATATGGTATGTCTCTTTCAATTTTTTTATATCCCTGAACTCGTTTGTATTTATGTCAATTTTATATACTTTTTAATGCTTATTATTAGGCAGATTATTATTATTATTATTATTATTATTTGCAAATAGAGTCAATCCTTGTGTATTAGTCAGGTGGTGTGTTGTGACACAGAAACCAACCTAAACAAAGATATGGGGGGAGAGATTTATTGGAAGTTCCCAGTTAGAGGATTTCTGTCCACAGAGATGGAGGGGGGAGATAAGGCATGGCAGCAGGGCAGGCATGGCAGAACCTATGGCACAGAACCTCACAGCATGGTGGATCAGGAGCAGGGAAGGACCAGACCAGGACTGGGGGTGAAAATCTCCAAAGGCCCGCCCCCAGGGAGCTGCTTCTGCAAAACTAGAATCTCATTTCCCAAAGTTCTATCACTTCCCAGGACAGCACCAGCTGGGAACCAAGTATTCAAACACATAGCCTTTAATGGACATTTTAGATTCAAACCATGACACTTAGCAAATTATTACTTTAAGATACATTTGATTCTTTGCAAATTTATATTCTGTAGAGGACAGTTAAAACTAGATTAAAAAAAAATAACTCAGCCACTACTGACTCCTAGGGCAATATCATCACTCATGTCTGGAGTTCATAGTTCTATCTCTTAAGCAAATGCCTTGATGGGTCTTTTTGGTTGAGAAAGTAACAGCCTAATATTTGGTCTGCCAAGACCAGAAAGGACTGAATGACTGTATCAGAAAGTGAAAAATGAGTAGCTTTTAAGTGTCTGTAGAGAGGCTGGGAGTGGGATGAGGGGCCAAGAATAGGGAGGTGAGAGGAGTGTGAGGAACGTGTAGAGAGGGAAGAGAAGGACAGGGGGAAAGGCTGAGCTGCTAGTTTAGACTGGCACCTAAGGAAGAATGTGGACAGTGAGAACGTCCCCCAGTTGAGGAGTGGAAAATGTGTTTTAAGACAGAGAAGCCTTACTACCAATATTATTGCCTACACTGTTCTACAATAAATATACCTATTTATTTTCCCAGTTGTTTGGGAAAAAGTCTGCTCTCTATAGTCCTTTTTTATCTGAGGTTTCACTTTTCATGGTTTCAGTTACATTAGTCAATTGTGGGCCAACATATTACATGGAAAATTCCATAATAATCAATCCATAAGTTTTAAATTGCATGTTGTTCTAAGTAGTGTGAAGAAAACTCATGCAGTCGCACTCCATCCTTCTCAGAGGGACTCATCCCTTTGTTCAGCATATCTGTGCAATATATGCTACCTGCCTTTTAGTTACTTAGTAGCTGCCTTTGTTACAAGATCAACTGCCATGGTATCACAGTGCTTGTGTTCAGGTAAGTTTTATCTTTTTGATTATGCCCCCAAAACACAAGAGTAATGAAGCTGGCAATTTGGACATGCCAAAAGAGAAGCCAGAAAGTGTTTCCTTTAAAGTGACAAGGATATTTTGGTATCATTACATTAAGATTAGCCTGCAGCCATAGGCCTGTGGTATCTGATCCTGTCAGATCTCAGAAGCTAAGCAGGGTCAGTTATGGTTAGTCCTTGGATGGGAGACCGCCTGGGAACACCAGGTGCTGTAGGCTTGGGAGATGGACCTTGCAACCCACTCCCAAAAATCAATCTGCCGTTGAAAACCCTATGAACAACACAGAAGCACTGACAGTAGTGTTTCAACTGCTGTACTCAGGGTCACTATGAGTTGGATACTGACTCGATGGCACCTAACAACAACAACAACAACAACAACAACATTAAGATTAGGGTTTCAAAATATGAATTGAGGGTGGGCAAACATTCAGTATAGGGCACAGAGCCTACACGAAATCTTCCTCAGCTTCTCCTAATCCCACTATAAATTGTCCCTACACTCTGCCTGCCTCAGAGTTTTCCGAATGCAAGTGATGGTGGCTGACTCCTCTGCTAACAGCAAGCTCAGAATAAATGGCCTCTGTTTGTTTTCACTTGGGTGATCTTTGTTTATTTTTATAATATTCTTGATTTTTAAAAGATAAACAATTATGTTTACTGCAGTCAAGACTCCTCTTTTCTGATTGGTGTACATTTATCACGTTCTGATTCTGATAGGTGTACATTTATATTTCTATGATATTCTCCTAGCTGTACATTTATATTTCTGATAGCAGTACATTTCTGTCTTATTGCTAGGTTTGAAGTGGTCATGATTATATTATATGAGAGTGACAATAGTAATCTTCTATATCTTACTCTTTACTGAGGCCATCTCTAAAGTTTCTCCTTTAAATACAGTATTGACTGTTGGCTTGAGGTGGATATTCTTTCTCTGATTAGATAAGCATATTTTCATCTCTAGATTGAGTTTTTCTTTTTTTAATATCAGAAAATTGTGTTTTTAGTGTCTATTGAGTTAATCTTTTTCTTCCTATGGATAATATCATATTAATAGAAATTCTAATTTCAGTCCTTACTTGTTTCTTATAAAAATAAACCTACTTGATCACAGTGCATTATTCTTTTATCACACTGCTGCATTTAATTGGCTAATATTTTATTCAAGATTTTTGCATCTATATTCATAAGTCAGGTTGGTCTGTAATTTTCTCTTCTCAGTGCTATTTTAGTCAGATTTATGACTTGGAAATCTATTTCATCTACTATTAATATTGTAGAACCTCCTCTTTTTGTTAGCATTAACAACTAGCTGTTGGCTTGAAATATGTATTTTTTTGTTGTGCTAAGGAAATATTTTTCTAGACCTACCATTTTTGGAGGATACAATTCTTTGGCAATGTTTTCCAATTTATTCTATGTGTTAGTCTATTCATACTTCTAAATTCTCTTGAGTCAATTTTAATCATTTATATTTTCCTATATGCTTACTGTCTATAGCTGTACCACCCTGGCATCTGATCTTGTGTCTGACCGGTTAGTCCTTGAATGGGAGACTGCCTGGGAATACCAGGTGCTGTAGACTAGGGAGAAGGATCTGACAGTTCACTCCCCAAACAGCTCTATGAATAGCAGAGAAGCACTGACAATAGGGATGGACATGGCACAGTGTTGGGTAGTGTTTTGTTTTTTTGTATATAATGTCTCAATGAGTCAGACCGGGCTCGGATTTAGCTCAGTTGGTAGAGCACTGCTTTGCAGTCTCTGAGGTCCCGAGTTCCATTCCCAGCACCACAAAATGGGAGAAGGACGTGGCAAACCCATTCCCAAGGCAATCCCGAAACAGTCAGCCATTGAAAATCCTATGAGGGTTGCTATGAGTAGGATACCGAGTCAGTGGCACCTAACAGCAACAACAACATGAGTCAGACCTGACTGGATGGCATCTAACAACAACAACATATGCTACCATTTTACTAAGATTTTTTCAAATAAATTAGCATAAAGTTTTACATAGAAATATTAAAAAGAATTATTCTCCATAACCTTTAGTTTTAATTTGTGTCTAAAATATATTATTATTCCTAATCAGGCACATTTATGTTTTCTACCCCGCTATAGGTTTAAACTTGTTCTTTTAAAATATTTATTCAATGTACAGTTTAGATTTATTCCCAAATAAGGATTTACATTTTGGTGGTTTATTTGGTTGGTGCAAGAAGACACTGGAGGGGAGGGGGTAGGTGATGCAGGGTAGGAAGGCAGGCAACACCCTGGGCACTGGGACAAGATCCTGGGAATACCAGGGAGTAGAAGCATACCTTAGAGGGGTCTCCTGAAGTGTATGGGATTTGGGTTATTTACACATTCTCAACAGTCACTGGCTGACATTTCCTGAATATGGAGGTGGAATGGGGTTGGAGGTATGGAGGTGTTAATTCCCTGGCAGTTAGAGCCTATCTTGGGCACAAGCAGAAAGGCCTCCCAATGCCTCAGAAAAAGCCGTTGGGCAAAGGAATTGCCAATACTGACACTAGAATTCTTTGGAAGACAATAGAGTGGAGATGCCCTGGGCATGTGGGCGGGGCACGACTGTTTCTGCCGCTTGCACACTCTGAAGCTCATTTATCAGCTCTTCTGTTTCATGGGTGTTATAGTTTAAATCGGAAATGTCCCCTAAAGGTCACGTGTTTGAATGTTTGGTCCCCAGCTGGTGGTGCTGTCCTAGGAGATTATGGAACTTTGGGAGGTAGGATCTGAGTTTTGTGGAAGCTGGTCCCTGGAGGTGGGCCTTTGGTTTTTACCTGGAGTCTGGACTGCAGTTACTCTCTACTCTCAGCTTCCTGATTGCCAAGATGTGAGGTTCTGGGCCATGGCCCCACTTCACCTACCCTGCTGCCATGCTTTCCACCTTTATGGACTAAAATCCTGTACCCATAAGCCCCTAGTAAATGTCTCCTCCACTAAATCTGCTTCAGTAGATTTGTCTGTCATAGCCACACACTAGCAGACTAATATAATAGGTTTCAATTAGTTTTATCTTTTACCTTTATTAATACATTTCTTCTCCTTTTTAAGCTGTAACCTTTAACTGGTATGGTCAACTTAATTGACAGATATCAGTTTGTGGGGTCACCCAAGACCACATAACAAAAATCACTTTATTGTTTAAGATATTTGTTTTCAAGGTTTAATTATGTTGTTAAATGAACTAAAACGCCTTTCAAAAGTTATTAATATAACATTTATTTGTACAATAACTATCAAAAATTGTGATATTTTTATGGCACTTAAAGATTCTAATCAGTTTTAAAAACTACAATAAAATGAAACTAAGATTAACATACCAAAAAAATTCTCTTCTTGTTTTATATTTTTGTTGTTAGGTGCAGTCACGTAGGTAGCCAACTCATAGTGACCCCATGTACAACAGATAAAACACTATTGTCAGTGCTTCTCTGCTATCATAGGATTTCCAATGGCTGATTATTTGAGGGGAGTGGGCTGCTGGGTCCTTCTCCCAAGCCTACAGCACCTGGTGTTCCCAGGTGGTCTCCCATCTGAGTACTAATCAGGTCCGACCCTGCTTAGCTTCTGAGATCTAACAGGATCAGATGCCAGTGGTGTGGCTGCAGGCATTTTACAATATTGTTGTTGTTGGGGGCTGTAGAGTTGGTATCCAACTCATGGTGACCTTCACAGGATTTTCAATGGCTAATTGTTTTGGAATTGCTTTGGGAGTGGATTGTTGCATCCTTCTCCCATTTTTCATGGTGCTGGGGATGGAACCCAAGTCCTCAGAGAGTATGGAGCAGCATTCTACCAACTGACCTAAACTCCAGTCCACCTTTTTATAATATAGAGATCCTAAAAATCATAAGATTGACAGTTTTCATGAGATCACTTATAAGATGTGAAAAATAATTTGCAATTATAATTAGTATTGTGAGATTATATGTGACCCCATCAGGCATTTAATCTGGGTTTTTAGGCAGGTGCTACTGTGTTGCCCTGAGTTGGAACATACTGAGTTTACAAGAAGCAATATATTTGTATGACAACTAGGAATTTTAAAAAGTAGCAAAATTTAACTTTCAGGGTCTTTTTTGACCCCCATAATACCAATTAAGGGTTGTTTGATGATCCTCTTTTTTTTCCTCCTTGAGTTATGTGCCTACCTCATACATTTTCATTCCTTCTTATTTGATAATATAATAGAAGCAGTGCAGGTGGGTTATGAGGAATAACTGAGAATCTACTAATAAGGGTGCTTAGTGCAGAGCTGGGTGTGGTGGTAATCCCCGCCTTTGGGAGCTGAGGCAGGAGAATCAAGAGTTTGAGGCCAGCTTGGCCTACATATTGAGAACTGTTTCAAAACAAAACAAAACAAAACAAACGCATGCCTAGTCCAATATTTAGCACATAGTAAGTTTTCAACAAATGTTAATGACTATTTTGATTGAACCCTTTCAAGATGCCTCTGATTACAGATTTCGCTGTCTCCTCTTGATGTTGATATGTGATACTTTCATTATCATTTCTGTCTACAGGTTCTGTAAATTACTGTTTTGGTTTCCTTTTTGGTCCATGGATTATTCTGAAGAATGTTATTAAACCAAATGGTTAGACATTTTCTGTTTATATATTTTTTCAATTTCTAGATTTACTGTATTGTGATATAGACTGTAGTCATGTATAATTTCTGGATTTGGAATTTATTTAAATTTTTGACAGTTTAATATGTAATTATTTTTTAACACCATTCTGTGGACACTAAAAAAGATGTTCTTTTTTATTTTTTTCATATTTGTTAAATGCATCTCAGTAATGACTTTTTTCAGATGTTCTACATCTTGTGTTTGTTTTTGTGACCTGTTAAGAACTGACAAAAGTCAGCAATTGTGTTTTGCTCAGTCTTGTTATTCAGAAACTAAAGACTTATGACAAATACATCTTCATTGCAGATCTTGATTTCTGTGAATTACCCTTAATTTTTCTTGATAGTTTAGGACTTAAATTCTTCTTGCTTTAATATACCTCCTTCTGTCCTTTTAATTTAATTTTTATTTTTTATTTTTGGTCCTGAGGATTTAACCTAGGCCCTTATACATCCTAAGCATGTACCTTACCACTGAGCTACACTCTCAGATTCATGTTTTTATTTTTAAAGATACTGAGTCTTTTTGGATGTGCTTCTTGTGGAAAATGTATAGTTGGATCAAATATGAGAATCTTTGATAAATGTAACTTATTAGATGCATTGTCACAACTATCATGGTTGATATTCTGATGAGTTTAGCTGGATCCATTATTAGTGTGATATAATAAGAAAAAAAATTGGTTTTTGTCCCCAGTTCCTGGCACAAAGCTCTATGAATTCTTGACATTTCCTGAGTTATAGGAGCAAATTTTGTTATTTGTAAGGACCTCCTTTCAACTGTATCTGTATTTATGCTAAAGAGGTAACTCTTAGTAGTGGCCGTCAGAGAGCTTTAGGATGGGAGGTGGTCACTGGAAAGACCAAGGTGTGATTAGACGTTGAGAACTTTCAGTGCCTCTCCCAACCACAAAGGAAGGGAGAGAAGCTGGAGATTGAGTTCCGTCACCAACAGCCTTTGGTTTCATCAATGATGCCTACATGCCTGAACCATGCTTAAGAACCCTAAGTAATGAGGTCAGGAGCTACCAAGTTATCGAACACATGCATGTACCTGGAGGGTGGAACATCCCAACTCCCATGAGGACAAAAGTCTTGTGTTCAGGACCCTTCTGGACCTCAGCCTGTAAGCCTCTTCATTTGGCTGTAATTATGAGTAAAGTGGCATCTTGATCCTGTGAGACATTCTAGCAAATTATTGAGCCTGAGGTGGGAAGAGAGGAGGCTATTGGAACTCCGAACTTGGTGGGCAACTCAGACAGAAGTATGAGCAATCTGGAGATCTGATACTTATGACTTATGTCTGAAGGGACAGCAGTCTTGTGGGAGCCCTTAAACTTGTGGAGGCGGATGCCAACTCCGTATAGTTTGTGTCAAAATTGAATTGAATTATAAGATACCCCACTGTTACAGGATAACTGCAGAAGTATGTGAAAAATCCTCACATTCAGGAAAAAAAATGGAAATCTGCTTTTAGTATATGTGTTTGTTGATACTTAAAAAAATTATTTGTGCTGGGTGCTGTGGCTCACTACATGCCTGTAATCCCAGCGGCTCAGGAGGCAGAGGCAGGAGGATCTCAAGTTCGAGACCAGAGGCAGTCTGCGTAATTTAGAGACCCTGTCTCAAAAAGTAAAAAAATGGGCTGAGGATACAGCTCAGTGGTCCAGCACTTACAAAACATGCAAGCACAAGGCCCTGGGTTCAAGCCCCAGTACAAAAAAAAAAAAAAAAAAAATTGCCACTGAAACTGTAGGGATTGGATCAGATGAGTTCCAACCCAGCCTTGTTGATGGTGGAACCATATAGGAACAAAGTCCTTTATTGCTGCTGCTGCTTTTTGTTTAAGGTATTGCTTCTATCCTGGGCCTTTTTATCCTAGTTTCTCATGAAGCCTACTATGCCACTGTGCCAAAATAGATTCCACCTGGACCCTTTCCAGACCCTCCCATGGCCTGCCTTTGTCTCTGACCCTTGGCTTTGAAATTGAGGATAACTCAGATTTCTCTTCTATTGTTGTTGCAAAAGTAGGGGAAGATGGAAAGTTGAACCTCTTCAAGGAAGAGACATAAAAACCATCCAGAAGTCTTTCTTCAGTCTAGTCCCATTTGAATGTCATCTAGCAAAAGACATTGAGGTTTCTGGCATGTAGTTGGTATTCTGCTTGGATTATTACAAAATTATGGTTAAAACATAATTTTCAAAAAGGTAAAAACATGATTCTTATGCAAATACAAAACCATTTCAAAGATTTTATTCAATTTACTCCTTAGTATGGTTACTTAAGCATTTGAGAAATTAAGCATATTAGATATTGATATGGAATATGTAAAGAAATGTTAATTTGAGATTTTTGGATTAGATACAAAGTGTTAATAAAGTGTAACCTTTGGGGTTATCTGTTCTATTGGAATTATTATTATTATTATTATTATTATTATTATTATTATTATTATTTTGGAAAGGTTCTTACTATGCAGCCCAGGCTGGCCTGGAGCTTCTCATGTAGCCCAGGCTGGTGTCAAACTCTTCATCTTCCTGCCTCAGTCTCCCACGTGCTGGGATTACAGGTGTGCCTCACCACACTTGCCTCTGACATCTTCATTGGACAAAAAGCTACAAGTTAAAAAGCTCCTTCTATTTTTATAGTATAGTCCATAGAAATCAAACCCAGCACTACACTGAAAAACAGTGAGAAGTCTCTTTTGCCTAGTTCCAAATTCAGATCATTTTATGCTGATTTTACTTATAGTGGTACCTCAGCACTCCAACTGCTCAGTGCTCAAACATTTTGGCCCTAGACCAATATTTTTGAGAGAATTCTGGCTCAGTGCTCAACCTCTTGCTTGGCACTTGACCACTGTGCTAAAAACCTGTATGAGGTGCCGTGCTTCCCTGGGATGCTGCTGGGTGAAACAAAGGGGAAAGCATCAATTTGTGTGTGGATTTCAAGCAATAAAGACCTGTCTTGATGCTATATTCATGATCTAGTGGATTTTTTTGTGCGTGTGGTACTGGTAGTTGAACCCAGGGCCTCGCGCTTGCATGCTTTGCAAGTGCTGACCACTGAGCTGCACCCCCAGACCCATTTTTTTTTTTTTGCTTTTCAAGACAGGGTCTAGCTAAATTAAGCAGACTGTCTCTGGTCTTGAACTTGTGATCCTCCTGCTTGTGCCTCCTGAATCACTGAGATTACAGGCATGTGGTACGCCATCATACCCGGCTGGATTTCTTTTTAAAATATGTATGTACATATGTATACCATATGGTCATCATGGCACCCAAGAAACTTTTTAGTGCTAAAAGGAAAGAGGAAAACATTAAGAACAATAATTCACTCAAAAATTGCTAAGTATGTGAGTGTCATACATGTGTATGAATTAACCATTTGGTAGGGTGTTGGGATTTAGCCCAGTGGGTAGAGTGCTGCTCCTCACTCTCTGAGGACCTGGGTTTGATCCCCAGCACTGCAAAAATTGGAGAAGAACATGAAAATCCACTTTTGAAGCAATCCCCAAACAATTAGCCATTGAAAACCTTAGGAGGGTTGCTATGAGTTGTACCCTACTCGACGGCACCTCACAACAACAATGGTGCTGGAACCAATAAATACATTTACATTATTTCTTATGGGAAAAAGTGCTTGGCATTCAAACTCATTGGCATTCAATCAGCCTTCCAAAATGGATTGTTGTTGAGTGCTGAGGTATCACTCTATTATAGGTTATTTTTTGTGGACCACAGGAGGAGAATCTGTCCTCACCCTTTTGTTGCCATCTTTTACATGTTGTTGTTGTTGTTGTTGTTGTTAGGTGTCATTAAATTGTGTCTGACTTATAGTGACCTTCATACGGTTTTCAATGGCTGATTGTTTTGGGATTGCCTTGGGAGTGGATTGCCATGTCCTTCTCCCTTTTATGCAGTGCTGGGAATTGAACCTGGAACCTCAGAGACTGCAGAGTGGTGCTCTACCAACTAAGCTAAACCCTAGTCCCAGAGGACTAAAAGAAATATTCATGTTGAGTTGCAGCTAATTTCTGAGAGAGTATTTTCATTTCTCTTATCAATGCACTATTGACAGTTTTTGTATAGTTTTAGGTAAACTAGATGTCTTAAATGAAAAAAGAAGTTTCTCCAACCCTTATCACAAATGGCATATTAATCTAAAAATATGAGGATAAAAGTTCAAATAAAGAAGAATTATATTACATACTTATTCAACTTAAGAGAACCCAATTATATATACTTAGCAAGAGAATACTTTAGTAGGGAAATTTCCTCTTGCAATTCCACTCAGTGAATATACACCACAGAATGGGGGTGCGAAGGAGATACAAATCTGCTTTCATCCTCATAAATCTCAGTTTTCTTGTGTGATATCTTGATATGCTGAGTGTGAGTCTAATGTTTAAAAACATATGTGATTTTGAGCCACATGGTCTCTAAATGAAAGCCACCTACTTCAGTTAGTACCAGACGCTCTAATCTAGAGGAAGCCCGGCTGTGTCGGACTGTTAGTATCAGCTTTCCTGGGGTTTTCATGGGAAATTTTAACATTATGTTTAATTTGCCTCATGAAAAGCTTTCAGATGTTGTATTAGTTTTCTGTTGCTGCATAACAAATTACCTCAGGTCAAGTACCTTATAAGGAATCACACATTAATCCACAGTTCCTGTGGGGCAGGGGCCCTGGCAAGGTTTAGTTGGTTCTCTCTCCAGGGCCTCATGTGATTGCAATCAATATTTCAGCTGAACTTAGTTTGTTTTTGGAGTCTCCACTGTGGGAAAATCTGTTTGTGAGTTCATTCAAATTGTTGGGCAAATTAATTTCCTTGTGGTTGCATGACTGAGGGCTTCTGTGTTTTGTTCGATGTTAGTTGGAGGCTGTTCCCAGACCATTCTCTGTTTTTTTGTTTTTTTGTTTTTTTGCCCTGGGGCCTCCTCAAAATGGCTGCTACTTCTCGGAGTCAGCAAAAAGACTCACTCTGATGTCACATAGGGCCTGGTTCCTCTTTTAAAGGCTTTCACCTGGTTAAGTGAGACCCATCCCAGATCACCTTTTATGAATTCAAAGCCAAATGCTTTGGGACCTTAATCACATCTATAAAGTCCCTTACTACCTTCTGTGGGTTAGAATCAAGTCACAAGTCCTGCCCCCCTCAGGGGGAGGGGATTGTAGGGGGAAGGGATTAGACAGGAGGGGCCCGGAATCATGGGGTTCACCCTAAACATCTGCCTGCCACAGATTTTATAACCTCAGTGGTGAGGGCCAAGCCAGGAAAACAGAGACCACACTAGGTATCTTAACAGAAAATGCTTAGTATAGGAAATTAGTTATTGGATTAAAAAAGAAAAAAATTAAAAGGGAACAGTGATATAGCAAAGAAAAAAGTGCGGGAAACAATGTCCCATCTGCTCCCAGTGGTTGGAGTATAAGGGGATCAGGTCAGGATGATTAGGACCTACAAGCTGGGAGAAATGTTCTTCACCTAATTAAGTCCCTCTCTAACTAGCTTGTTGAAGGAGGGGCCCTGCAGAGCTCAGATCTCTGAGGAGGGGTGCCTGCTAGCTGGAATGGGGACCTCCTTGGTGGTGTCCTGAGACTCATTCTGAGAGCACTACAGAAGCTGGGGACTGAGACCAATCCATGGGTGGGGTGGGGTGAAGGGCTGGGGCTCCTGTCTGGGGCTACCTGCCAGGAGCAGCAGGCCCATAGGAAGGGCCGTTCTCTCTCCTGCCTTCCAGTGTCTCTCTAGCCTCTCTCTTGGAAGACCCTAACAATGAATAAACTGTCAATGGAGAGATATGCTTTGCTGATTCCTGGACCCTGTACCACAAAACAGTCTGATGGGGCAGATTTGGAAACTAAGGAGACTAGCTTGATAGCTAGAGCTTCATAACCACTTTCCTTAGGTAAGGCTGCTGAAACTTAGGTTCAGTGGGAAACCCTGGATATGACCTTCTGGTCTAATAATGGTAGTTCTGTGATTGTAGGAGGCCAATGAATAACTTCTTTCTTCTCTGTTTGAATTCTAAACTAACCAAGTGAGAGCCTCAGGCTTTAGAAAATGGTGATCAAAATAACTGATTTCTGACAAACAAAGTCTCTGGTGTCAGGTGTGCAACTGAATGTGTTTGTCTTGCTGATATTCCCTGATCTTAACTTCCAGGAGAGACTTTCTCTAATGGGTCCTTGGTGGGAGCAGCCAGGGCCCAGAGACCAAGTGAGAATGCATCTCCCTGGTGGTCATTGGGTTGCAAGGAGGGGCATGATGTCCAGACAAAGTCCACCATCCATGAGGGAGAAGCACCCAGAGGAGCTCAGAGAGGTCTGTAGGGCTTCCCAAGTGGAGGTGGGGAGTGGACAATGAGTTTTCCAAACTAGTAGACTTGGAAGCATATCTGGTCACATCCTGGTGCTGGGTACAGATGTTATAAAATACAGATTTACTTTTTAATTGGAATTCCTTTTTTTTTTAAAGAAAGAATTGTGATGAAACATAACAAAATTTACTATTTTAACCATTTTTAAGTGTACAGTCTAGTGGTATTGAGAACATCCATATAGTTATCAGCTATCACCATCCATCACCAGAATGCTTTTCATCTTGCCTACTAGATTTTTCAAATTAAGCCCCCATTCTCTCTTGTTCAGCCCTTGGAAACCTCTAAGCTACTTTCTGTACTTAAGAATTTAACTACTCTCTTGTTCTTGTTGTTGTTGTTAGGTGCCATCGAGTAGTCCGACTCATAGCGACACTATGTACAACAGAATGAAACACTCTCCAACACTGTGCCATGCCTGGCACTATTGTCAGTAATTCTCTGCTATTCATAGAGTTTTCAATGGCGAGTTGTTTTGGGAGTGGATTGCCAGGTCCTTCCTAGCCTGCAGCACCTGGTGTTCCCAGGCAGTCTCCCATCCAAGGACTACCCAGGCTGCCCCTGCTTAGCTTCCTAGATTAGGTGGGATTGAATGCTGGAGTGCTATGGTACAGATGTCGACTACTCTAGGTACCTCATAAAAAGGAATAATACAGTACTCCAAGCAGTACTCCAAGGCAGCTGCTATCTACTAAAGAATGCAAATGTATTCCATGGTTTATAGCCCCTTTCTTCTGCCTTTAAGAAGCATCTTTCATCTCCAATTCTGCTTCCTTCTGTTTTTGTCACTATGTCCTTTTGTGTCTGGCTTTTTCAGTTAGCATGTCTTCAAGGTTCATTTATTTTGCAGCACGTGGCAGAATTTCCTCCCTTTTTAAGACGGAATAATATTCCATTGTGTGCTTCCACCTTTTGGCTATTTTTTTTCAATACTGGGGAGTTGAACACAGGGACTTGCTCATATTTTGCAATTGCTCTATCACTGAGCAGCACCCCTAGCCCCTTCCTAACTTTTTCTATCTTGAGACAGGGTCTTGCTAAGTTACATAGGCTGCCTCTGGCTTCAAACTTACAATTCTTCTCCCTCCACCTCCCAAATAGCTAGGATTACAAGCATACGCCACTGGGCCCAGACTTTTTGGCTATTTTAAATAATGCTATGAATAATGCATGAGTATGGGTATACAAATATCTGAGTCTCTGATTTCAATTCTTTTGCATATATATGTGTAGAACTAGAACGGGTGAATTATAGCATAAGTCTATTTTGAATTAGAAACACAGATTTTAATGGGCATGGTGAGGAATATCCAGACATAGAGGCCAGGAGACTGTGAAATTCACATTATCTAGGTGCTAATTGTCCACTTGACCCTGAGGATAGCATTTGCTTTTCTGCCCCTGCTGTCTAGTCAAGCTCAAACAGTAAAGAATGGCCTTCTCAGGGAAAGGGCCTATATATCTTTCAGGCAGTGGCTAGGAAGCTCTGCTCACAAGAATAAAGACAGTGGTCCGAGTCCATTTCAGTCCCCATAGGCCATGGCCTGCGGTGTGAGAGCTGAGCAAGATTCTGGAGCCCTTGAAGTTGCTTAGCTTGTCATTTTTACCATCCTCTGAATCCATATTGCTGTAATGACTGGCAATGGAGCCTTTTGTATGAGGGCAGACTGTGTGTGTATGTTTGTGTGCGCGCTCGATCACAGGTAACTTCAAGGACAATTAGGAAAAGGGAGCTGGGAGGCTTTTTTTCTGGTCTAGGGCTACTCTTGGGAAGAGCACAGATGGGCAGAGCCAGAGAAGGAAGCAAAGTAGGCTGAGTTCCTGATGTTCCTGAGGTCCAACAGCTCCAAGACTTGAGCACATTTTCCAGACAGAGTTCAATGTCCTATTCCAAAGAGTCACCCAAATGGTGGGATTTCAAGAACTCTGATAAACTGATGTGAAAACAGATGACAGAGATTAAAAGAATCGTCTATGGCATGGAGGGCTCAGGTACCTGCTGAGTCCTGGGTGGGAACATGGTATGCTGAATTTCCTGGAGGTATAAAAAAGAAGGTAACAATTATTTCCTTCTGTCCTAATACAAGGTTTGTTCTGTGTTTGAGGCCAGCTGAATTTATTCTCTTGGTTTTGATGTACTTGTAAGTCAAGAATTCAACATGCTTCTAGGAGTATTTCTTGGGAAGCATTATAGAAGTACAGGGGGAGGGAGCAGGTAGGTACCAGGTGTAAGTGTAGAGAAGTCAGCAAGTCATACCTTTCTCTCCGAATGCACAGGTGCTTGTCTTCATACCCCTCCATTCAGCAAGGGGCCAGAGACCCAAGCAGCGCTGTCTAATAGGAAATGATGTGAGCCACAGCCAGAATTTAAAATTTTCTGGGAGCCACATTAGGTAAAAGGAATCAGGTGAAATCAGTAATATATTCTATTTAATCTAGTATTCCCAAAATATCGTTTCAATATGTAATAAACATTAAAACGATTGAGGTATTGCACATTTTTTTACTAAGTGTATTAGGGTTCTCCAGAGGAACAAAACCACTAGAAAGTGAATATAATTATGAGGGCATTTGCAGAATGGCTGACATAGATCAGAGGCTGGATAGTCCCACAATGGCCATCTTCAGGTTAGAGAACCAGGAAAACCAGTAGCCACTCAGGCGAAGAAATTGGAAACTTCAGAACAAGGGGAACCCAGCTTGAGGCTGAAGGCCTGGAAGCTCCCTGGAGAATCGCCGATGCAAGTCCACATTTAAAGGCTGAGGAATCTGGAGACTGATGTCCATAGGCAATGGCAGCAGCAAAAATGCACCTGCTCAACAAGACTTAAGCATACACGGTGCACAAATTCCCCCTTCCACCACTTTTTGTTCCATCCAGGCCCCCAGCCTATTGGACACCCACATTCAGTGTAGGTCTTCCCTGCTAAATTCACTGACTTACATGCCAATCTTCTCTGGAAACGCTACCCCCAGCCACACACACCCAGAAGTGTGCTTCACCAATTTTCTAGACATCTCTCAATCCAGTCAAGTTTACAACCAATATTCACCATCACGTTAAACTTTTGAAATTTGTTGTGTATTTTATACTTAGGGCATACTTTAGTTCAGAAAAGCCACATTTCAAGTATTTAATGGTGAAATGTGGCTTATGGCTACCATGTTGGACAGTGAAACTGTAAGAGAGCCAAGGATAATTATAGTAGTGAACATTTACTGAATGATTCCTATTACATGTATTAAATAATTTAAACCTCAAAGCAGTACTCCAAGGCAGCTGCTATCTACTAAAGAATGCAAATGTATTCCATGGCTTATGGCCCCTTTCTTCTGCCTTTAAGAAGCATCTTTCATCTGTGATTCTACTTCCTTCTGTTTTTGTCACTATGTGCCTGCCTTCTGCTTCTCTCTTACAGGACTTTTATGATTGCGTCAGTCCCACCCAATAATCCAGGATTATCTCCCTTTCTCAAGATCCGTAATTTTATCACATCTACAAAGTCTCCTTTACCATATAATATAACATTCACAGATCGTGGAGATTAGGATGCAGACATCTTGGGGGGCCATTATTCAGCCTCCAGCGAGAGTGACTTTATCTTCACAATCATACAAGGAAAACTCTGAGCTGAGACTGCAGTTTTCTGCTTCCTCCTAAAACCTTCTGTGTAACACGGTTCACTTGGCTTCTGGAAGAGAACATCTCCTGTGTCTCACCCCATCTGTAGCACTGGCAATTGGTGCAGAGGCTCTGCCTGCCTTGTGGCCTCGCTTGCCCTTTGTCTAGCCTGGGTCCCTTGCTGCCATGGACGATTGTGCTGGGAATTGTGTGTTGTCTCTTTCCCTCAGGAGCTAGAGATTTTCAAGGAGCCTTTCTTCCTGCTTTTTGATGCTGATTTTGGAGTAGAGGAGGGATGTCAATGGCCAGAACTATTGACCTGAGGAGGCTTCTGTGTCCTCATGGAAGGGACCTGATTGGTCATGTTGCCTAGACATTCTACCCCTGCCCTGCCTCCAGGATTAATGGTGCTCCACAGTATCCTGGCCAACATTGATCTTCAACTTAAGTTTGATATCTCAAGCAGGCCATTTCCTTCCTAACAATCTTTCAAGTTAACTCATTAAAGTCTTTTAGTTGCAAGTAATAAAAACCAACATGAATTAAGAAAAAAAAAAAAAACCAAAAACAAACCTCAACAGTGGCCTGAAAGTTTCTCCTTGGGGACCTGATTTCTTGTTTTTCTTGGCAACTCTAGAATCCTTCCCGTAAGGAAGGAGAACTTTGTCCATCCCCTTCAACACATAGTTGGTGACTGTAAGACTCCAGTCCAGGGCTTCTCAAACACCCACCTGTTTTATGTGCTTTGCTGTACCCTGGAGAAGAGTCAAATACCCTTGATGGGACTGTGCAGAAAGAGACTGGTCATGAGGGTAAAATGATGAAAAGACCTAACCAAGGTATGAATGACTGACCAAGATATTGGGATATAAGCAGGAATCTTTATTGTTGTTATATTTTATGTACACAGTGTTTGTATGTGTTCATGTAAGTATATGTATGTGGCTGTTGTTAGGTGCTGTCAAGTTGGGACTTACTCATAGTGACCCTATGTACAACAGAATGAAACACTCCCTAACAGTGTGCCATGCCCAGCACTATGTCAAGTGCTTCTCTGCTATTCATAAGGTTTTCAATGGCTGATTTTTTTTGGGGGGGGGTGTTATGGGTGGCCAGATCCTTCTTCCAAGCCTATAGCACCTGGTATTCCCAGGCGGTCTCCCATCCAAGGACTTACCAGGCTGACCCTGCTTAGCTTCCAAGATCTGCTGGGATCGGATGCCACAGGGGTATGGGTGCAGGCAAGTATACATATAGATATACTTAATATCACACAAAGTTTGAACATCTACTATGTACCATGTACTATGCTAAAGTTGAGGACACAGAAATGACTTTATTCCTACACTAAGGGTTTCCTTAAAAGACAGAGTGGCCGGGCGGTTTGATGAAGGCCATAAGAAGTGTTAGTATTGAGTACAAAAATAACACAAAGGTAGGTCTGATTTCCTTTGGTTGAGTGTGTCTGCTTGACTACCTCAGAAAGTGACTACCTTTGGACATAGAGTCTTTTAAGAGGTAATTAAGTTACAATAAGGTAATTTAGTTTAAATATGGTGGTCTGGAATCCAGTGAACTGATGTCCTTATAAGAAGAGGAAATTTAGACACACAAAGAGCCAGTAGGAAAGCACATGCACATAGTAAAGATGAGGGGGGCACACAGAAGAAGATGGCCATCTAGAGCCTCAGACAGAAGACTCAGAAAAAACCCATCCTGCTGACACCTCAGTCTCAGACTTCCAGTCCCCAGGACTATGAGAAAATAAGAACTTGTTCAAGCTCCCAGTCTGGGCTATTTGTTATGGTAGCCCAGCTAACTTGTACATCTACCAAACTTAGGGTGTGCTCAGGGAGGAAGGAGGACTTCCCACTCTAGGATATCTTTTTGGAGAAGGGACATTTGAGGTGGGTCTTAGTAGGAATTCAAAGATCATTAGAAGTGTGTGTGATGAGGGGCAGGAAAGGGTGCTGAGGAGGGGAGAAGGATGTTCTAAGAGGAAGGAATTCATGGCCAAAGGCCTTGATGTGGAAGAGTGCTGGAGCTTAGAAAAGCACAGGTCTTTCCATATGGCCACCAGGAGCAGGTGGGAGGTAGGTGAGCAGATGGTTGAGCACAGGCTGAATCTGAAGAGACTTAAGTTTTTCAATTTTACCTTGTAAGTGTCCAGACATCTTGGAAAGAGTGAAAGCACAGAGTGAGAAGATCAGATTTGAATTTCAGAAGGAGGACCCTGACGGTGTGGAGGAGAGATTAAGGAAGAGAGATTGGGGCAGCCTGATCATTTAAGAGAAGCAGAGACCAAAGTTAGACCTGCCACGACCTTCTCTGAAGGGAACCCTGCTTCTGGGGAGGAAGGAGGCCATGCAGGGCTGAGCAAGGCACAGTGCGGGTGGGGCTCCTGTGGAAGGTGGGGTTGGGAAGGAATGCTGGTGGCAGGTGCCTCAGGCTGCAGTATGAGTAGATGGATGGGGGTGTCCCAGAGCAGGGGTGGCCTGTTAGTGAAGCCCCTGGTCAGACAGAAATGGTCTTTTCCATCTGCCAGGTGCAGTGACGCACATCTGTAATCCCAGCAACTCGGGAGGTGGAGGCAGTAGGATTGCAAGTTCTAGACCAGAGGTAATCTGAGTAATTTAGTGAGACTTTGTCTCAAAAAAAAAAAAAAAAAAAAAAAAAGTAAGAAAATGGGCTGGTGCAGCTCAGTGGTCCAGCACTTGCAAAGCATGCAAGTGCAAGGCCCTGGGTTCAACCCCCAGTACCACATTAAAAAAAAAAAAAAAAAAAAAGAAATGATCTTTTTCTAGTACCTCAGTTGGGCTAAGTCATTGGTGTGGAGCAAGGAGGTCAGGATGGCCTGCCATGAGCAGCAGATAATCTACAGGTGCAGCAGGTGGTGGCCAGCAGCCAATGAGGCTTCTCCTGGCAAGATCTCCTGCAGGGAGACCTGAGTATACTTTCCTGTCCAGCACAGAGATGGCTGCAGTGGCCCAGTCTGAATTGAGGCAATAGTGGGAGAAAAGAAAGCCATGAAAGGGCAATTTCTCTGGTTAGCACCCCATTCCTGGCCTAGGAAGGCTGTTTTCTGTTAGCCTCCAAAAAGGGTTTCAGCTGTTTTCTCCCTGTGTGTGGTTGTTGCCCGCCTCTCCCTTTTCTGTTGGGGCAGAAAGTCCTCCTCTTCTTCTTGGACATACCACAGGCTTGGGAAATGCACAAGTCAGTTCAGTCTGCAATAACAAATACCACAGATGGGCAACTTGGGAAACAGATTTTTAACTTTCTTTCAGTTCTAGGGGCTAGAAGTCTTAGGTCCAAGTGTCAGCAGAGTTGGGTTCTTCTGAGTCCTCTGTCCTTGGCTTGTAGATGGCTATTTTCTCCCTGTAGGCTTTACCTGGTCTTTCCTTTGTACATGTGCATCCCTGGAGCCCTGCTGTGTGTCCAAATTCCCTTTTATAAGGACACCAGTCAGACTGGATTAGGGTTCACTCTACTGGCCTTATTTTATTTTACTTATCTCTTAAAACATTATATCTCTTGCCAGGCCCAGTGGTGCTTGCCTATAATTCCAGAGGCTAGGGAGGCAGATGCAGGAGGATTGGGAGTTCAAGGCCACAGACAGCCTGTGTATCTTAGTGTGGTCCCTTCTCAAGATAAAAAATATAAAAGGGGCTGGAGGTGCAGCTTAGTGGTACAGCGCTTGCAAAGTATGTGCAAGCCCATGAATTCAACTCCCCAGTCCAGCCAAATTTCAAAGAAGAAGAAGAAGAAGAAGGAGGAGGAGGAGGAGGAGGAAAAAGAACACATCTCCAAACATAGTCAACTTTCTGAGGTCCTCTGGGTTAGGATTTTGAGGGGAGTGATGATTAGCTCACAACAGTGAGCTGTTTCATTTTTGCTGAGCCTGAGTCATTTTACTGGGGACTTTCAATTTTGCTTTCTTATTCTCAGGCTTTCATGTATGCCCAATTTCTGTTTTTCTTTCCCTTGCTGTTCTTACACTGCTTGATCAGCTTCTGTTTTTAATTTGACTTTTGTTCCTCCCGAGAGTTTTGTCATTTCAATAACAGCGTCTTCCATCCTCCCTTGTTTACGAGCATGCTCAGAGCCACTTACTTTCAAACTTGTTACCTTCCCTCGACTTTCTCCATCATATTATGCCTTTCCCCTTTGTTTTCTCATCACTTGTGCATTTATCTCATTTTATATATGTATACAAAATATATAGATTTGTTCTTAAGCACAAGTCTTCTCATACTAAACAGATTGCTTGACAACTTGTTTGTTCACTTTAAGAATGAATTCTTTCTGTGTCAGTGAACACAGATCTACCATGTTGTTTGGGTTGTGATAACCAGTTGCAGATAGCTGGAGACATCAGTATTCTTCTCTGGAACATCATTAAACACTAGGCCTGAAAGGCGGCTTGGTTGTTGTGTAGCACCCAAAGCACAGAAAGGCAACTTATTTGAGGGTCTGTCAAGTGAGAAAAGGCTGGGATTTAGCTCAGTGGGTAGAGCGCTGCACTGCAGTCTCTGAGGCCCCGAGTTCAATTCCCAGCACCGCAAAAATGGGAGAAGGGCCTGGCAATCCACTCCTAAGACAATCCCGAAGCACTCAGCCATTGAAAACCCTATGAGGGTCGCTATGAGTTGGATACCGACTCGACGGCACCTAACAACAACAACAACAACAAGTTAGAAAAGCTGACGGGCTGGGAAGAGTCATGTTGGACAATGTCTTCAGTTCAATATGAACCTGTTTGGAATGGGTAAATTATGCCCCCACCATCCTGAATTCTAGCTCCTAGTACCTTAAGAATTTGTATTTGGAGATAGGTTCTTTTAAGAAGTAATTAAATTAAAATGAGGCCAGTAGGTTGGGCCCTAATCTAATCTAGCTGGTGTCCTTATAAGTGGGGGTAGTTTGGATGCAGACATATATAGGGAAGACACAGGGAGAAGATAGTGATCTACAAGTCAAGGAGAGAGACCTGCAAAGGAGCCAACCCTGCTGACAACTTGATTTTGGACTTCCGGCCTCCAGAACTGTGAGAAAATAAAATTCTATTATTTATGCCATACAATCTGTGCTTTTCGTTCAGCAGCCTTAGCAAACTAACAAACTATTGTATTAGGTAGGTACTTTCAGATTGCAAAATAGAGGCCAGTCTGGGACTTAGGAGAGATTGAATGATAAGGATTTATTTTAAGGTTACAAGGACAGGCAAGGAATGTGTCTCCACAACCTTATAGTCAGGCCTCTCAGAAGAGTGTGACTCACTCCCTGATCATTAGGCAATGAGAGCCATTCTGTACAGGTAGCCTGTTGTCCCTTGAGAATGAGGTTTAGCTACTGCTTGTCTCCTTACTCAGTCTCTCTCCCCCCCTCTCTTTCCTTCTCTCTCTCTCTCTCTGCTTGCCTCTCTCTCTCTTTCTCTCCCCCTGCTCTGTTTTGTCTTTGCTTCTCTCCTTTCACTGTTCTTTCGTTCTCTGTCTCATATTCCAAGTTCTCTGAGAGAGTCTAGCTGGTGATCTTAGTGCTTCCTGAAACAGAGCCCTCCTATCAAACCACTGAGCCAGCCAGCCCTTGACTCTTGATCTAATTAGCTGTGTCCAAAGTAGCCCAATCATAAAACTCAGGATATGGCAAATTTCGAAGAAGTATTAATACAAAACTGATTTCTTCTAAAGGGACCCATGGATTTGTCAGGCACTTAGAATATCAGGAAATTTTCTGCTCAGCCATTCCAGCACAGGCTTGGGAAGGTGTATTAGTTTGCTAGGATTACCATAAAAGAACATCACAGAGGAGCTTAAAAAAACCAGAAATTTATTTTCTCGTAGTTTTAGAGGCTAGCAGTCTGAAATCAGGGTGTCAGTTAGGGCTGTTTTCTTCTGAGGCCTCTCTCGGCTTGTGGATTGTCATCTTTACATGATCTTTCCTGTGTGTGTGTCTGTATTCAAATTTTCTCTTCTTATGGGAATAGCAGTTGAATTGGAGTTTGCCCCACCCTAACAGCCTCATTTTTTCTTGATTACCTCTTTAAAAGTCCTATCTACAAAGAATGGAAATACCAGAACATTTAGTTGTACTCATAAGGCATCTGTACATGTATAGGAAGCAGTTGCTCAAACAGAATGAGGAAACATACTTGGTTTAAAGTCAGGGTATGCATCAGAGCTGTATCCTTTCACCATAGCTCTTCAATCGCTATGCTGAGCAAATGATCTGAGAAGCTGGACATTATGAAGAAGAACACAGAATCAGGACTGGAGGAAGACTCATTAACAATCTGCATTAATCAGATTATACATACAACTCTGCTTGCTGAAAGTGAAGAAGATTTGAAGTAGTTTCTGATGAAGATCACAGAACACAGCCTTCAGTATGGATTGCCACTCAACATCAACAAAATGAACTCCTTAGAACTGGGTCAGTAAGCAACTTCACAATAAATGGAGAAAAGATTGATGTTGTCCAACATATTGCTTTACTTGGTTCTATAATCAACACTCATGGAAGCAACAGTCAAGAAATCAAAAGATGCATTGCATTGGGAAAAGCTGTTGCAAAAGACCTCTTTAAAGTGTTAAAAAGGAAAGATGTCACAATGAAGAAAAGGTATGCCTGACTCATGCCATAGTATTTTCAGTCACATCATATTGCCATGAAAGCTGGACGGTGAATAAGGGAGACAGAAGAACTGATTCTTTTGAATTATGGTGCTGGAGATGAATATTGAATATACCATGAGCTGCTGAAAGAACCAACAGATCTGTCCTAGAGAAGTGCAATCAGAGTGCTACTTGGAAGTAAGAATGGCTGGGTTGCATCTTACATATTTTGGACATGTTGTCAGGAGGGGCCAATCCCTGGAGAAGGACATTATGTTTGGAAAAGTGGTGAGGGTCAATGAAAAAAAGGAAGACCCTCAAGTAGATGGATTGACACAGTGACTGAAACAATAGGCTTAAACATATAAAAGATCCTGTGCCTGACACAGTGTTGGGCAGTGTTTCGTTCTGTTGTACATAGGGTCACTATGAGTAGGACCAAACTTGACGGCATCTAACAACAGTAACAACAATAATAATGAGGTGCTGAGGGTTAGAGCTTCAATAATATAAATTTGAGGGACACAGGTCAGCTTAAAAGAGAAAGTAAGGGCATCTTACTTCTTTGCCCCCTTACACATTAAGAGGCTCTGGTCTTGGGGCATGTATGGCAATCCTCCTGCCTGTATTTCCTGCTTCTGCCATTGGACACAGAAAAGGGAAATCAAATGTGGCCATGTTGACACAGAGAGATGGGAGAAAGGAAAAGCGTTGGAGAATAAGAAGTGAACATATTAAATAAGGCTGAGCTTTCAAATTATGTATCAAAATTCACTTCAGCTGTTGTTCTTCAGGAGTCTATGTTGCCCATCAGTGGAGAAAGTGGGCAAGTGCTTGGGCAACGAGATTGGGGATCTTTCTATCGCTGGTTACTTTCAAGAAACAGGTAAGGGGAGAGGGAGGTAAGAGGAGATGCCAAGGCTGGTGGGGAGGCTTAGAAGAATATGGTAAAGGGGAAGCATCTGGGAAGAGTGTTGTAGGGGGAAGAAGGCTGAGCCAGATGAGGTGAGTCCTCCCAATCTGAATAGATCCAAGCTCATGGCAGAGAAGTGCCTGCCCGTCCTGACTGTGTGCCTGAGAATCGCTGTTCCATCAGGTGGTGAGAGATGAGCTCTCAGAACTGTAAGAAATGGAAAAAGAAAGGCAGATACATGTCACCAATTGGCCATATACTTCCATTGCTTGGTCTTGCTCTGAGAGTCTCAATCTTCTCCTCCACCTTTATCCCTCACTAACTCCCTACTCCTGCCCTATGCTTCATCCAGACTTGGCCATTGGATGTTTCCTAAAATATCCTGTGTTCCCAACTCTTTGCTTTTGTCCATGCTAGTTCCTTCATGTATAGTTTATGTTGCTTCCAGCTCCCTCCAAATCCTTCTTAATACCATTCTTAAAACTCCCAGGGCCACAGCTCTTTGACCCTGTGCTCTGTGTCTCTATGCCTCTTCTGTCCTGCATAGCTTGACTGTCTGGGGACAAGAGCTGTTTTATGTAATTTTGTGTAAAATTAGATAAATCTTTGTTGAACAGAGTTGAAATGAAAAAAAGATTGCCTTCTGTTATTGTCTCCAGTCACTTATGGTAAAGAGTATCATAAGGTTTCTTCCAGTCAATAAAATATTTTTTGGCTACCAGAACTTGGCTCTTAACTCCTGCCTTTTGAAGGTCAGATTGACTTAAAGCCCTTTGCTTTTAATGCCTAAGCTTGCACTTTTACCAAAATGAGCTCATAGTTTTGCCTAAGCCTGCTTACCCAAGGAGATTTACATTTTTTTCCGGGGACATTTATAAACATCTTAGAACAGTTTCTAAACAGAGATGTGATGTTATTTCCTCTTATCTTTCTTGTGGTATATGCATATTAAAAGAAGAATTTGGGGAAGGTAGTGACAACTAAGAAGAAACCAGTGGATTTTAGTGTAGGGGAGGGGCGAGTCCTAGAGAAATGTGATTGAGAGGGGCTTTTTAGACCAATCAAATCATGCTGCAGAGGGAGACCTCTGTTCCTCCTAGTTTGTGCACAGTATTACAACTCCTCCCTACCCACACCAATTTTGTGAGGTTTTCTACTCTTGGCTGTGCTAAGTGAACCACAAACTTGGAAGAATGAACATAATCAAACAGAAATGAAAGTAAAATAATAGAGTATTGATGAAGCACATTTAATTACATACAAGCCCAGTGTTGTGCCTCATGAGAAATAAGCACAAATAGGTTCCCCTATTTCCCCAAACCAAAAACAAAACCTTATTTTCACACAGTCAAATTAAATATTTCTGGGATCAGCTTGGATGGAAAATGGTATGGAGTGGGAGAAGCCCCTAGTTCCTACAAGAAGAGAGCACCAGTTACTGCTAAATCTACCCTGATGCAAGGAAATACTGTACAACGGTCCCTTGGAATCCATGTGGGATTGGTTCTAGGACTGTCTGCAGATACCAAAATCTGCACATGCTCAAGTTCCTTATATAAGTGCCATAGTGTTTGCATATAACCTACACACATCCTCCTATGTACTCAAAATCATCTCTGATTCACTTACAACTAATACAATGTAAAGGCTATGTCAGTAGTTTTTATACTGTATTGTGTAGAGAATGAAAGGAAAAAGGACTGTGCATGCTCAGTTCAGTCAAAAAAGGTTTTTTTTTTTTTTTGTTTTTTTTTTTTAGTATTTTTGACTGTGGTTGGTTGGATGCAGATGCAGAAACTGTGGATACAGAGGACCAATTGCAATGCCCCCTCCCCTTTTTCTGGTACTGGGGACTGAACCCAGGACTTTGTGCATACTTTATAAGTGCTCTACCACTGAGCTGCCTGTTGGCCCCTTTTTTATTTTTATTTTTTCTCCTGAGACAGGGTTTCCTTAAGTTAGGCAGGCTGCCTCTGCCCTCAAACTTGTGACCCTCTTGGCTCTACCTTCTGAGTTGCTGGCATTACAGGCATGTGCCACTGCATCCCACTGCACTGCCCCTTTTACTAGTAAGAAAAATCAGAATGTCTGACATAGGGCCAAGACAAGGACCTTCTGGCTGAGTGGTGCAGCTGGACCACACAGACCTGAGGCTCTGTTTTTGAGGCTTATCTTCCCTTTGGGTCTTTCCATAATGATGTCTATAATGTGGCACTTTGGGGAGCTCTGCTTCCTTTCCCTTCAGCACACAGCTGAGACAGGCTGAAACCTTTAGACATGTGCTTTCTAGACATGAGGGAAAGCAAAAGGGGAAATTGGTACTAGGAATCTGTCTTGTAAGACATAGTTTATGCATCTTTATCTGCACTGCCTCAGTTGCTGGCCTGTCTGAAAGGTGTCTTAGCATCTGTTACTTGTTGTTGTTGTTGTTGTTGTTGTTGTTGTTGTTAGGTGCTATAGAGTCAGTGTCCGATTCATAGCAACCCTATGTGCAACAGATGAGACACGATTATTGTGCTTCTCTGCTACTCATAGATTTTTCAATGGCTGATTATTTTGGGGGAGTGGGTTTCCAGGTCCTTCTCCCAAATCTGTCACTTAGGTGACTATAACTGTCCATCTGCCTCCTTAAAGCTGGACCAGGCCTCTGAGAGATTAGGGATTCTGCCCACTAGCCTGAGACCCATCATATCCAATCTGGTGTCCTGTCTACAAATCCTTGTTTTCCCTAATAACTGATACAAAAGTCAAATTCTCCTTTATAGAATTCCTCACCCTACCAACCCCCTATACCCCTGCACCTTTTCCTGCCTACTTCTTAGAGGATATAATGGTTGTTGTTCAAGCCCCATCTGCTCTCCTTTCTTTGTTCCTTCTGAGGCAGGGAGGAAGGCAAGAGGCATGCCATGGGCTGGCTCCATGGAGACCTGAAGCCAGGGTGGCTAGATGCTGGCAGAAATGTTCTGTGGAGCCTATCAGGAAGTGTGACTGGGTGGGGTAGGGGAGCCACAGGGGCTGGCACTCTCCATGTCGATGTAGGAAGATGGAGTAAGGAAACCCACAAGTGCTCCTGAATGCATCGTTCCCATGCCTAAGCCTGGGAATCCCTATCATCTTATGCCTGGAAGCTTCTATTATCTAACCTAATCCCCTCACTTTTCTCCAC
Source organism: Pedetes capensis (assembly GCA_007922755.1). Classification (NCBI taxonomy): domain Eukaryota; kingdom Metazoa; phylum Chordata; class Mammalia; order Rodentia; family Pedetidae; genus Pedetes; species Pedetes capensis. The sequence continues at coordinate 37,364 of VMDO01001299.1, forward strand.
TGCAGTTTCCTGGGATGGGAAGTTTGATGAGCCTTTAATTTCATGTTCCTGCATGTCTCTGTGTATGCCTGTGTTCACATCCCATTCCGACCACCCAGGCTGTTTGGAAATGTCAGAAAGGATCGCTGTCTAGCTGAAGGCACAAAATACCTGACTCTAGGTCAGTCAGCAAGGCTGGCTCCATCTTACAGACCTCAGACATTTTGTGCCCATCTGCACAATCTACCTTTAAAAATTTTATATACACATTCAAACACACATATGTATGTTTCTTTTCTTTCTTTGTTTTTATTTTTGGAGCACTAGGTGGCTGAGCCCATGGTATCACGCATAATTTTGCAAGCACTCTACCATTAAGCTGCACACCTAGCCCCCCATTTTTAAAATTTGTTATCTGAGACAGGACCTCACTAAGTTATGTAGGTTACCTCTGGCCTCAAACTAGAGATCCTCTTGCCTCGGCCTCCCTAGTTGCTTGGATCATAGGCATGAGGAACCACACCTGGCGATATGTTTATTCCTTTTTATTCACAAATGGAGGAGCACTGTATATACAACACCTCAGGTTGCTTTTAATTTTTTTCGCTAACACTTGGCACTCATTCCATACAAGCATTTACAGATCTACCTCCTTCGCATGGTTATATCATATTTCATTATATGGCTGGACCATAATTTATTTAACTAATTCCTTATCAGTAAACATTTTAGTTATTTTTATCCTTTTACTACCATAAACTATATATAATGAACATATGTATATATAAAAAATGCAAGAACAACCTAAACACCCCACCCACTCTACCATGTTTAAGTCCCAGGGTGCTATACCCATACAATTGATTTCAAACACCGTCAAATGCTGTTGAGTCAGGGCCGACTCATAGCAACCCTCATAGAGTTTTCAATGGCTGATTGTTTCAGCATTGCTTTGGGAGTGGATTGCCATGTCCTTCTCCCATGTGTGCAGTGCTGGGGATTGAGCCTGGGTGTTCAGAGAGTGCAGTGTGGCACTCTACCAACTGAGCTAAATCCCAGCCCATCAAATGTTAATCACGCCCAAATCTCTTATTTCCAGCCCAGAACAGATGCTTAAGTTACATATAGACTCTAAGTTGATGGTTATCTCCACCTGGCCATGCCAAAAGCACCTCGTTTTAAGATGGTCGCTTTTTAATTTATCATATTTTCCCACATATCTGCTTCCTATCATCTTCAGCCCCTTGCTTTCCCTGTCCTTCCCTCCCATCATTGTCTTACGTTCTCCCCTCCCTAGTATCACTCATATCCATTCCCTCCTTCCCACCTCACTGCCATTGTCTCTGTTGATACCCTCCTCTCTTGCCTAGGCAATCGCAAGGGCTTAATTGTTTTCTCATCTTTTTCTGATCCTTCTTCACACTGCAGCCACAGGATCTTGAATGCAAATACAATTGTATTATCCCCAATCTAAAATTTCTCCTGTTCTTTCCCATTGTTCAGGTGTAGTTTGAATTCCTCTGATTAGTACCTCTCCAGACCTACTTCTCAGTATCACCCTCCTTTTAGCCTGCTTCTCTAGCCATTCCACATCCTTCTAGTTCCAGGAATTTTCCTGGTTGTGTCTCTGCTCACATGGTTACAGACTAAAATGGTCTTTGCCAACTCTTTCCTTATACTGAGCACTTATCTTTCAAGATGACATCAAAATGACTACCTATTTGGATCTCTTCCCCAGGTAGATTTGAGCAATTTCTCTTTGTGTCCCCACTTACAACACTTTGTCTCTTTTATTGTCTACTATACTGTGATCCAGCATATACCCAAGTGTTTGGCATGTAGATCATGCTCAATAAATATTTAATGAATGAATAAGTCAATAAATGAATAAGAAATAAATTCTGTTTCTTTGCCTTCCATGGAATCAGTCTCTTTGTCAAAGAGGAGAAATTGTGGCAGACTTATGAGTACACAGACTCCCAGGGAGTTATCTATGTGACTGCTGGGGGAGGAAATACAGACCAATTACTTGGAAACCCAAATGGTCTTTTGCTAGTGATCATAGAGGGACCAGGCTTGAGAACTTGTGTCTGTGCTTAGTGACTCTAAGCTCCCAGGAGTGGGGTTCAGAAAGATTACACCTACATTCATCTTTTTTTGTTTTTGCAGTACTAGGGGTTGAACCCAGGGCCTCGCACTTGCATGCTTTGCAAGTGCTGGACCACTGAGCTGTGCCCTGACCCCATTTGTTTTGACTTTTTGAGACAGGGTCTCGCTAAGTTTCTCAGACTGCTTCTGGTCTCGAACTCGTGATCCTCCTGCCTCTGCCTCCATCTCCTGCGCTGCTGGGATTACAGGCATGCGCCACCGCACCCCGCACCTATATTCATCTTGTAAGGTACCCTATAGTCCAGGTGATTACACCTATGTTCATTTTGGTTATGATAGGGATGAGATGCAAACTTGTCTATGAATCCTATTTCTACAAATGTCATCATGATCCTCAGGACCAACTCCCAGCCTTGGGTTTTGGCTCTTGAAGCTATCTGAGACTTGTGGGGGTCAATTTATGGGAGATTCAAACTTCAGGGATAGACCTTTGTCCTGCTACATCAGGACAGAGGATTCAGGTTCAGAATGAGAGCAGCGGGAGAGTGTTCTGCCTATCTGGGTGAAAAGAGAAGCCTTTAGTGGAGATGAGTGTTGGTGTGGGGCACTGATGGAGTTTGGCCTTGGGACACCCTCTGAGGAGGGGTCTGAGGGGCCAGAGCATGCTTCCCTATTCTGGGATTCCAAGGGAGTCTGGGCCTGGCCTTGACTCTGGATGTGGGAGTTACTTGATCAGGCTGGATTAATGATAGATGTGAAGTGTGAAAAAAAGAGAACATTTTTAGGGGGAATAAAGTAGCTCCCAGTTTGGAATGATTCCAGCTGGAACAAAACATGTTAATGAGGGGGAAACCCTAGTATAAAGTAATGTCAGGGAAGGAGGAAAAGGGAGAAGAAATGGAAAAGGCTAAGAGAAGAACAGGAAGGAAAGAGTAAGGAGACGAGAAGGAAAAGGAGGGAGGAAAAGGGAAGCAGAGGTCCTGGTCTGGCATGAAGATTTCAGACAGAGATGGATGCAAAGGTGCTGTCCAGGGACTCCATCTCCAGTTGGAGTCCTAAAGTGGGGACAGGGAGAGAAAAGTGGGCTGATGGAACCTGCAGCTCCAGGGCTGGCCCTTTTCCTGTGTTTCACTGTTTGTCTGCACTTGAGTCCTGCCAAACCCTGTGTTTGAAGGAGACATGCAGACCCTCTTATGCCAGGGATGGATGCACACAACGCTGTTCCAGGTGAAGTTCTACAGAGATGGAGAATACCTTAACTTTGCTAAGACCAACCAGCCTCTGTCCATGCAGACAGCAACAGTGAAAAGCAGTGGCCAGTACAGCACACTGGGCAGGTGATACATTTCACATGTGGGTTCACACAAACCTCAGCAGCTACCATGGCACAAGTCAAAGGTGAGTCACCAGCTAGGGGCCTGGGGGACAGTAGGTGCTGCCCAGGGCTCCTATCTCCCTAGAGCTCTCTGGGCAGGACTCCTGTCTCTGGTCATCCTTGATGTTGAGCCAATCCACAGGGTCCTGAGGGTCCATGATGTTTCCCAAATGTCCCTCCACCCCCATGGGCCATGTCTGGAGCCAGGAGAAAAGGGGGATGGAGAAGAGCCTATGCCAGACCAGCCACCCACCCTTCCCATCTGAGGACCAAATGACCACTAGGGTCCTTCTGAATCTGGCTGCTGGGATTCCAGGAGGGCTGGCTGTGTGGGTGTCATCTCAGAGCTCATGGGTGAGGACAAGGGTTCAGGTCCTGGGGATGAAACTGTCTCCCACCTGGGTCTCATTGCTGCATCTGGGGCTGTGCTGAAGCTCAGTCCTCAGCTTCCTGGACCTCACTGTCCAGGACTCCCCTCCTTAGCCCAGGCCTGTGTCTCCCCAGAGCTGTTCCAGCCTCCTGTGCTGAGCTCGGTCCCCTCTCTTGAGCCTTGAGAGGGGAGCCCATTGACCCTGAGATGCCAGATGAAGCCGCATCCCCAGAAGTCGACCTTGTGGCTCCTGTTGTCATCCCACAAGGATAGTCACACCTTGCAGGACCAGGGCTGCCACCTAGTACTCTCCATCCCCATCAAGGAGGCAGGCTCTGGGCTTCACTGGTGTGAGGCAGCCCCTGAGGACGGCCAAGTCTGGAAACAGAGTGCCCAGCTAGAGATCAGGGTGCAGGGTAAGGGGGAGAGACAGGGAGACCTTCTCTAGGTGGTCCCAGCATCAGGCAACAGGACTCCCTGGGATTGAGAAGGGGTCTCTCTGGGAGGAAGGAGCCTGGAACCTGAACTGTCAGGGTGACCCTCCCACCCCATGTGTCATCTCAGCTCCTGTGTCCCATCGTCTGCTCACTCTGTGACACGGAGCTGCTGGCCCCACTGTGGTAGGCATGGTGGAGCTCTTCTGTGAGGCCCAGTGGGGCTCCTCTCTGGTGCTGTACTCCTTCTACCTTGATTGAGAGATCCTGAGGAACAACTTGGCTTCCCCTGGCCGGGCCACCTCCCTCTTCTTCCAGCTGAAGTCAGAGTGGGCCACTGGGAACTATTCCTGTGAGGCTGAGATCAGTGTCTCCTGAGAGAGGAGTAAGCCCAAGAAGCTCTGCCCAGATGACACATCTTGTCCTCCATTCAGAACCTGAGCCTGGGGGCTAGGAGACTAACTTGTCCTCTTGGCACCCTCACCAGCCTAGTGGAATATGGGGATCTTGGGGGAGAAAGACAGGTAGAGGGAGAGAAATCATAATCATGTAGATAAAAGTTAAGGGCAACAGGACCTAAGCCGTGAGGTAAGCCACCTTTTTATAACTACAGATGTTGTGGTTCCTTCAAGAGACCTGATTTCCTGAGCTCTCACCAACTCCAAGCCATTTAGACCTTGGTCTGAGACCTAGGCAACTTCTGTCTTGCAGCCAGGCTGGGTAAGGGGATGCAGCGATGGGAGAGGGAGACAGGTAGAGGCCACATAGCACATGAATAAAGAGGTAGAGGTACTGGATTCCTGTGTGCAAGTGGGTTTAGTAGATCCGCAGGAGCCCACCATTCTTGGCTAGGTCCTCATTACTCTCTGAGGTTACTAGATGCCTTCAATTCAGAGCCAGCTACACTTCCTGCTCCCTTTGGAGGTTCAGTGGGCCACTGACATGGGTCTGTATGCTTTTCTGTCCAGGAGGCTCCATGACCTCACAGGTGTGTGTGTGTGTGTGTGTGTGTGTGTGTGTGTGTGTGTGTCCATCCATTGGGAACCACAAGACTCTCAGAGTGCCAGGGGAGGAATAGCTGCCATTTTGCCGAGGTGCTGCTAAGATTCTTGAGAGTAGCTCTGAGGCTCTGGAGCCTGAGAGTGAACTATGACCTTCAGACAGTATCCTTCCCAAATGGTCTTACAAACCTGCCAGGATGCCCACCTTCTAATGCACGTATGTGCATCCTAACCCACTAAGAGATAACACAGAATGCACCTGAGTCAGCCTTAGCCTGTGTCAGCATCTCCATGCCTTCCTCGGTCCTGGAGGGCACACACTGCCAGATGTCTCTTCTCTCCTCACTAGGAGCTAAATAGCACCCTAGTTTTCTCCTTTAAACTAGATACCATAGCAGCAAAACTAACTTGTGAAGTTGCTCATTGGCTATGGGTACAGCATTTCTGCTGGGAACCCTCACCCTGGATTTCCCCTCCAAGGTCCTGAATTCCATTGTCAGTGAAGAGCAAGGGTTGGGAGTCTGGTCATGTCTGGGATGGTTTGATTTGATTGGTGGGTCTGTTTCTTCCTTCTCCTGACCTTGTTCTAAAAATGAATTTTACATGTCAAATAATGAAGAATTAGCCTTCCTTAAAGATAAGATTAGCCTTTGCCATCAGCTACTAGGAGATGGTTTCTAGGACCTTGCCATTTCATGTCTGATAGAAGTGTTTGTTTGCCTAGGTGCATTGGCCACCAGATATTCGATGGAGGCTTTGAGCCAAGCAATATCATTTCTACCTTCAGAGGGACTATAGGCTAAAGGTATCAGTCCTACCTTTGTAAGGGGTGGGAACCCAAGGTTAGCTATGCGGGCACCATGTGATCTTGCCTCAATAAAAATTCCAAGGCTTGGGTAAACTTTCATGTTGACCTTACTGTGTGTACTGTCACACGTTGATGCTGAGACAGTAACATTGTCCTAACTCCATGGGGTATGCAGTCATATCACCCTAGCATCTGATTCCATTTGATCTCAGAAGCTAAGCAGGGTTGTCCTGGTTAGTCCTTGGATGGGAAACTGCATGGGAATGTCAGGTAGTGCAGGCTAGGGAGAAGGACCTGTCAACCCACTCCAGAAACAATCTGCCATTAAAACCCTATGAGCAGCAGAGAAGCACTGACAACACTGACAATAGTGCCAGTCATGGCACTGTCAGGCAGTGTTTCTTTCTGAGTAGGGCTGCTATGAGTTGGGCCGACTTGAAGGCAGCTAACAACAACTCCATTGGAGACGATGTGCTTCTTCCCTAGGCTGACTTTAATCTGTATCCTTTCCCTATAATGCACTATAACTATGAAGATAGCAGCATTGTGCATATTTTATGAATCCTTTTAGCAAATTATAGAAACTGAGGGTGGATTTTGGAACCCCTCAACCTTGCAATTGGTGTCATAAGAGAGGGCAGTTTTTTTCAGACTGTGTTCTCTCTAACTGGACACTTGGCTAAACTCTCAAACATGTTTTACAAAATGTACGCAACATGACAAGATGAAATACAAATCAATTAGGAAAATGAGATTAGAAGAAAGTACAATAGGAAAATAGTTGCAGCAGAAACAAGGTCAGTATCCAAGCTGCATATATTTGTGTTCTGTTCCTGGTGGCGGAAGGCCACAAAGGTAGCTGTGCTTCCCAGCAGCAATTGCAAAAGGGCAGTGAAGTCTGCTCTAAAATCACAGGGCTGCTCAGGGAAACGCTGCTCCTGCCAGTGGGAGGCATTTTTTCTCAAGAGAACACTGTGTGATGATAATGAACAACATCTTCGTCACATCTTTTCCATGGTTCCAATGAGTATTCTTACTTTATAACACTCTTCTACACAAGCTATGTGCACTGCATCAAAACATTTCAGTTGGGCAAGTCTACAGGGCTCCACTATAGTATGGCTTGGCTTTTATCCTTCTTATAACCCACTTTATCTCAGGTCAGTGATTCACAGTAGGTACCTTCCTTCCATCACCCAATTTTACTGATTTAGTTTATTTTAATTTAATTTATATTCTTTTGCAGTAGTAGGGTTTTGAACCCATGGTCTCATGCATGCTTTGCAAGTGCTCTACCACCGAGTTGCACCCTCAGCCCATGTTTTGCTTTTTATTTTGAGACAGTCTTGGTATTTTACACAGGCTGCCTCTGGCCTTGAACTTGCGGTTCTCCTGCCTCTGCCTCCCAAATTGTTGGGATAACAGGCTTGTGCCACCATCCCCCAATTTTAAAGGGCCTCTGCTAAAGCAAGCCATGATTATATATGGGAGAATATGGCATTCTTCTGTGGGTTTAAGGTCATAAGAAGGGCAGAAACACAATTATAAAGGATTCTTAGTGGAGGCGGAGGAGGGCCTTCCCCCCCATACTTTGGGGTTAAACCCAGGGCCTTACACATACTTTGCAAGTGCTCTACCACTGAGCTGCCACCTCTTTATTTTTATTTTTAATTATGAAATAGGGTCTTGCTAAGTTATGCAGGCTGCCTCTGGTCTCAAACTTGCAATCCTCCTGCCTCAGCCTTCCAAGGCCCTGGGTTTACAGGCCTGCACCACCACGCTTGGCTGTGGGGTTGATTTTTTAAGGAGGTCCCTGCTCTGCATGGAAATATTTTCCTAAGTCCAATGGAGAGAAATGGGAGTCTGGAAATTCCACCTGCTAGCACTGCCCCATCTGCTACCCCCATACAGGGGTCTCCATAGAGCCCTTAGTGCTTCAAAGAGCTGCCTCTGGGTTTAATCAAAATATTGAGATGGGCAACATCCTTCAGCTTCTCGGGAGCCATTTAGTTTTCATTATACTGGGTTTCTTGCAACAGTTCCATTGCAGGACAGTGCGTGGATGTTTTGTCAAGTTCTGCAACTGCTCTTGTGGAGGAAGGACTGGCCCACACAGCCTTTAGGTAACACCTCATCAAGTGAGCTTTTGAAAAGTACAGGGTTGGAGAAACCTTGCCCCTCCCCATCCCCCAGGGCAGTCATTCACAGTGACTGCAATCCCACAGTGCTAGGCACTACCAATCCTTGGAAAATTCTCCTCCCCACCTCTTCTTTTCCTACCCACAGAGTGGTTGGAGTGGATGCCCCCAAATCCTTCACTTCTTCTGTCCCTTCATTTGCTCTTCTAGAGGTTTTGGGGGGGGGGAATCCCCAATGCCTTCCCCACTTCTTATCTATTTCCATAGATTGGGACAAAATGTGTCTATTACTGAAGTACTGTTACCAAGCTGGCTCTTTCATCAGAGAAGCAGAACATCTCAGATCCAAGGAATCTTGTCTCACAATCAGCTGGTATAAGCACCAAGCCTTCTCAGTGCTCCAAATTCAGGCTTCTAGACCCTTATCTCTCCCCTGGGAAGAAAGATTTAATCCAGAGGACAGAGTGCTATGGCATGTCAGGAAGCCACTGTAACTTGACAGGGAAGACAGAGCATTTTGTATGTGATAATGGAAAAGCTGCAGTTTTTATCAAGAAAGTATTTAGTGGTGGTAAGGGAAGGAGAGAAGGTGGCCCTATAAAAGGAGAAAATGAGATTGTTCCCTTGGAGTCCCAAAGTATGAAGTCAAGATTTAGTGTATCAGAGATGAGATATGGAATTATCCCTAAAGAAACAAATAATCAAGTGAAGGTTTGTACATTATTAGAAAAACAAGATGAGGTTGGTGTGAAGACATTGCAAAAAGAGAGCTAAGGAAGTATACATCCTGACGTTGCTCATCTGAATTCTGTCTAGGGCTGACAGGCAAGTTAGCTTAGGCATTAGCAGGCAATATAGAGGAAAAGGGGATTGAAAATGGTCCTGTTGTTCTGCTGTGATGAAGAAGGTATGTGCGTCTCATCTGGGAGGACATTGAAAGGACATTGGAAGGACATTTTCAAGTGGGTCCCACACCCAGCCCAAGCCATTGGGACATTTACAAAACAAAGGCCCCAGACCCACATGACACTAGGCACCCAGAGGTGGGCACCCAGGGCTGATGTCACAGAGGGTGTGCCCTAGTTAGAATAAAGGTAGGAGAAACATGTGCCTGCTCTCTTTTTTTTTTTCCTTCTTTTTTTCCCCTCTCCACTTGCCCTTTGCTCTTTTCTTCTTTCTCTATCAACTATTTGCATGCACCCCTCTCTCCCTTCTCTCAGGCTCACCATCTTCTCTGTCTAAGGTATTTTTCCCTCTAGAAACCTACTTGACTCTATTCTTTCTGACTTTATCTATCCCTGGGAAATAGAAATATCCTTTTGCAGATTCACCCAGGGAACTCAGTTTAAGTTCCTTTGAAGGTTTACTTAAGATTCTCCAAGTGCCTCAGTCTTTTCTGTAATTATTTCTTAATGGTGTACTATCTTTAATAAACCTATTCTACACTCTGTACTATAATTTCTGTGCCAGCTATAAATTCTTTTATGTGACAGATACAAGGACCAGGGTTTTGCTGCCAGATTCCTGAACCCATGCTCTGGATCTGCTTCTCTACTCTCCATGAATCTCTGGTAACAGGGCCTCTGTCAGCCAGATCACAGTGTTTAGGGGCCTGGCAGAAGGATCCCATTACAGAGATGAATGCTATAGATTTTCATTGGATTGTTGAATCTTAGATAAATTCCTTTCCTCTTGCACTGTATTCCCCAGGCAGCCTTCTTTTGATAAATCCCCATATGGATGTTTACAGGGAGAAAATGTCAAGATAATGTATCTGTAAGTGGCATATTTGATCTGAAAGCTCTAACCAAAGGATTTTTCCCCTGGGGCTAGGGATCAAACCCAAGGCCTTTGGCATGTTAGGCAAATGCTCTACCACTGAGCTAAAAGGGTATTTCTTGCCCTCATCCATCTTTACTCCTTTAACCTGCTTGATTTTTCTCTCACAGTATTTTATTACCTACTATTATGCAGTATGCTTGTGGCATACTGGTTAGCTTTCTCTAAGGTCTACCCTTATATGTACCCAGTAATGTAAGTTCTGTGTTTTCCTCTTCATTGCTGTATCCCATCCCTGGAACAGCATCTTGCATTGCATTGACGTTTAACAAATATTTGTTGGATGAATAGCTAATTTCATGTCAGTTGATGACAGCTCTGATAAAATGAGGAAAACTCCCAGATTCTGATCAACTCTGGAACATTGACAAGTTAGAGTTTACTGTGAAGAATTTGGAGCCTGAACAATGCCGAATTAACTAAGAAAAACGGCAGCATGTGCAGACCTGTGTGGGTGGCCAGCTGGCTTTCCTCAGGCCACTCCCTTCTGTTTCCTTTGTGTTTGCTATTTGTGCCTCTGCTCTCAAATACATATCGATAATAACAAATAAATACAAATACAAATTAATAATGACACCCAACAACAATACTGTCATTTACAGAGGGCTTTCTATATGCCACAACAGCTCCAGACATAGTTCTGTTACATTCCAAATTTATTTGATCAAGTAAAATCCAACCAACAAGACACCAGAGGACCTCAGTTTTGGACCCAGCTTTGCCATTAAATGGTGTGGACTTGAAGAAGCCCTTCTACCACCTGGACCTCTGGGGTTCTTTTGTGTATGCTTATCTGTTTTTGTTTTTAGTTTATAAACTAAAGTGTTGGACAAGCTCAGTAGATTCTCTCTTTGTTTTTCAACTTTAGCAATAGCACCCTATTTTTGAACAAGTCCTGCTTCAGAGCCCTCAGATGTAAAAAGATAAAAGCAGAGTGTCTCAGGTTGAAGTGCTCTGCCTTGAGCTCATCTCCCCATAACAGTGTGTGAGACAGCTCTTTGGAAAACCCAGAACAAGTTAATAGACATTGGAACTCCTCTCATGTTCTCCAAAGCCCAATCCAAGGAGAAAACAGCGTCATTTCATGGCTCTGCTTGGTGAAAAGAAACCTTTTGTGTTTGGAGACAAAAAACATCATGAGCTGGGGGATGTCCACTCTGCTCCAACAGAACAGAAACTCAGGCAAAGTGTGCAATTCTCCAACTTTAGCTTACCATGGAATCACCTGGGACCTCACTTGATAAGCTGATGGGTTCCTAGGCTCCATTCTCCACACCACCCCCATCCTAACTCAGTAGGTTTGGAGTAGGACCAAAAACATCAGCATTTTAATGGTCCCTCCATGTGACTGTAAGGCAAACCCTATTGTTGTTGTTGTTAGGTGCCATTGAGTCGGTCCCTACATTTTTGAGAGCATAAGTGTAAGAGGCCCACAACCCTACCACCCCAACAGGCATTGAATCTCATCAGATCTCTGAAGCTAACCAGGATCAGGCCTGCTTAATCCTTGGATGGGTGACTGTCTGGAAATACTGGGTGCTATAGGCTTGGGAGAAGGATCTGGCAGCCCACTTCCCCCTCCCCCCTCAAAAAAATCTGCTAGTGAAAACCCTAGCCTGCAGCCATAACACTGTGGCATCTGATCCTGTCAGATCTCAGAAGGTAAGCAGGGTTGTACCTGGTTAGTACTTGGATGGGAGACTGCCTGGGAACACCAGGTGCTGTAGGCTTGGGAGAAGGACCCAGCAACTCACTCCCAAAACTCAGTCAGCTATTGAAAACCCTATGAATAGCAGACATACACTGACAATAGAGTTTTGCCTGTTGTATGTAGGGTTGCTATGAGTCTGACACTTACTCTACTGCACCTAACAACAACAAAAACATTGAAAACCCTATGAATAGCAGAGAAGCACTGACATAGTGCCGAGTATGGCACAGTGTAGAGGAATGTTTCATTCTGTTGTATGTAGGGTTGCTACGAGTTGGACTAGACTGTACAGCACTCAATAACAACAAACATAAGAGAATCAGAGGGCTTGTAACCCAGAGGACCACCTACCATCTCAGTTTAGGAAAAAGGGAAAACAAGTTGTGCTTAAGAGATAAGTTGAGGGAAAGGTGTGTGTGTCTGAGCTGCTCTGGGATATACTATTCCTGGGAGACAGGACTGAGTTTTTCAGGGATGTGGTTGTTGGGAGGATCAGCCTGATGAATTACATTTCTGCACATATAAGGGGCAGGTCTGGTGAACAGACTACTGGCATGGACAATACCAAGGTGGGCTATGCAGCCTGGCAGCAGAGCCAGAGTCTGCTTAGATAAGGCTGATGATTGATGCTGACTAATGTTCTCCAACAGCCCTATTCACATGTCTTATGTGGGAGACTTCCAGCGTGTTCTCTTCAATAAGCATGTTATTGTTAGTTGCTAGGTGCCATCGAGTCAGGTTCAACTCACAGTGACCCTACATACAACAGAATGAAACGTTACCCCACACTATACCATGCCCAGCACTATTGTCAATACTTCTCTGCTATTCATAGGGTTTTCAATGGCTGATTGTTTTTTGGGAGTGGGCTGCCAGGTCCTTCTCTCAACCCTGCAGCACCTAGTATTCCCAGGAGGTCTCCCATCCAAGTACTAACCAGGCCTGACCTTGCTTAGCTTCCAAGATCAGACACCATGGTAGTATGGCTGTAGACTCAATAACCATAGGCCTGGCCTATTTCCAAGGTTCCTATGTCTTCATACCACCAAAGCACATGATCTTTATGCTTAACCAAACTTTAGTAATAACCACAACTAACATTCACGGAGCCCTCACCATGGGCTAAGCTCTGTGCTAAGTGCTTTATAGATATCATCTCACATGATTTTCACAACCATGCTTTACAGAGGATGTTGTAAGTATCTCATTCTGCAAATGAAGGAGCCAAGCAGTTTGGTTCCAGATACATGCACCTGTTCATTACTTGCCCCACTGCCTTGCTTTTAGGTCTCAGGGAAATTTGCTGCCCAGAAAAGCTAAGGTGAGCCTTTTCATCCTAAAGTTTAACAATTTTACTGTGATTCCTTTAATAAGATTTTGCAACTGTTCTAGGGTAACCATGTAGTTTATCCTCCAAACCAGGATACTTTCTGAAAATGAAACAAGGTATTATTAGCAATTGGGCCAGAACAAAACACTTAAAGTGGGACTGTCCCCAGAAACCTTGACACACAACTTCTACATTTGTTTTGCACTTTATTCATTCTCTTGGAATGCCTGTCTTTCACTTAAGCCTTCAGTTTCAGCAGATAATTTTGTTCTACTTTTCAGAGAAAATTGAAATCATTAAATGGGACTCCTCTTGATTTCCCAACACATACAAGTAGTGGTCATAGGATGCAAAATTTTAGTTGGACAGGAAGAATAAGTTCAGGAGATCTATTTCACAACATGGTGACTATAGTTAATAACAATGTGAAATATTCTTGGAAATTGCTAAGAGAGTAGATTTTAAGTGTTCATATGGTAAAAAATAAGTGTGTGAGATAATTGTATGTTAATTAGCTTGATTTAGCCATTTCCTGATGCATGCATATGAGGTATGATCAGAAAATACAGTGCATGTTTAAGTTAAAAGACATTATTACAGTAAAAGACACATTGCCTTTAATCACCCTCAAAACACTTCCCTGGCATCAAATACACTTATCTCACTGTTCTTACCACTGAAGTAGTTCAGGAAGTACTTTTTCAGGTGTGTCTTTAGTTTTATTCTCCATCATGACAACACTGTGTCACACGTTGCTCCTGGTATGGCAACTTCTGACAAATAAAAACATTACAGTGTGTTCTCGTCCACCTTATTCACTGAATCTGGCACCATGCCACTTCTGGCTCTTCCCCCAAGTCAAAATGACCATGATGTTAAATGTTTTGAATCAATTCAGGGCATCAAGGCAGCTGTGAAAGTGCATCTAAACACAATCACAAAAGAGAACTTCCAGAGCTGCTTCAGAAAGTGTCAAGGACGATGGGACATGTGTGTTTGAAGCCAGCGGGAATAGTTTGAGAGGGATGAGTGGTGATGTACCTTTTTCTGTAATATTTTTTTAAAGTTTATGCATTCACCATATTTTTGATCATATCACATATTTTAAAACATGTTGTACATGATAAATGTACACTAATTTCTGCCAAGTAAAAATAAAGTGAAAGCAAGGGGAAAAAAAGAAAGCAAGGTCACATGCATACTGTTCAGAGTTTAAAGGGTGAGGGTATCAGCCTCTCTGAAAAGCAGAAGCTGGAATTCATGCAGAAACGCTTACTCAGGGATGATGCTTATAAAGAATAGAAGAGAGGAAGCAAGACTGATCAGGGAGACCTTCAGACTATGGTTCAGGCCTCGTAGCCTCTGCTAGCTCAACAGGGAGCTCTGGTGCAAGGTTGTCTAGTAGGGGAGTCCTGTGTTGGGCAGGAATGCCCAGGCACTAGTGCTCACTGTGCAAGATTATCTAGGTGTCAACTCCCACACTTTGTGTAGTTACTGGCTGTGGCTGCCCAGGAAGAGCTAGAGGCTATCAGCTAACAACACTCTCCTTACAGCTGAAGATAAGTTTTTTCTTGAAGGAAGAGCTGAGGGAAACCTTCATGGCCACTACCCAAGAGCGTGCTGATAGTTGGAAGGTAACTGTGCTCAGATTTATTAAGAAGATGGAAAGTAATTGCTACCTCCAGTCCTTGCTAAGCCCTCCCCAGCCTAATGTGGAGAAAACTCCCCTCTCAGGGTGTGATTTTTCAAGTTATTCTCATTCTAGTTCGTGGATTGTGATCCAAATGCCGCTTCATTTCTGTCTCTCATTGCCCTTTTCATGTTACTCACTGGGGTAGTCTGCCCTTGCCCCAGATGAAAACTCTGGCCTTTGTTTCTGGTCTCAGTTCAGAAAAGAGAAACTCTTGTCCCATTTACATACAAAATTGCAAACTTGTTGTTTGTTGTTAGGTGCTGTCCAGTCAGGGTCCAACTCATAGTGACCCTACATACAACAGGCAAAACTATATTGTCAGTGTGTCTCTGCTATTCATTGGGTTTTCAGTGGCTGATTGTCTTTTGGGAGTGGGTTGCTGGGCCCTTCTCCCAAGCCTACAGCACTGGGTGTTCCCAGGAGGTCTCCCATCCAAGTACTAACCAGGCCCGACCCTGCTTGGCTTCTGAGATCTGATGGGATTGGTTGCTACAGTCCTACGGCTGCAGGCAAACCTAATTTAGAATCATATAATTTCCCCTTTCCTTGGCTTGGGTCTGTTTTGGACTAGGAGCCTGTAATGGCAAATAGAAAGGCCGATCTGCTGTACCAACTCTAAGCTTGTCTTGCCCCCTGCTTTTCTCTCTGAGGCTCCCCGCCTCACTATCACCCCAGCTTCTGTTTCCCTGACCATGAGGATGGGGAGTGGAGAGAGGCGATAAACTGCTCTTATCCACCTCTGTGACTTCGCTCTCTACAAGCCTAGCAGATGGTTAGGAGGAAGTGCTTTCAGTTGAGAGGCAGTTTTGCTGATTAAGAGTTTCTGTTGGTTCCCTTTCTCCCACCTTTGGCCTAGAATGGATGTGTCTCTACTATGAGTGGTCCTTTACAACTTTTTCCACAGTACTTGGACATCTGGCCACAGACTTCCAGTCTCCCCCTTTACCTTTCCAGGTGCCTCTATTGTAGAGCGCCCTGGGAAACCAAGAAAGCTGTGTCTCACCAGGTGCCTTCAGTTGCCCACTGTAAGCCATTCCTTGCACTGACAGATTCCAGGATCTATAATATGGCACTGTGCTCCTGGTGGGAGTCAGATCTTACTCCACAATCAGTTTTGACTCTTCAAGGCCTGTCTTAGGTGCCTCTCTCCTCAGACTCTCAACTGCAGGGTACATTTTCCGAAGCTCCCCAAGTCTTCTCCTTGAAATCTTCCTCACCTGGCTTGTGGTCAGAGGTAACATCACCTATCCTTTGGAGAAGAAGTTGGGACTCACAATAAAGTTAACAGTTCTTTCCAAAGAAGTCTCTTTCCTAGTCACCCTCTTTTAACCCTTTATCTATGGATGAGGGAGTTCTAAGAGCAGTAACAAAAGTTCTCCTTAATTCCCATTATAAATTCTGCAAGAGAAGATCTCCCTCCCATTGCCTGTGATCTGCCAATACCTGTCATATTGTCAGCTCAGTGTATCAAATAAGGAAGCGATCCATTCTGACATCTTGCTTACAGTACACACTTAGGGTTCTCTATAGCACATCCTGGGGCTGGGATTTAGCTCAGTTGGTAGAGTGCTGCGCTGCAGTCTCTGAAGTCCCCAGTTCAATTCCCAGCACTGCAAAAATGGGAGAAGCACCTGGCAATCCACTCCCAAGGCAATCACGAAACAGTCAGCCATTGAAAACCCTATCAGGGTTGCTATGAGTCGGATACTGACTCGACGGCATCTAAAAACAGCAACAACAACAATAGCACATCCTAGGACTGGGGCTTAGCTCAACTGGTAGAGTGTTTGCTCTGCACTCTCTGAGGCCCCGGGTTAGACCCTAGCGCCACAGAAATGGGAGAAGGACCTGGCAATCCACTTCCAAAACAGTCAGCCATTGAAAACTCTATGAACAGCAGAGAACTCTACGAACACAGTGTCAGGGAGTGTTTTATTCTGTTGTACATAAGGTCGCTATAAGTCATACCCAACTCTATGGCAACTAACAACAACAACAACAACAACAACAACAACAACAACAACAAAAGCACAGCCTGTTCATCCCAGATTTTTAAACTGCTATGGTAGCCAGTTTTGTGACTGAGTGCCCCCTGGAGTTCACACCCTGAATAGGCTCTGATTTTCTGCTTTCTAGCTTTCTAAACCACAGTGGGAGGATACTCAGCCCAAGCACAGGTACAGCTGAGTGGTGCACCAGCCAATGAAGTACTAGATTGATGGATAAATGTCCCAGCCTCCTGTCCTTCCACGGGACTACTCTGAGGCATGTTCTTCATGGTTCTTCAGAAGGACTGAGTGCCAGTTATCTGGAGCAGCAATCAGCTATTGACACACCCTTTACTGTTTTTCTCCCTTGCCTGTCTCATTTGTCTCATTCCTTCTTCTTGGATCATCTCCAGAAAGACTTCCTCCACCCAAGTCATTTTCTCAGGGTGTGCTTTGGAGGAAAAGCACACTAAGACATTATTATATATGATAAAGTAGTTGTGCCAATAAAGTTCAGATCACCTCTCTCTTTTACAAATAATCAACTGAGAAATAAGCCCCTCCACTCTAATTCTAATATAAAGCCTTGAGAGAGGGGGTGGTGAAAAGCTGTCTGGGGTTTGATGAACAGCACAGGGGCCTGGGTGTAACTAATGGCCAAACCTTTGCTCAAACTCAGCTTCTTTTTTGATCTGAAAAGATAGGGAACCACACAGCAGAGCCACATTCCTGGAGAAGCCATTAATAGTAAGTTCCCAAAACTCACCTTCTTCACAACACAAAACATGTTGATACTAGCACATGTTCTCTAATCTGGGACTGGTGGTGCCCTTGATAGATTCGTTCCCTTTTTCCTTTTTGAGTGTCCACATTAAAACAGCATTTATCCAGTTGAAGCATGAAGGTTGCTAGAGAGAACTGAAGTGGTCTGCAAACTGTTGAAGTGCCCCCCAAAGAGTCATTATAAGACAGAAGAGAAAAGAGTGTTCCTCACAGAGGGACCAGGCTATGGTGTCCTTGAGGTGGGACAGAGCAGAGCACCCCAAGGCACAGAGGGCATCTGGAACAAGGGGAACCAGAAGAGGCAAGTAGAGAAGTAATATGAGCCTAGATAGGTGGCCTAGAGACAGCCAGGGCTTTGTAGACATTTTCATGAGTTAATATGGGGAGAGGGAATATGGGATGAGAAAAAGGAAAGTTTATTGCTGATGCTTTTTCTTAACATGGGAGGCATATGAACACATACGAAACCCAGGGAGAGGAGCCAGGAGACAGAGGGGTAGAGGACACAGGTAAAAGGAGAGGACAGATGGAGCAAGGCCTCTCCTCCACCCACCTCTCACCCTCAGAAGGTGGGAGAGAGCTAAGATTCAGAGCCCAGGAAGAGGAAGGAGTCTTAGTTTACAAAACAGTCCTCCACTATAATCAGAAAGAAGAAATGGACATTGATACAGGTAGGTTTGTGTGCATAAATGGGAAGACTGAGAAAAAAAGGTTTCATACTCAGGTTGAAATCTAATCTACTTTTATAAAGGTAGATCTACTTTTATTAATGTTCTAATCCATGATGTATGGTATTCTTAATTTTCACTTCAAGAACTACATATTTCTCTTCTCTGTTTAGCAGATCCTATGTATCCTTGAGGTCTTGGACTAAATATCATTTCTCCTTGGTAGCTTTTCCTTAATTCTCTGGACTCCAGCTTTGCTAAATCTCCTGACTGTTGGCTCTCCCAATTTTTCCTTGGGAAAGCCCATCACATTTGTAGTAACTTGTCCAAGGTAGGTTGTTAGCCTATGAACCCCAGGAAGTCACAGTCTAAAATTATTGGTCATTGCTAATTGCCCAGCACTTAGGACAGTGTGTTTGCCATAGAATCCACTCACAAACATTTTATCCAGTGCTGAATTTGTTGACCTAAAGAGATGAGATGTTGAGCCATGTGTGATCGTGCACATCTATAATCCCAGCACTTTGGAGGCTGAGGCAGGAGGATTGTAAGTTCGAGGCCACCCTGGGCTGAGCTACATAGTGAGCTCAAGGCCAGCCTGGGTTACATAGTGAGACCCTGTCTTAAAACACACACACACACACAAACACACACACACACACACACGTGTATATATGCAATGTTGTCACAGGACTGAACCTGAATATATCTACCTCTAGTGTCTCCTTAGTCTTGAGACAACACTCTTGCTTCCTTTTCACAGCACAGACTCATGGAATTGAGCAATAGAAGACAGTTAAAGATTATCCAGTCTGAGGATCCATCTGACTCCAGAGATGCTTCAGAACATTCAAGCAAGTGATTATCCAGTCATGGTTTGAATACTAAGGGCAGAAATTATCTCCAAAGGCAATCCATTATCTCCTGGACAGCTCTGACTGTGGGGAAGTCTTTTTTTACCCTGATTTTCTCCAACCTCTTCCTGAATCTGACTTCCAATAGCTTTGATCAACATCATATTTTCACAGAACGATTTAAAATCTTTCCATAATATTAACAGCCTAGATCTAATCTAGTCCAAACCACTTTTTAAGAGGATCAAAACATCCCCCTCTGAATAGTATGTCAAGTGGAAGCATAACTGGCTGTAAATAGAAATACTTCCTTCACTCATCCATTCTAAAGATAGCAATTGAATGTGTATCTAGCTGGGGCCCAACAATAGTGAGACATACAGAGCAAATCAAAGACGGAGTCCATCTGGGGAGATACAGATGGTTATAAGATCAAATGATCACAGTAACATAGGAACTGCTGAGAGAGAACAGGGGCAGAGTGTGCTGAGGGCAGGCTGGGGAGTGCTTTCTGGGTTTAGGACATGAGGTACATATGGGCTTCTAGGTATACGGAGGGCATGAGGTCTGCACAGTCTTCATTGGAAGTGGGATTTGAGCCAAGTTTGGTGGATAGGCAACATGCATCAGATCATAAACCATCTTGACAATGAGGCTCAAAGAGAGAACTCATTCCATGAGGGGCAGGGAGGGGCTTAGTGAGGATGGAGGAAGTTGGGTGAGAATTATTTCCCTTCCTCAGGACTGGCAATCAGTCGCTCTCTCTCTGGGATGCTTCTAATAGCTTGTCTTCTCCACAGCCTGGTGGGCTGACCAAATCACTCTTCTTGGGCCAGGGCTCCTGACATAGGGGCCCTTCTGTGGCTGCTCCTTCTCTTGCTGCTCCAGGAAGGTGAATGACTACCCGCTTCTACACAGGACTACCTCCTTCCTGCTCAGTTCTGTCAGACCCTGGGTTAGTAGGGCCCTTCCATCAGGGATGAATGTGTCAGCTCTTTTGGGGTACAAGGATAGGATGTAGCTTTAGGAAGGATCATGAGGGGAGGACGTGAGGTGGCAAAAGAGAAGGAAAAGTCTGGAGGATGAAGAGACAGATTTGAGTCACCCCTGGTAGTTACTTGGCAGGTGCAGTGGGAGTCTAGATTCAGATGAGGCAGTTAGAGGACATGATTGAGTGCATGAATGAGATGGGGCCACAGCTCTTACTGACAGACTCAGCAGTTCAGAGATACCTGCTGGGCTATTTCCATCTTTTTTCATTGTACATCTGCATCCAAGGGGTCCTCTGGAGATGGTGTGGACCTGAGGAAGTAGTTGTGGTCCTTTAGGAGTCCATCAGCCTCCCTCTGGAAATACCAGCTGATGAAGAGACTGAGAACATCATTTGGTCCTCCTGAAAAAGGCTTGCCACAGTGGTGCTGGGGAAAGAGGGACAGCAAGCTCTCATCATGGTCATGGACCCTCACTGCTAGGGCTGAGTAAGCTTTCTGGAGCCTAGTTACTCTCTGCATATCAGTAATCTGAGCTGGAAGCCCTCAGGGCTTTATGAAGCTCAAGTCAACCTGTGAACTTCCCAACTCTTAACCATGCAGTGCTATAATCTATGTGTCTACCGTGAGTTTTGTTGTTGTTAGGTGCCATTGAGTCAGTGTTTGACTCATAGTGACCCTGCGTATAACAGGCGAAACACTATTGTTATGCTTCTCTGCTATTCATGGGGTTTTAAATGGATGATTACTTTTTGGGAGTGGGTTACTGGGTCCTTCTCCCAAGCCTACAGGACCTGGTATTACCAGGCTGTCTCCCAGCCAAGTACTAACCAGGTCCGACCCTGCTTAGCTTCCGAGATCTGACAGGATCAGATGCCACAGTGTTATGGCTGCAGGCCTACCGTGAGTTTGGACTCCCTTTTTTCTGGCTTTTCTGAGGAGGGGTCTCAGGACTCAGGATTATGCCTTAAGGGGCTAGGACTAGAAGCAGACTGTCTCTGGTGACCCAGCCCATTTTCTGAGCTGCACCAAAAGGTGGGTGAGTTGGAGCAAGAGGCACTCGGCACTGAGGCTGTTCTCACGGAGGTGCCCAATGCAGTGAGATGGATGAAGGTCTTCATATATAGACCTCTAAGGGGGCTTCCTCTCCCAGGAAGATTGCACATCTTAGGGATAATCAGTTCTTGAGCTTTTAATTCCCCCATGCAATTTGAGGGCTACTAATCAGTTCTTCCCTCTACTCAAACCTGAATGTCTTCTTTGGGCCTGTCACCTTGAATCTTGGAAAGACACTGATTAAAATATAAATGCCTTATAGGGAAGGGTGATACTGTTTTGTGGTATCAAGGAGGTAGGAGATGGTTTGGAGGAAGGAAGGGTACAAAGTAAGAGAGAGAAGGCACAAGGGGAGGCAGAATACGCCACTGGTGGCTCTATATTAATAGCTGGGCTGGAGACCCTGGAACCACAAGTTTCATGGTGGCTGTTTTTTATTATTTGTTGTTTGGGTGAAGGGGCTCTCAAGGCAGCACCAGTACCCCAGGGGCAAGAAGCTTAGGAAAACAGACCCAACTCCCAATTGTTCAGTGTTTGTGTTTCCCTCTCATCTAGAATGGCTGTCAGGACCCCAAATCATTGTGAACTTTGACACTTCTGGGGAAGCTGACTGTAATATGTCCTTGACATACTCTGAAGAGAGAGCAGGCCTGGATGTGACCTATAGTTGGCTATCATCCAGTGACAGTGCTGACTCTGCCCATGAAGGCCGTGTCCTCAGCATGTCCTGGAGGCCTGGTGACTCTGCTCTTTCCTACACCTGTAAGGCCAGTAACCCTGTCAGCAACGTTAGTTACCGTGCTATCCCTGTTGGATGCTTCTGTGTAGGTAGCAGAACCCTCGAGACAACCCCTGAACTCATGTAAGACCTCTGCATCAAGGCACTGTCTCTCAGCCCACCCCCAGCTCTTAAGAGAGTATTACATGGACTCCAGAACCTAACCTTCTCCCCAAAGCCTTGACACTGGGTCAGGGAGGGGACCTTCCATTTGTCTAGTGCTCCCCAATTCAGAAGGTCTCCTCTGTTCTCCTGCTTGGTTTGTGATTGTTCTCCAGATCTCAATTTTTGAGCTTCTCTGCACAGAATATATATTTCTAGAGATACTTACAAAGAGATATCAACTGATTTTAAGCCTGAGACTCCCTTTATAGAATTTGGAGTAGGTGTCTGTCTCCAGATCTTAACTTACCACTCCATCTTCTGAGCCTCTTTGCCCTCCTTTATTTTATTCCAGATCTTGGCTATCCTGAAAAGTTCTCAGTGCTCTTCTGCCTCCTGGCCAACAGATTGCTCTTTCTCTTACTCTTGGCAATTCTAACTGTGGGGCTCTGGTTCTTCCAAGTCCAGAAAAAATGTGAAATGCTAAGGATGAGGAAACTCAAGAGAAACAGGATGAGACTGAAGAAGAAGGGGAAACCTGGTCCCAACCCAGCCTGACCTCTGTCCTGAACTCTGTTTCTTCCCAGCCTCCAGGAACTCCTCCTGGGGTATCATCAGAAGAGGAACTCAGAAGTGGATAAACAAGGGCCATACTCTCCAAAGGAAGACTGCCTGGCAATAAAGTCAAGTGTACACTCCTCTGGCAGAGCTGGTCCCTCTGTCCTCACTAGGTGGCTCTGACTAAGCTCACTCCCTTCCTTTTTCTTCCATTCCAAGTGTCCGCCAAGACCGTATGTGTTTTCAGGCCTGGCTTTGTGGAGGAAAGTGAGTCTAAAGACCCCCTCAAAGTGGAGTGTTTGTTCTTACTACACTCATCCCATTCTCTACCAACACATACATCATATATGCCTTACCTTTTATTGTTTTCCACATATACTTTAAATGAGACAAGGGAGATCATCCTAACATAACTAAACTTGTGACTCCTAAATGGGAGAATTTCAGACACTTAGAGTCCTGCATAAAAGTGGTATTATTCCTGCTAAGGGTCTTCAGCTTTCCTGTCCCTGTTCTCATCCTGGCAGATACATTTATTAACCTACTCCCTCCACCCACTGTGGTCTAGAGCTGTCCCACAGGGTGGTGGGAAGGACCCAAGTTCAGGCTTACTCTGGATTGGATTTGAGCCAGGTGACCTCTCTCATCTCTCTGATGCCAGCTGTTCTGGGCCTCTGGTGCCTACCCCATAGGAGTGGCAACTGGCTGGATCAACAGCAGAGGTCTTGGAGCCTTAGCTTCTGGTTTTGGTTGGTATTGCTGTCCTGTAGATTCCTTCCCTATAGATTTCCATGGCTTGGGCCTTTTTGCTGGAATCTTGTCTTGGGTAAATGCTCACTGTCCACCCCCAGCAAAGGGCCCTATGTTTGTGTTCTTGCTCTTTCCCTAGCCCACTGATCAGCCTGAGTTTCTCCTATAGGACTAATGTGCCACCTCTTGGCTCCATCACTCTTCCTGAATCAGTTCTTGTGGATTTTACTGATGTAACTGTAAAAGAGCTGGTGTATTTTGAGGAGTACTAGGGAGAGAAGGAAGCCACTTAAATGGCAGGACAGATGTAGATTGAAAGTTGGAGGTGGTGTAGGATGTGGTGGGGAGGACATTGGGTGAGGTCTCAAGAGGCCTGTGCTTTGCTCTAACACTCGGCTCTGCCCTGGGACACTATACTCATTGAATGTCCATTGAACCACACACAGTCCATTTCCACAAGGAACACGTACTTGGAAGGAGAGGCAGACAGAAGTACAGCTGGTTAGAGTTCTTACAGAGACCTTGGTTCCTGCCAAGGTGCGATGGGATGGGAACCCTGGAGAGCTTTAGAAGGGGTATCTGATGGGCAGGGAGAGGGTCCCATGGCAGGAATCATGGTTGGCATCTGAGACTCTCCTTCCCCTCTCATCTTTGAGGGGACAGATGTGGATCTCCAGTGTCTTTCAAGAACAGGAATACGAAGTCTGTGAAAGGTGCAGGAAGATGCATTGGGAAAGACCAAGGACACCTTGTCTTCAGGAAAGTTGGACACACGGCCTACATATTAGAAAAGCCCTGGAGAAGGCTCTGAGAACAGCATGGAGCAGGGCTGGAAACCAACAGACAGGGTTTCCCTAGGTTTTTGTGAAGGAGATGGAACCCCTTGGGTCTTGGGTAGGAGACGGTGAAGTTAGAAAAACAACCCCTAAAGAATCCCTAACACTCCAAACTGATCTAGTCTATTCTCTAAAGCCAGAGCCCTTGTCCCTCTGAAATGCCGTCCCTAGCCCGAGGCTGGTTTTCTGTGCCTCCGTTAGGCACCAACGCTAGTAGGCATGTTGTCAACAGAGTCCCTGGAACGCTTATTTTCTGATATTCTTGCCAGCGAGATGCAAATACACGGGCTGGCTGATAATAAAGTTAGGCGGAATCCTAGTTGCCTGAATAGTTTTCCAGAGAGTAATGACCATGAATCAAGGACAAGTTAGAGGAAAATCTTTAGTTTTGAACTTTATTAACTGTTTTTTAATCAACTTTCACTTCTAGGGTAGGAAGGGAACAAGTTATAGGGCTAGGTTCCTTTTCTTACAAAAAAAAAAAAAAAAAAAAAATCAAAGCCAAAACTCAAAATAACAAAACCTAGAAGATACATTAGAAACAAAACTCACAAAATAAGCTTCCAGAAAACCACAAACATACCATAAACCTTTAAAAATTGAAAACCAATTTAAATTTCTCTTTATAAAAAGTTATTTTAATGTCCAAATAAGATTAGCTTATCCTTCAGAAACCACTGGAAATAGCAGAAATGAAACATTTGGAACAGAGGTGGGGCTGATTCTTCCACTGGTGGATGAGGAACCAAGAAATCAACAGGGCTTCCCTCTTTCACCACACTTTCTACCCCTACGTCTATGCTATGTCCACTATAATGATGTCATTATCGTCTTATTAACTGTTAAAGCAGTCTTGGTGGTGGTGGTGGTACCGTTGAGTCGGGTATGACTCATAGTGACCTTATGTACAACAGAATGAAACTACTCAACACTGTGCTATGCCCGGCACTATGTCAGTGCTTCTCTGCTATTCATAGGGTCTTTGATGGCTGATGATTTGGGAGTGGGCTGCGAGGTCCTTCTCTCAAGCCTATGGCACCTGGCATTCCCAGGCAGTCTCCCATCTAAGTAGTAATCAGGCTGATCATGCTTAGCTTCCAAGATCTGATGAGATCCATCTGACAAGGTCCAATGCCAGGGTGGTATGGCTGTAGACTAGAGCAGTCTGTTACACTGTAAAGTGAGATTGCAAAGCTGCCCCTTGGGGAACCTTTGCTGTAGGGGTGGTGGTGTTAGGTAGCTAGCGTAGGCATTAGCAGGCAATACTGGAGGAAAAGGGGACTGAAAATGACTCCTGCCATTTCACCAAGATGAAGTCATATGCCTTCTGAGGACATTGGAAGGACATTTTCAATGGATTCCACACCCTACCATTTACAAAACAAAGACCCTATGCTCATGTCACACTAGGTGCCTAGACCTGGGTGCCCACAGCTGATGTCACACTGGGCAGGCATTCTCTAGTTTGAATAAAACTAAAGGGAACATGTGCCCACCCTCCCCTTTTCTGCTTTTCTCTCATCTTCTTTCTCTCTGCTCCTCTGCTCTCTTCTCTCTTCAGCAACCACATGTACTTTTTTGCCTTCTCTTGGGTCTACCACCTTCTCTGTCTATTCAAGACACCTCTCCTCTTAAAAGCTTGCTTAACCCTCCAGTTCTCTGGCTTCTCTACTTTCCCTTGGGGAATAGAAATATCCTTATGTTGATTCACCCAGGGAATGCAGGATTTTCCAAGTTCCTTTGCAGTTCTACCTAAACTTCTTCAGATACCTCAGTTTTCCCTGTAATCATTCCTTCAATGTGTACTATCTTTAATAAGCCTGCGGCTGTCCAGTGTGGCATCTGATCCCATCAGATCTTGGAAGCTAAGCAGGGTTGGGACTGGTTAGTACCTGGATGGGAGACTGCCTGGAAATACATGGTGCTCTGGGTTGGGAGAAGGACCTGGCAACCCACTCCCCAAAATAGCCAGCTATTAAAAACAATGTGAATAGTAGAGAAGTACTGACAATAGTGCTGGGCATGGCACAGAGTCGGCTGGTGTTTTCTTTGCTGTGCACAGGGTTGCTGTGAATTGGACTTGACTCGATGGCACCTAACAAACAACAACATCTTTATTAAACCTAGTCTATACTCTGCTATGAGCTGGGATTTAGCTCAGTTGGTAGAACACAGCTCTGTAGTCTCTGAGGTCCCGGGTTTGATTCCAGCACCATAAAAATGGGAGAAGGACATGGCAATCCACTCCCAAGGCAACCCGGAAACAATCAGTCATTGAAAACCCTGTGAGGGTCGCTAAGAGTCGGACACGACTCCATAGCACCTAATAACAATACTCTACTATAATTTCTGTATCAGGTATAAGTTCTTTTATATGCCTAATACAAAGACTGAAGTTTTGCTTCTAGTTTGTGGACCTGTACTCTGGAGCCATTTTCCCAATGTCTCCCGGATAACAGTGGGGAAGACTATGCCCCCTCTCCTGCCTCTTTCTCCCATCCCTGCATGTCAATCCACACATGGAAGAATGTTCCAGCAGTCAGGGCTTACTAACAATGGAATGTGTACCACAGGAATGTTGAGTTTCCTGTCCCAGGA
>VMDO01001299.1:64210-217820 GCA_007922755.1 Pedetes capensis
TGGTTGGGCCTTCATTTCTTATTATTCAAACAGACATACACTTCTACAGGGTCTCTGTGCAGATTACCTAAGAGTTATAAAGCATCCAACCCAGGGTCTGGCACCCTGCAGGGGTTCAGTAAGGATTATTTCATTCCTCCCCTTTCAATCTCCGTTGTCGGGATGTCTGTCATTTCTTCCTTCTGGGCCTGTTTCTCTGGGTCGTTTGTGTTGGTAGCTGCCTGGGGATCCGACCCGGCACCCCCAAACTCAGAGCGTAGCCTTCCCCAGCTGCACGCTAGGGAGACGCCAGGGCAAGATCTGGGAGCTCGCCAGTGCAGACAGGTATTTCCAGTCCGGCGAGGGAGGAAATGGGTGGAGGTGGAGATGGGGATTGGGGAGGCGATCAGATGAGCCCGGGACCTGGGTGGATCCCCTGGGAGGGGGGCGGGGAATCGTGCTGCTTGCCTGGAGCACTTGCCCCCGGCTCAGATTTCAACTTCTGATGCCGCCTCTGTGGCTCCCTCGATCGGAGAGGGGAGAGGGCCGCAGGTAGGTTACAAAGGAAGGAGGGCCTGCAAGAAGTCGGCAAAGGGACCCTGGGGTGCCATCCTGACCCCGTAGACCCTCTAGCTCGCAGCAGGAAGCGGACCCGCCTTCCCAGGCTTGGTCGTACAGAGCTCCACGAGGGGGCGACCTGAGCCCACGTGCGAGCTAGTCCTAGTCTCTTGAAACTACAACTCCCAGGCGGCTCAGGGGTCCCGCCCGCCTTGCCTGGCCTCTGTCGGCTCCAATTGGCCACCGCGGGAGGGGGTTTGGCGGTCTCCTGGGCGACAGGAGGCGCTCGGGGCATCCGAGGCGGGGAGGCGGGACCGCCCCCTATTGTGTGGCTGCTTGAGCGGAGCGGAGCGGTGCAGCGCAGGTGAGGGTGGGGGCATCCTGGGGGTGGAAATGGGGTGTCGATGGAGGCATGAGGAACATTAGAGAGTTAGGGGGGTACATCGGGAAGCTGGGGAGCTCTGGAGAGAAGTGTAATTCTCTGGGGAGCAGAACTAGGGGAGTTCTGGGGAGTGAAGTGGAATTCTTGGTGGGTGGGTGGGGGTTCGTGAAAAATCATAAGACTTCTGGAGGTAGTTCTTGTAGGGTTCCAAAAGAAAGGAGGAGTTCCAGGGGCCGGAGAATGCGAGGGAAAGGGGAATTGTTGGGATAGAGTACCAGAAGTGTATTGTGGACTAAGCCAGAATTCCAGGGCGGGGAATTCCCGGGAGGAGAGGATGAGGGGGAGTGGATGGGTGAATGGGGATTCTGGAGGAGACCGACAGGGAGTTCTTTGACGCGCAGAGGACCTGCTGCAATTGGAGATCAGGTTCAAGAAACTGGAATTTGGGAGGGCTGTGACCAGTAGGGATGATTGGGATGGGGTTCTGGGAGAAGGAGGCAGTGCTGGGTGGGGAGACTAAAAGGAGGGAAAATGGTGGGGGCCAGCAAGTTGGAAAGGGCCTAGGAAAAGCGGGGAATTCTGGGGATGCCTGGGCTACAAGACTCTTAGCAATCAGAACCAGGAGAGAACTGGGGGTTCCTATTGTATACACTTGGAGAAAAGGTTTTTCAGGGAAGTATGGAGGGCTGGCGGTAGTGTTGCTGGTGAATTGCCTGCAGTCAGGCATACAGAGGCATTAAGTAGAGGCAGGAATGTGACTGCGATGTGGAGAATATTTTATAGCCAGTGCTGAACTGTGAGGCCAAGAGTCAGGTGGAGGCCCCAGAGCAGAGTCCACTTGGATTTGCCAGGCCCAGCTGCGGCCCTGGTGCTCTTGGACTGCCCTAGGACCTGTGGGGTGGGCGCTGGCAGGGGTTCCTACCCTTTGTGCACCGGGGTTTGTTTTGCACACCCTTTGGGCGCAGATATTTTTGGCTTCTCTCAGATTGTGCCCCTGGGGTTGGAGAAGGGAGGGGCTGGCAAACCTTGGCACCTTGAGGATACTGGAGTAGAGTGAGTGGGAGGAATTGGGGTGAAGCACTTGAGTGATGGTGCCTGGCAGAAGGAGGGCTGCTTGGCACCATCATGAGCAGGAAGTGGGGCCAGCTGCCAGCCCCGGGACCTGCCCAGACTTGGAGGATGCTGCTTGGGCCCCCTGTACCAGCAGGTGGGGGAGGCAGCTTTTCCTCTCCTGAGTGTCTGACGTGCTTACTGCCAAAGCAATGTTAGGAGGCTGAATGGAGAAAGAGGCAAACAGGGTCTCCAGGGCTCTTCGCAGAGGTTGTGAAATTGGGCAAAGAATTGTGTGTGGGTACCTAGGGGCCACTTTCAGAGGGGTAAGGAGCTAGATTCTAATCCAGGATTTGCCCCGGACTAGCTATGTGCTCCTGAGCAAGACCCTCAGGGTCTTTACTGGTCATGGTCAGAGTGGGGGTGATAAATTTGGAGTGAGGAGAGAAGGGAAAGGAGGCTGGGCCATGACAGCCTTGACCTCCCATACTTCCCTGAAACATCTTTTTCGCCATGTATAAGAACCCCCCGGTTCTCTCGTGGCCAAGTTTGCCAAGCACAGTATAACCTAGGAACCCCCAGAATTCCCTTCAAGTGACGCTTGGTGTACCTGCCTAGCACTCTCATCCTCCCAGTACTCCCTTCCCAGCTTAATCCCAGGGCTTTACATTTCTGGTCTTGGGGCTGGGGATGAAGTTCAGTGGTAGAGTACTAAGCCAGTAGAATACTAAGTACTTGCCTAGCATGTGGAGGGCCCTGGGTTTGATCTCTCGCACTGCAAGAAGAAAGATCGCTTTGCAGGCACCCCTATGCTCTGCTTATCTGCTCTCCTGCCTCTTCTCTTCCTAGTGCTTTCTTTCTGGCTGGGGTTTCTTCCGGGCTCCACTACTGACCAACTCTGCATGTTGCTTTGCATTTTGCATTTAGATCTGGTGGTTCTCCAGAGAATAGCTTCTTCAGGTGTTACATGAGCTAGGCCCTAACTGTCCAGAAGAGTGAGAGCTGGAACCTGTTACCTGAGGCTGATCAGAAGGATTGACCCCAGCATTGCAGGGCACTGGACATCCCTCGGCCCCTCCCTCTGGGCTCCTGTGGATAGGAGGGGCCGGGTGAGCAGGCCAGCTGGGCTATGGTTTGGTGCTTCAGTCTGGCCATCCTCAGCCTGATCATCAGCCAGGGGGCTGACGGTGAGCTGGACCCCTGGGGCCCAAGAACCCCACCTTGGGGTGTGGGGTGTTACCCAAGGGCCTCTCTGTGAGCATGTGAGGGTTGGAGAGGGCTAGGACTGGTTCTAGAGAAGTTGGGGGTTCCTCTAATCACCCAGAGTCCTAAAAAATATTGATGGAGCCTCTCCTCCCAGCTCTCACTTTGGTCCCCTGCTGCACCCTCATGCCACCCACACTGCAGGTCGAAGGAAGCCTGAGGTGGTCTCTGTGGTGGGCCGGGCTGGGGAGAGTGCGGTGCTGGGCTGTGACCTGCTGCCCCCGGCTGGCCGGCCCCCTCTGCATGTCATCGAGTGGCTGCGCTTTGGATTCCTGCTTCCCATCTTCATCCAGTTCGGCCTCTACTCTCCCCGAATCGACCCTGATTACGTGGGTAAGAGTTCTTCTCAGGTGGGAGGGAGAGAGGTGCCGCCACCAGCTGTGGGCTGGGTAGGGTGAGGGCAGTGCCCATCATGAACTGCTGGGTCCCTGCCCTAGTTGCATCTCCAGCTGCACTGTGCTAACTGCTTAACGAGCATGGCCCTGTCCCCAGTAGTGTTAACTCATTGACGGATTCGTTCTTTTACACATCCACACTCACATGCACGCCCGCTGCATGCGCTCACTGTAACTGTGCTATTTAGAACTCTACGTGGTCTGTTCCACAGGAGATCCTGCAGCCCTCTTCTAAGTGTCCATCCTAAATCTCCAATCGCTCTTTCTAGATCTCATCATGCAACCTCACAGACTCCATCCTGATCTTCTGTATTCTCCCCACTTGGCCCTGCCCTGGTCCCTGGCTCTACTGTCTGTTTGCTCTTCTGTCTTGCTCTGTCCAACTGTCCAAAATGCTAGTTTGGGGGTTCCAGGTTTCTAGGAGGTGGGCTGAAGGGGCAACTTGGAGAGTGGAGCTGCAGCCTCAGTTTTTCTCTAGAGGGCACATAGCCTGATTCTGAGAAGAACATGTGCACCGAAGGGTGAGCTGGGGAGGGCCTGAGTTCCCCAAATGTCAGTGCATGGGGATGGGCTGGCTGGGTTGCTGCTTCAGGTGGGCTCTGTATGGACTTAGAATATAGGCCTCCCTGGAGTCTTCTACTTCACCCCAGATGGCTCCCTGTAATGGCCCAGCTTGCTTCTAATCCCGGATGGAGCCTTAATCTGAGGGGTTTAGTGCCAAGTCTCAGAGGGCATGTGGGGAGGTCCTAAGGATGGGTATAGGCTGTTGGCCAAGAGAGAACCTTATTGCTTCCTCTTCAGAGGCAACACTTAGGAAATGTCACGGGTGGGGGGGGACCCCCACCTTTTCCCTCTTTAGTTTGAATCTGAGGGAAGCCCTGGGATTGGCTGGGCTCCTGCCACAGGCAGGCTGAGCAGAGAGGGGAGGAGGTGCAGGCAGGTGCTGCAGAAGAGAAGAGTTTATTTTCAAACTGGGGACAGTTATTGGCAAACAGCCTGGTGGGAGTGTGTGTGTGTTTCTACACAGGCCTTGTGGGACTTGATGAAGGCGGGCCCCAATTAGCACAAGTGGAGAAGAAAGCAGCTGTGCCCACCAGCCCTCCCTCCCTGTCTTGGCCTGCCTGGGCCTAGGAGGGATTTGGGGATGCAACGCTGAGGCTAGACAGATTCAGAATGTGTCCCAACTGAGGGCAAGGCATGGGGGAGGTGGCGGGGAGACAGGAGAAGGGCTTTCCCTGGGATTCGCCAGGGAGACGGAAACCTCTTTGCCTTTTCTCCAGCCTGTGTCCTGTCTTGCAGTCGCTGCAGTGAACAAGCCACTGGCTGGTTAGCAACTCTGTCTACCTGTGGGTTTCCTTGTGCCTCTGTGCTGCTTCTTAAGCTGCATGGACCATGAGCTGTAACCTTTGGGCTTCCCTCCTACCCCTACCCTTTGTTCCCATCCCTGCCCTGACCAGCCTGGAGCTCCTGGTCATGGAAGGGAGGCCCCTGAGCCCATTAACCCTTTTACTGCCTCATAGTGTGGAAGGGGCCTCTCGGCCTTTGTGTAAGGGACTTGGAACTGCAGTTGCTAAGCAACAGGAGGTGGAGGTTGCTAAGGACAATGCCATTCTGTCATAAACCCTCTGGGCAAGTGGAGGGGAGATGGGCCTGGGACTGTGGGTGAGGCTGGTGGCCTAGAATGTGTGAGAAACCCTCAGAAGAGACAGGAGCTTTAGGGAGCTCATGGAGGGGAAAGCTTCCAATCTCGGAGGGCTCAAAAAGCCACCTAGCAGAGGAGACTGGATTTATAAACTGGTACAAATGTAGTAAAAAGCAGAATAAAATGAGCTAGTTTTAATGGTTGAATTAAGTTAGCTGCCATTGGTAAAGTACCCAGCACAATACCTTCTAGAGCCTGTACAATAGGATTCCAGGGGAAGGCCGGCTGGGCTTAGTGTACATCAGGTTTCCCAGGATGGACAGTAGACCAACTCTGAATCTATGGGATAGGCTCTTGGTCCTTGACTTGCGTGTTGTATTTCTTAGGAGTTTCAAGATGCCCTACACGCCAGAAGGGACATGCATTTCCTCTCTGCTGAGTTGTTTGGTAAAAATCAGTGGTCTCATTCTCCATTTAGAACTTCTCTGCTTGCTTTAGGCATTTCCCTGGACTCCTTTATATCCTTCAAAACCTTCTGCCTAGTTGCTTCTTCCTGGAGGCCTTCCTTATGCCTCTTGCTTCATAGTGCAACGTCTAGACACCATGGGTCCCACGTTTTGAACTTTGTGAATGTGTGAATGTGCACTCTGCCGTGATCATGGTTTAAGACAGTGGGAGTTTCCTGCCTTCCAAGAGTCTGAGAGAGCAGCCTGCCCTTTCAGACCCCTCCATATGGGCAGATCTGAAGTTCCTCAGGTTTGGCCCTCCAGGTGGAGAGCAGGCCTCCAGCTGGTGGGCCAAGGACTTAGGAAGTCTCAGGGCTGCTGTCCCTGGCTGTCTTCCTGTTTCTCTGTAATGCTGCTGCCCAGCAGTCCACATGTCCCAGAAAAGTCAGGACATACAGTATGCTGTGCTAGATTTCTGATTAATAGGCATTTAGGACTGTTAACAACTGACTGCCAACATTTCCCAAGTGAGAATATAGGGGTGGTGCTCAATGCCCTGAATGCCACTTGATCCCAGCACTGCATCTGGAGACAGAGGCCTGACTTTGTCACTCACTAGCTGTGAGAGTTTGGAAAGATACTTACATCACTTCCTTCATCTATAATGGAATTCTTGGGAAGATTAAACATGGTGACAATGCTTAATATTGTTGTTGTTGTTGTTGTTGTTGTTAGGTGCCGTCGAGTCGGTATCCGACTTATAGCCACCCTCTGTACAACAGGGGAAACACTATTGTCAGTGCTTCTCTGCCATTCATAGGGTTTTCAATGGCAGATTGATTTTTGGGAGGGGGTTGCCGGGTCCTTCTCCCAGCCTACAGCTTCTGGTGTTCTGAGGCGGTCTCCCATCCAGGTACTAACCAGGCCTGACCCTGCTTAGCTTCCGAGATCTGACGGGATTGGATGCCACAGGGCTACAGCTGCAGGCATGCTTAATATTACATGACCCATATTCAACATTCAATCCCTTTCCATCTTCCTTCCTTCTAGAGCAGGAAGATGGGCATAATGAAAAGTTACTATCACATGGGGCACAGAGGGGAATCCTGCTGGTGAAGGGAAGGGTATGATTATGTTAAATATTTACCTGCTAGGCCTAGTCTTATCTCCTGGGTGGAGATTGAACACCTAGCCCTATAAGCAGGTCCACCCATCCTAAAGAATTCACACCCCAGGAACCCATTCTTGGAAGAAAAAAGACCCTTGCCTAAGGTCACAAGCCAGCCTTAACCCGATGGCTTTCCTTTTCTTCCCCATGGCATGAGGGGCACACAGGCTTAGCTGCTACTTCAGACAGGTCACTGTAGAAGCAGAATGGAAACAGATTGGAAGGAGTGGGTACACCCACAGCTCTAGGATTTCTACTCTTTGGAATGGCTGGAGTGGGAACAATGCTAAGGGCCTTGTCTGGGAGCTATATTTCCGTAGCCTATACAATTTAGAAAATACCATTTGTCAACTTCAGAGGTCAAGGTAGGGGTAGGCACCTGGTGAGTGTAGAGGGGAGTAGCTGGACAGAACAGATGAGAGATAACCTCAGGCCTCAAGGCAAAGATGATAGAGAAGGAAATACAAATATTTATGAGGTAGGATTTGAAGTCTATAGCCATACCACCCTCAGATCTCAGAAGCTAAGCAAGATCAGGCCTGGTTAGTCCTTGGACGGGAAACTACCTGGGGATACTAAGTACTATAAGCTTGGGAGAAGGACTTGGCAGCCCATTCCTGAAACATCAGCCATCAAAAACCCTATGAATAGCAGAGAAGCACTGACAATAGTGCCAGGCATGGCCCAGTGTCGGGTCGTGTTTTGTTCTATTGTACATGGGGTCCCTGTGAGTCAGACCCAACTTGATGGCACCTAACAACAATGACAAGGATTTGAAAGCTGTAATGAAAAAGTACATGGGAGGTAATAGAGGAATCCAGGTTATACCAGGTTTCTGGCAGAGCAGCTTGGTGCATAGTGGTACCAGTCACCCATGTGGGAGAGGGAAGGGAGATGATGTGTTATCAGGTAGGGATTGGGCCATGATTGAGTGCAGGCTTCTGATTTCAAATCTGGACCATATTAATTTGTTCAGCAACTTTTATTTGCATACCCTCTAATGCCAGGACTGCTGTATGCCTGCCTGCCATTATCTCTCCCACCCTATCCCAATTTTTTTCTCCCGTTTTTACATACGAGAAAATTGAAATTGACAGGTTAAATAACTTGCCTAAAGGAGTTCGTAGCAGAGCTGGACTCATGCCTAGGCCTCTCTGGCTGCCAAGCAAGTGCCTTTCTCTCTAGGTTGCACTGCCTGGGACCCAGGAAGCTATCTGGGGTGCAGGTTTCCATCAGGGGAAGGTGCTGGGGTATTGGGTGGGCACCTCACTGTGAGTCCAGAGGTTTGCTGCGGGTGCTGACTCAGTGTGGGAATGAAGTGCCTGCTTGTGCTGTGGTCTATGGCTTTGTGGAGCTATGTGTGGCAGTCAGTGGGGGCCTGAGTGCCCTGGGGCATGGAGGGGACCGGGGAGGAGGCTGCTGACTCTGCTGCCTGATGAGGCTGGACTCTGGCCATCCTAAGGCGCTTAGGCAGCTGATAATAGCTCTGAGGGATTAGGGGCTTTGGCAGGCGAGGTCTGGGTGCCTGCCAGGGCCCCAAACTCTTCTGGGGCTTCCGGGGACAGAATCCTCTGGCAGGAAGAGTACCCCTGAGAATCCATATCTTACCCCTAAAGGGATGGGCATATCCCGTAGAAGTCCAGAGGAGACCAAGAGCTGTCTCTTCAGCACTTTCCCCCAACAGTCGTAGTTTGGTAAACATCCTGCCCACCCATTACCCCTTCAGTTTCTCTGTCTGGACTGACTCTCAGCTGTTGAAAGGCAGGAGTGGTCAGAAGGACTGAACATAGCAACCTGCCCTCAGTGTCCCCAACCCTGTCTGTGCTTCTGCAGACCTCACTGTCAGGGAAACAGAGAGACTGTTCGTGACCTCTGAGGATGGCCAGTGCGACCAGGGCTTGGGGCTCCTCCTGGATCCTTTCAGTCCCCTGACTCAGGGTCCCTCCTCAGGACGAGTCCGGCTGCAGACAGGAGCATCACTCCAGATTGAGGGGCTCCGGGTGGAAGACCAGGGCTGGTACGAGTGCCGCGTGCTATTCCTGGACCAGCACAGCCCGGAAGAAGATTTTGCCAACGGCTCCTGGGTGCACCTGACAGTCAATTGTATGAAGCTGGGGAGCAAGTGGTGGAGGGAGGGAGGAGAATGATGGGGCCCCTGGTGGTGGAGAAGCCAGGAAGGGAGTTCTATTTTCATCCCACAGGCAGTACCAGGGCTCCACCCTTCCTGACACTCCCTGTTTGCTCACGTAGTGGTTACCCCGCCCCTCATTTCTGCCTTTTCAGTTCTTCAAATCTAGATCCAGTCAGCCTTCTAGGCTCTAGGTCAAGAACTTCTTCTGACTGTCTCTTCTCTTTTGCCTCCCTGGCCTGTGTCATGTTAGGGGAAGGAGTTGTTGGGCCCTGAGTAAAACAGCTCACTTCCTATTTTCTAAACACCTTTTCACCCTGGACCTTATTAATTCTTCCTTAACCCTACACAGGAAGGAAGTCATAATCGTTCCCATTTCATAGATGAGAGGCTGGGCAGAGAAATGGGTAGAGAAAAGGCTCATGTTACTGTTTAGGGGCAGAGCAGAGTCTTGACCAGGCCTCCTGACTCCCAGAACAGTGCTCTTCCTGGGGCACTTAGCGCTCTCCCTAGCTCTGGATGCCTAGCCTCTGCTCAGCCCAGGCCAGTGTGTGGGGATGGGCTGGTTAGATCCTCATTTGTTGCAGGTGTAGCAGACAAGGTGACTCTGGGCTGGGTATCCTACGAAGCTGAGCTGTGAATGTGCGCTGAGGGTTTCAGCCCTGAGTCGTCTGTCTCTCTGGCCCTTGGACACTGCTCTTTGGGCCCATATTCCCCCAGGCAGTGCCTGATGACTCTCTCCCCCACAGCGCCCCCTCAGTTCCAGGAGACGCCTCCTGAAGTCCTGGAAGTGCAGGAACTGGAGCCCGTTACCCTGCGCTGTGTGGCCCGTGGCAGCCCCCCGCCTCATGTGACTTGGAAGCTCCGAGGACAGGACCTTAGCCAGAGCCAGGGGCAGGTGCAAGTGAGTGGGCCAGCTGGAGTGCGAGGGGAAGGTGAGAGTAGAGCTGGAGGAGAGAGGGGAGCAAAGGTCAGCTAGGAGAAGGGCCCTAGGAGCGGCTTTGCGTTAGCTCCCCTGAGCCTGGGGTGCTGCCTCCCTCTGCTGGCCAGCCTCAGAAGTGCAGGGCCTGAGGCTGAGCAGGAAGGGACCTTCCTTAAGGACTCCTTCCCTAGGTGCAGAACGGGACACTGTGGATCCGGAGAGTGGGGCGAGGCAGCTCTGGAGTCTATACCTGTCAAGCTTCCAGCACAGAGGGCATCGCCACCCACACCACCCAGCTGCTGGTGCTAGGTATTCTGGTGGGAGGGCTAGGGACACCTGTGTGAGAAGTTGATGACCTGGGGCTGGGGATACACACAGCAAGATGGGGAGGAGGCTCGTGCCTGAGGGAGTAGCCCATGCAAGGTGAGGGGGCTCCTGGAGCAGACTGTTGCTCTAAAACCAGCCCCTTAACGTTAAAAAGATTAGTGGATGGAGATATATAGTGCCTAGCAGTATATTGTAGTGGAGAAGACATGGGTGCAAATGTTAGGCTATGAGCCATGGGACCCGCCTGGGCCCTAGTTTCCTCATCTCAACAAAGGAGATTCATCTCAAGCACAGTGAGTGGCACAGAGTAGTTCCTGGCCAACACCTTCCCTTTAGAAGCAAAGGTGAGATGTGTGAGGGCTGAAATCTGTCTTCATAGAGCACATTATCTGTGTGGGGAAACTGACTAGTCTGTGAACCTTGGGAGTATTACTTTCCATGATACCATGAGAAGAAGGGCAGTTCTGGGTAGGCCTCAGGAAGGCCTGAGTAGTCATCTTGCTGCCCCTGCTGATCTGGGGCAAATCACCTCACAGTCTCTCTGCCTCTGAACCTCCATTTCTTCATCTATCAAAAGGAAATAATAATTCCCACCATGCTTGTTCTGATGAAGATTCAATGAGATAAGCTGGCAAAGTGCTTGGCGCTCAGTGCCTGCCTGCAGCAGGTGCTCTGTAAGCATGGGCTTGGGTCTTCCCCTCTTGCTGGTGACTTGCTCTGCAGTGAGACCCAGGGAGGGGAGATGGAGTGGACCTACAGTAGTCAGAGACAGGATTGTAGGAGGTATGTGGCTGGGCCAGGCCCTGGGGAAGGTGACTCCAGACCTGCATAGGCATGGGAAAGGAGGGCAGCTGATGGCTCAGAACTGGCCTCAAGGAGTTTGTGAGGACTGACATATAGAAAGATGGGTGGCCAGGTTGAGAGGGGCTGGGTCCAGAAATGTAGAGCTCAATGGATAGGAGCCAGGAGCTGCTGCAGGTTCTGGAGAGGAAGTGTTCTGTGGGCCGAGGGGACCTTTCTATACGAATGGCCATTAGCATGGCAGCGACATGGGGCCTGGGTTGCTGCAGCACCTTGAGTGCTGGATTAGGACAGGAGACATGGAGGTGACTTAAGACATGACAGGCAAGGACGAAAAGGGCAAATAGGCAGAGTTAACACTGACCCTCCACACGGCTTCCAGGCAGGGTAAA
Organism: Pedetes capensis; assembly: GCA_007922755.1. Taxonomy (NCBI): domain Eukaryota; kingdom Metazoa; phylum Chordata; class Mammalia; order Rodentia; family Pedetidae; genus Pedetes; species Pedetes capensis. The sequence goes on from VMDO01001299.1 coordinate 75,664, forward strand.
TGGAGTAAACGGGGCTTCCCCTGGTGGGACAGGGAGAATTTGGGAAGGAGAGTGGGGCTCAGGCAGAGGATGAGTTTTGTTCCAGGCAAAAGGAAGTAGCTGGGCTGGGGTGCTCAGTCATAGAGTGCTTGCCTTGCATGTGCAAGGCCCTGGGCTCAATCCCCAGTACCACACAAAAAAAGGGAAAGTGCTATTTCATGTCCCCAAGGCCCTGTGGCAGCCAGCCTTATGTCACAAAGGGAAGTGCTGTAGAAGTTTCCTGAGGAATCTGGAAGACTGGGCTGAAGCCAACTCTCTCTCCTTGTGCTCCCCACAGGACCCCCTGTTATCGTGGTGCCCCCCAAGAACAGCACGGTCAACGCCTCACAGGATGTTTCCTTGGCCTGCCAAGCTGAGGCGTACCCCGCTAACCTTACCTACAGCTGGTTTCAGGATGACATCAATGTCTTCCACATTAGGTGGGGCCACTCACGTGAGGAGGTGGAAGTGGGAGGAACAGTCTTTGAGGAGCCCTGGGCTGGGCCAGGCTGGATCCCTCCTCACACAAGCCATGTTGCAGCCGCCTGCAGTCCCGAGTGCGGATCCTGGTGGATGGGAGCCTGCGGCTACAGGCCGCCCAGCCCGATGATGCTGGCCGCTACACCTGTGTGCCCAGCAACGGCCTCCTCCGTCCACCCTCAGCCTCTGCCTACCTCTCTGTGCTCTGTAAGCATGTCCCCAGCTCTTTCTACAGCCTGCCCCGCTCCCCTCAGCCAGGCCAAGGCGTTCTTGCCCAACTTGCCACTGCTTTCCCCCAGACCCAGCACAGGTGACTGCGATGCCTCCTGAGACGCCTCTGCCCATAGGCATGCGGGGGGTGATCCGGTGCCCTGTTCGTGCCAATCCCCCTCTGCTATTTGTCAGCTGGACCAAGGATGGGAAAGCCCTGCAGCTTGACAAGGTACAGTCTTGGGGCAGGAGGAAGGAAGGTCTTAGCTTGGTATTTTCTGGTCAGAAGATCAGCTGGAGTGGAGTTGTTGTTGTTGTTGTTGTTGTTAGGTGCTGTTGAGTTGGATTCGACTCATAGCAACCCTGCATACAACAGAACCACGTGCCTGTCAGCTTCTCGTGCTGTGGGGGCTTACCTGTTGCTGTGATGCTGAAAGCTATACCACTGGTAGTTCAGATACCAGCAGAACCACCCATGGTGGACAGGTGCAGCTGAGCTTCCAGACTAAGATAGACTAAGGAGAAGGGAGTGGAGTTAACTCAGTTTAATTCAGCTCAGTGACTAGGAGATATATACTTCTTACCAGTACTGTGTAGGGTGTTGGGTGGGGAGCAGTAGCAAAGAAGAAGAAACATTCACCCTCAAGGAGAGCACTGCCTTTGGGGTAGCACAGCAACAGCCACTCTGCTAGAGGTCAGGGATGGAATAAGTGCCTCCTTCTTAGGCTTGGTTAAGGACAGATCAGCCACAGATTCTGGAACTTTGGTCATGACCCCAGAGGCAGGACATAGTGTATATTCACAGAATAATGACTTGGACAGTTTGGTGAGAGCTGCAGTGAGTGCTTGTGGGGACATGAACAGTGCAGAGAAGGCTGAAAAGACAGGTTGGGACCTAAAGGAAAAACTGCATGCCAGGTTAATATATCCTCATTCCAAGGTGATTGGCTGATTTGTTTGTCCGCAGAGACTATAAATTCCTTGAGGCTTAGCATTGCATCTTTTAATCACAGGGTCCCCAGGGCTTTTACTATAGTAGTCCTCAGTCAGTTCTTGCTGAATGTTTAAACAAAAAAAGTCCAAAGGCAATTGGCAATGAAGTTTTCTCAGCCATGGTGTGGTAGCATCAGAGCTGTGATCCGTTGTTGAGTTTGTTAGATGGAGAGGAGCAGGAAAGGGGTTTCGAGGCTATGAAGAAGGCCCAGGTGAGGGGTTATGAAGTGAAGGTGGATGGCCTCCCGTGCCCAGACGAAGGGATGACAGACAGTATTTAGACAGGGAGAGTTGCGGGTTGCACTTTTTTGAGGACGATGGGTGGTGTCTTTGTATAGAAATAGGAGTTGGTTTTGGGGGAAATGTGCAGAATGGAGCAGCAGTGGGGTGCTGGGAGGACAGCGAGGTGAGGTCGCAGCAGGGAGGGAGCCCCCCGTGGCTCTCCTCCAGGGGCACCCTACACTGTTTTCTGCGAGCACCCCTGGAGCTGTGTCCTCACAGCTCTACACCCATTGGTAGTGGCCCCCTCTGTAGGAAAGAGAAATGGAGGACAGAGGTCTCTAGAGGATCAGGGCCAGACGTAGAGTTGTGGAGTGCCTGCACCGTGTGAGTTCCTTGTACTGCCTTGCCTTTGCTGAGCGTCTTTCTCTAGTTTCGTCTCCTCTGTCCTCCAGTTTCCTGGCTGGTCCCAGGGCCCAGAAGGCTCACTGATCATTGCCCTGGGGAATGAGGATGCCCTGGGAGAATATTCCTGCACCCCCTACAACAGTCTTGGTACTGCTGGGCCCTCCCCTGTGACCCGCGTGCTGCTCAAGGTGAGGCCCAGGTTGAGCCAAGGGTCTGCAGCGGGTCAGGTGGTTCAAGATGCATGGGAAGGCCAGTGGATGGGGCGAGGATGGCCTTCCACGTCTGTTTCTCATGGTGACCACAGCAGCAGCTGTCAGATGCTATCCTAGAGGTGTGCACAGAGATAGTGCTGGGGAGATAGGACGTCAGTCCCATGCCACATTCACAAACAGTTATCTGTCTCCTTCAGCCCTCACTAATCTCAACCATGCTGCCTTCCTTGCTGGAGCTCTGGGGAAAGGAACGCAGGTGGAGAGTGAGGGAAATCTGTAGAAGTTTGTACATTTCCAGAGATTTCTGCCCTGGCCTACCAGTCCTTATCTATCCCACCACTTCCCTGAAGCCCCACCTGCTGGGAACAGAAACAGAGAGCTAGAGAGGAATTGAGAGATGGAAATCCAGGCAGAGATAGACAGTGTGGCAGGGAGCCCAGGGTGGGGGCGGGGGTTACCCAACATTAGGTAGAGATGGAAGAGAAGCCGTGAGCCAGGCCTCTCCCAACGCAGATCTGGCCTGCAGGCGCCCCCAGCTTTTACAGAACGGCCCAAGGAAGAGTATTTCCAGGAAGTGGGGCGGGAGCTACTCATCCCCTGCTCCGCCCGAGGAGACCCTCCTCCTACTGTCTCTTGGACCAAGGTAAGGCTCCTGACTTGGCTGTGTGGGCCTGTGCCCACTGCACTCCTACCTCTGTGCCCCTGGTGATTTTGCTGGGAGAAGGTGGGAAGGTATGGGCTGTCAGAGGTAGGGTGGGGAGGAGACAAGCTACTGGGAGAGCTGAGGGGCCCCCTTGGTGAGGGGTGGCTGCATGTGTCCTCAGGGCTGACCAGTGGTTCTGTAGGTGGGCCGGGGGCTGCGGGGCCAGACCCAGGTGGACAGCAACAGCAGCCTCATCCTGCGACCATTGACCAAGGAGGCCCACGGGCGCTGGGAATGCAGTGCCAGCAATGCTGTAGCCCGAGTGGCCACCTCTACCAATGTCTACGTGCTGGGTTAGTGGCTGGGGAGTGGGCTAGGGGAAACTGTGTGGGACAGGAGACAAGGGAGTCATTTTGGAGGAACAGATGGGGTATTGTGGGTGTGGGACCTCTGGGATGACAGGTGAAGGTCAGAGCACCCCACTTGCTCTTTACCCTCCCTCAGGGCCCTGACCATTATCCCTCCCTCCATTCCCCCTACCCAGGCACCAGCCCCCATGTTGTCACCAATGTGTCTGTGGTGCCTTTGCCCAAGGGTGCCAATGTCTCCTGGGAGCCTGGCTTTGATGGTGGCTATCTGCAGAGATTCAGTGTCTGGTACACCCCATTGTGAGTGACCTGCTCCTGCCTCCACCCTAAATCTATATGGCCCTCTCCCCTTTCTTCCATCCCTCTGTCCCTAGCTGTGTCCTAGCTCTGGGGCCCTGTTTCCAGAGACTCTTAGGTGTTCAGGGCCCAGGTCCTGAGACCTCGGATGGTTGAACGGAGGGGGGAGGTCAGTGCTCTGGACCCTAAACCTTCCTGGTCTTCCTAATTCATAAGGTGCATCTCCCCCGCTCCCCCATTTCCCCACATTCCCCAGGGCCAAGCGTCCTGACCGAGCCCACCATGACTGGGTGTCCCTGGCGGTGCCTGTGGGGGCCACATATCTCCTCGTGCCAGGGCTGCAGCCCCATACTCAGTACCAGTTCAGCGTCCTCGCTCAGAACAAGCTGGGGAGTGGGCCCTTCAGTGAAATTGTCTTGTCTGCTCCGGAAGGTGAGAGACTGCCTGCCCCAGAGCCCCAGGGACTAGGATGGGTAGGGCTGGTAGCGAAGGTGGTGACCAGGAGGACCTGGGAGGTAGGAAGTGGGCAGAGGTGCTGACAGCCTGGGGTCCTGAGGGGGTGTGGAAGGACTCTAGCAGAATGGTTGGGCACTGGGGGCTGTGGAAGGCCAGGGGAGAGGCAGGATGGGGACCCTGGGAACCTTACCTCTGACTTGCCTATCTGTCCCTAGGGCTTCTGACCACACCAGCTGCCCCTCAGCTTCCCCCAACAGATATGCTGCCTTCCCTGTCCCCTCCCCGAGGTCTGGTGGCAGTGCGGACACCCCGTGGGGTACTCTTGCATTGGGATCCCCCAGAATTGGTTCCTAAGAGACTGGATGGCTATGTCCTGGAAGGACGGCAAGGCTCCCGGGGCTGGGAGGTGTTGGACCCGGCTGTGGCAGGCACAGAAATGCAGTTGCTGGTGCCAGGCCTCATCAAGGTATGTATTGGAGGCATACAGGGAGGTCCTCCCAGGGATCCACCAGGTTGGCTCCCCAAATCCCACCTTCTCACTATCTTCACCTCCCAGTCTTACCTCACCCTAATCTTCCAACTGGTATCTTTAGGAATGGGGCTAGAGTGGAGGGTGCTGGGCCATGACCCCTGTTCTTTGCACCCCAACCCTAATCCCAGGACGTTCTCTATGAGTTCCGCCTTGTGGCCTTTGCTGGTGGCTATGTCAGTGATCCCAGCAACACTGCCAACATCTCCACTTCTGGTGAGGACCTGATGGGAGGGAAGTGAACTGGGACTCAAGGGGGTTTCCACTCCACTGACCCTCCTTCCTTGCCTATTGCCCAGGCCTGGAGGTCTACCCTTCACGCACACAGCTGTCGGGCCTCCTGCCCCAGCCCGTGTTGGCTGGTGTGGTGGGCGGGGTCTGCTTCCTGGGAGTCGCTGTGCTGGTGAGCATCCTGGCCGCCTGCCTCATGAACCGGCGCAGGGCTGCCCGCCGCCGTAAGCGCCTCCGCCAGGGTAAGTCTCGCCACCCCAGCCCTCCTCCACGATTATCTCTCCTCTACTCTCATTCCTGGGGTTCTGAGCACCTGGTCACTTGGGGCTCAGTCCACCCTCAGAGGTCAGTTGTCCATGAGCCCCTCCTACTTGGGAAAGGATCCTTCCCTGCCACATGGCCTCAGGTGCCTTCCTGTAGTCTTGCACCAGGCTTGGCCTACTCTCTTCCCAGCCAGAAGGCGATGGGGCAGGGCACCCAGTGTTTGGTGAGAAGGTCGGTGCTTGGAGCTCTGGAGGTGCTCCGGTTTTGCCTGCGTCACCTTCTGTTCTCATGCCCTTACAGATCCACCTCTGATCTTCTCCCCACCCAGGAAGTCAGCCCCTCAGTAAGTCCCTCCAGCTTGTTGGCTTCCTTCTGCCTTCCCATTATACTGGCCAATATCCTCTGCTTCCTACTCTGAACCTTTGGGAGGGGCAGGAGGGCCAGGATCAGAAGTTAGAGGGAAGTGAGAACGGGAGTGCAGAGGCCAGCCTGGGGGCTGGTCCTCGATGCCTGGCCTTCCCTCCACGTCTGCACCATGTTCGTCCTTTCCTCACTTGCTCTCCCTAGCTCTACTCTGTTGTGCAACAAACCTCTCAAGGCCAGACCCTGACCTCCTGTCCTTCCCCAGCTCTGCTCCGGGCTCGGGCAGCCCTGACAGCGTGGCCAAGCTGAAGCTCCAGGGCTCCCCAGTCCCCAGCCTACGCCAGAGTCTGCTCTGGGGGGAGCCTGCCCGGCCCCCCAGCCCCCATCCGGATCCTCCACCTGGCCGGGGACCCTTGCCCCTGGAGCCCATTTGCCGGGGCCCAGATGGGCGCTTTGTGATGGGACCCACTGTGGGGGCCCCCAAACAAAGGTCAGGCCTGGAGCGGGCAGAACCTCGGACCCCAGGCCAGCGTCTAGCCCAGTCCTTTGACTGTAGCAGCAGCAGCCCCAGTGGGCCACCCCAGCCCCTCTGCATTGCAGACATCAGCCCTGTGGGGCCCCCTCCAGCAGCCCCACCCAGCACCCTGCCAGGTCCGGGACCCCTGCTCCAGTACCTCAGCCTGCCCTTCTTCCGGGAGATGAATGTGGATGGGGACTGGCCCCCTCAGGAGGAACCCAGCCCTGCTCCACCCCCAGATTACATGGATACCCTGCCCTGCCCCACCTCATCATTCCTTCGACCCCTGGACTCCCCGGCTGCATCTCTCCGGGCAGCACTGCCTGGGACCTCCTCAGAGGCCCCTTACACGGCTTTGGCTGACTGGACACTGCGGGAGCGGCTACTGCCGGGCCTTCTCCCCGCAGCCCCCCGGGGCAGCCTGACGAGCCAGAGCAGCGGGCGGGGCAGCGCTTCTCTCCTGCGGCCCCCTTCCACAGTCCCCTCTGCAGGGGGCAGCTACCTCAGCCCAGCTCCAGGAGATACCAGCAGCTGGGCCAGTGGCCCTGAGAGATGGCCCCGAAGGGAGCATGTGGTGACAGTCAGCAAGAGGTGAGGATAGTGCCTACCCGTTCTTACCCTGGCCCCAGTCCTGCCCTGTTCCAGATCACCCCCAACATACCTTGAACCTTCCCTGCTCCACTCCCACTTGGGGACCAGAAGACCCTGTCTCCTTTTAGAAGCTTTTGCTGAGGTCCAGGGATTTTCAGGAGAAATCCATAGCCTAAATTGAGTTGGGGACCCCTGGTTCAGACTTTTCTGGATACCCTCCCCTCCTCCACCCACAACACATGCTTGTCCCTTTTAACAGGAGGAACACATCTGTGGATGAGAACTATGAATGGGACTCAGAATTCCCTGGGGACATGGAATTGCTGGAGACGTGGCACTTGACTGGCTCTCGGCCCCGACCTGAAATTGAGCCTGAGCTAGGTGTGTGAGTAAGCCTCCAGAAAGACAGAACCTCTGGGCTGTGCTGTCCTTAGTCCCCCCTGCCGCCTGGGACCTGCCTGTTCCCATTCAGGCCCTGAGCCCCTGACTCCTGATATGAGCCTTGTCTTGCTTCCTTGGCTCATTGCACCAGGCCTTTTGGAGCTTCAGGCCTGAGCCATTCGCCAGTGAACTCCAAGGTCTCTTCTGTTATTCTGCCCTCTGCTTGCAGGTGGGAAGACTGCAGAGGAGGGTTGCCTCCTGAACACTGCCCACGCTCCGGGCCCCGAGGCCCGCTGTGCTGCCCTTCGGGAAGAATTCCTGGCCTTCCGCCGCCGCAGAGATGCCACTAGGGCCCGGCTCCCAGCCTATCGACAGCCAACCCCTCATTCTGAACAGGCCACTCTGCTGTGAACACCCCTAATGTGAGGCTGGGAAAAGGCATATGGACCTGCAAAGGAGGCCCCCAGTGAGACCTAGATCTGACCTTGAGCACTGCCCCTGCCCCTTTGTGCCCAGGCACAGACCCTGATAGTGGGTTTGGCTTAGCTTGGTATGGAATGTATGTGTTGCCCTCTAGGTGAGGCTGGGGATTGGAACAGGGATTTCAGTCTACCAGTGTGTGTGTGTGTGTGTGTGTGTGTGTGTGTGTGTGTGTGTGCATGCGTGCGTGCATGTGTGGTGTTTGGTGTGGGTGAGGTTTTTTACAGGTGAATAAAAGTCTGAAAAACGCCTCTCTGTGTTATTTAGTTTTGAATCTGAGAGAGGTAGGAAAATCCCTGGAGCCTTTAAAGAGGATCGGATTCTTCCTTCCTGAATGTGGGTGCGTTCAGCAATCATTTAAAAAGCACTTATTGAGTGGCTTCTAAGGTCAGCTGTTAGAGACCAGCCATTAAGCAAGAAACCATGAGAAAATACAAAATTCACTGAGATATGCCTTTGCCCTTGGGGAGTTCTTTGTAGCCAGTGAGGCAGACAAGTAAAGAAATAGTTACAGTATGATGTGATAAGTTCTTTGATAAAGCCATGTTGGTTATTATGGTAGCACAAAGGAAAGAATTCAGTTTGAGTCAACAAACAGTGAAAGTTTACAGCATGTTCTGGGACAGACCTACATCTAGAAGATCCTTAGTATCCTCACAGAAGGTGATAATGATGACAATAGCATTTACTATGTACCAGGCCCTGCTCTAAGCTCTTTCTGTATACTGTTTTATTTTCTACTGCTCTGAATTTCTTTTTTTAAAATTATTTTTATTTTTTGTGGTACCTAGGGGTTGAACCCAGGGACTTCCACATACTTTGCAAGTGCTCTACCACTGGGCTGCATGCCCAGCCCATTTTTTGTTTTTTATTGTGAGACAGGGTCTCACAAAGTTACACAGGCTGCTTCTGGCCTCGAACCTGTGATCCTCCTGCCTCTGTTTCCTGAGTCACTGGGATTTCAGGCTTGAGCCACTGCTGGCGGCTTTGTTTTGTAGTTTGTTCTATAGAGTAGGGATCTGAAGCATACAGTGCTTTAGTAAATTGCCCAAAAGTCACACTGTGGGTAAGGGTTAGACCAGGTGAGATGCCAGTCAAGGAAGGCAAAGCATGGCTGACAGAGGAATAGCCTTTGTAAACATCCAGAGGAGTGAAACTCCACACTCTGTAGGTCTAGGCCAGACAGGGAGGGAACAGACAATGGAAGAGTCAAGGTGACTGTTTTTTGATGTCTTTGAATGTCAGGCTCAACAGGGTACGTCAATATATGTGAAGAACTCCACAGATGGTTGTAAGTGGGACTGCAGCCAGAGGGACTCTGCTCAAGTGAAGCCTGACAAGATGGGTGGTGCTCCTTGGACCCCTAAACTAGTGCTGCCCTCCACCCTAAGGGACAGAGGATCCCTGCCAACCACCTCCACTAAGTCCTCCCCTCTAACCCGTCCAGAGGAGACACCAGTTCATAGAGGAGGAGATGAAAGAAGAGAAGTCAGGACTGAGCCCTGGGTCCCAACCCTCACCACACCCCTTGGACCCTGGGGCAAGGAGTGACCTCACTGTTAGTTTCTGCCCAGGCTTGAAGTAGGAGGGAAGCAAGACCACATGTGGGTGCTATCCTGGCCTGCAAGTCCCAGTCCTGTCACACCCTAGGCAGTTGTTGGGGGAGGCTCTTCCTGTGCCTCCATTTACCTTGCCAGTCCTTTTAAATAGGAGGCTTCTTCCCACAAAACAAGCTTAAGGTCTTGAGCTAATCTAGGCAGATTTCCTATTGGGACACAAGTCTACACGTTCCTAGGTGGAGGCTGCGCTTCTCCTGGGCGAAGTTCCCTGCAGCTGCACCCTGGACTCCCCAGGTCCTTTAACCCACCCACTCACCCACTGACCCTCTCTCTTAAACACTCCTGCCGGCTACTCTGCGGCGCCTTTAAACCCTCTAGGCCTTTGCCCCGCCCCTGGTCCGCCCCGTCTGAGGCGGGACCCTCTTGAAAACCCCTGGCCTGCAGGGCCTGGCTCTTCACTCGCCGCTGCAGCCCCTGCCGTGCGTGCGCAGCTGCCCAGCCCGCTTGGACGGTGAGCAGGACAGAGAAGGGGGTGGGGGATTCGTGATCTGTAGAAAGTAAAAAGCCAGCACTTGAGACTTGCTCCTGGGAGCTTGAGGATCAAGGACTGGTGCCAGACAAGGGTCCCATGACTGCTGTGCCCAGCCTCATGCTGACAGGTCCTGTCCCCAAGCCCTGACCTGGCATTGTTGGGCGATGAGGTCAGGCGAGGTTTGCTGGTGCACAGACGGGGCGTCCGTTCCAAGCAGGGGCAAGGGACCAAGCCCCACTGGTCGGCTTCGGCGTCCTTGCTGTGGCTAGGAAGAGGGCGTTGGACGTTAGGTGGCTGGTCCCGAGTGGCGCCGCGTACAGGGTTGTGGCGCGCGTCCTGGATCCACTCCACACTCCCGGGGCTTCCCGCGCGACCCTTTCCTTCCTGGTTCCAGGAGCACGTGTGGGCGCTGCTTACCGTCTGCGTCCTCTAAGCCGGCATTTCTGAACCTCTTCCAGCTATCTCGCTTTTGGGGGGACTCAGGGTCACAGGCTTGGGCCAGGGGTCTCCGTGCGTGGGTCCCACAGTGGCCTGGCCTTCTGTGAAGCTCCAGCCCTCTCTAGGAGAATCCCCTGACTTGGAGCATCTGAGTGCTACAGCGCCAAGTGCGCTCCCATGTGCCCTGTGTGCGGGTGGGAGGATGGCTGCTCTACAGGCCCTCCTACCCTTGCCTGAGCCCCGCTGTTCCCTCCCGTGCCCCCTGCTGCTGGGAAAGCCAGCGGTGGCCGCGGGCGGGCGGGCGGGCTGCCCAGACCACTGCGTCACCCCAGTGGCGGGCGGGCGGACGGGCGGGCGGTGGGTGACTCATCCGCGGTAACGGCCCAGGGTGTGGCACTAGGGATGGGGGCGGCGGCTGTAGGGGGCTGGACCTGCAGACCGGAAGTGGTCTCCAGCTTTCTCGGGATCAGTAGGCTTCCTGGAGCAGGTATCCGGAGGTTCTGGGGACACCTGGTATCTGTGGAGCAGAAAGAAGCGGTGATGGAACGTGGAGGTGTTCTCTCTTTAACTCCTCGCACTAGTCAGGGACAACTCCCCCCCTTCAAACTCCTCCCAATTTCTCCTTCCTGCTGCACCCGGCAGAAGGCAGAACTCAAACTGCAAGGGAGGCCAAGGCAGGGCGGGGCCCTCAAGACGCTACTATCTCAGAACCAACAAATAGTCTTTGTCTACTGCAACCTTCCTCTCACCTAAGGCTTCGGACTTCTGCCTCTAGAGGATTGGCCTCTAATCTTTTCCTCACAACATCCTTTGCCCTCCAAGATTTCCAGGTGTGGGAACACACTTTTCCTTCCTAGAGTGTTTATTCTCCTGAAGGACTTCCTTGAGTCCCCTTGTCTACACCCAAGCGGGTGACTTCCTCTACATGTGCTCCAGGCCCTGCAGAGCTGCCTCCTGGAGGAATCCTTTGCACCTGGCTATCCTTGGGAACTGCTGTGAGGATGCCACCCTGCCCTGGTGCTCAGAGCCTCCACCCTAAAGCCTGTGGAGTGGGTGCCTCTGCATGCCCCACACTGCCTCTGGACCTGTGTTTGGTACACAGAAGCCATGGCAACAGCCTGCACTTCTTCCCCTCCTCCTGAGGAAGCCTTGTGGCTTCCTGTTTGTGTAGCTTCAGCTTTCTTTTCTGCTCAGGGCTCTAGGTGGCCAGAGGGCTGCCCCTTGGAGGGATCTTCCCTATGGCAGCTCCTTAACCCCCTTTCTCCCATTGTCTTTGCTTCTGCCAGCTCTTGGTGGCATTTCTCTTTCAGAATCCTCTCAACCCACATCTGAGTTGGGAAGTTCCCTTGCATCCCATCTCCACAGTGACTGGAGAGTCCCCTTGTCTTCTCAGTTAAACACCCTAGCCAAAAACCAGTCTGAAACCCAACCCCCGGCCCCGTGTTCCCCTTCACGGTTGGCTTCCAGTGGGGTGAGGTGCTGAGCTTCTATCTTAGGGTCTGGGTGTGACCTGTCCTCCTTTCCCAGCTATTGTAACCTCATGGGTGTGGATGACTGTTGTTCTGACAGCTGCAGTCAGCTCCAGAATTGAGTTTACTTACTGCCAGCCCACCCCACAAATTATTTAGCTGTTGTCTTCCCTTGGGATCCTCAGCTCTGGGCACCTCCCACACCTGTCCTTCAGCTGGGCAGATCTCTTCTCCCCACCCTGTAGGAGGCATACTGTTTTCCTTTCTTTTGAGGGAAGGCAGGGGCAGGTCCCCAGGGGGTCACTAGGGTGGGCCTTCCCAGCTGCAGCAGCTGCAGCCCATCAGCTGCTGCCTGCCTGAGGGGGTGGGGAGAAGAGACAGCTGCTGGCCAGGCTGGGACTGCCCCTCCCCAGAACTCCGCCCAGTGGCTTTGGCACCTCCCAGCTTACGGCAGTGGCCTGAGAGTGGAGCAGAAATATTGCAGCTGGTGGCCACGACCCTGCCAGCTGTGTCCCGGTCCCAGAGTCAGGAAAGGGCCCTCAGCATTCACCTTCTGTCCTGAGGTGGGTCTTTTGGGGGGAGGACACTGGAAGGGCCAGACTTTGGGAGTTTTTCTCTTCTCTTAACTCTGGTGTCCAGGTTAATCATTCTCCTGCCCTTTCTTTACCTGTGCCTCTTGATCCCTGGGCCTCAGGCTAGTTGGCTCCCTGGAAACAACCCTGAGTGAGACTCAGGTGAGTGTAGTGAAGCTATTTGCAGAAATAGATCTAGAAGTTGGACCCCTGAAAGGGGGTTGGCTGGTGATTCCAGCCCTTAGCCTCTTCTGCCTCCTACCCAGCCTTCCAGCCATTCTCCTGTGGTTGGAGGTTATAAGTTTATATAGACTTAAGCGGAGGCTGGTGCTGGGCTGGGGAGTGTGGCGAAGCTGGTCTTCCCTTAGTCACTCTACCCACCTTTCTACCTTCCCCCAGCTATGTGTGCGTGTGTGGCTGGTGATGTGGGTCAGGACCCAGATGGACATTTATCTGGCCTGGCTTTCAATCTGGGGGAAGTGGGGAGTGAACTGTTCCTAATGAAGTTTAAAAATAGCTGATTTATGGGGAGAATCTGGCCGGAAATGTGCAGCTCCATAACCCAGAGTAGAAAGGAACAGCCATGTTGAAGTGTGGACGGAGGTACTGACCTGAGACACACAGTCTCTGAGGCTGAGCAGTATGAGGCTGTTGGAGGCAGCCTGGCTCCTTGTACTTGAGCAGAGCCCTGAGGCCCATTGAGGGGGTGGTGGGGTTGTTTAACCTGGGGTTCATGGGAGAGGGAGCCAGAATGACTTCATCCTTTAAGTCTGATCTGGCCTGGAGCCAGATGTGGGGAGAAGGAGTGGCTCCTTTTCCTTTCCTTGAATGGAGGTGCTTGTCCCGGGGATTCCTTTTTGTGAACCACAAGCCAGCTCTACGTCAAAGCAGAGAGAAGAGCCCACTTGGGAGGGTGTGGGGGCAGCATATCTCTGCTGTGATCCTTACTCCCCTTGGCATCCGAAGCATCCCCAGAACTTGCTCAGTAGGCTGCTGGGTGTGGGACCTTGGTGAGGTGGTGGGTAGGGCAGGTTACCCTCATTGAGGTACTGCTAACTCAGGCCAGTGGTCAGAAACCCTAGTTCTTGCTAACTAAGATCCTCACACTAAGTTAAAGAAACCCTCATATGTACTTCCCCTTCTTTCTCTTTCTTTCCAGGTTTCCCCGAAAATACCATCTGACACTCTTGTATTAGTTTCCTGTTTCTGCTATAACAAACTATTATGACTTAGTGACACACATGTAAATCTTACAGTTCTAGAGACCCCACTGGGCATCTCATTGGCCAGGGTCCAGGTGTTGCAAAGCTACATTCTTTCAGGGAAGTGGTTCAGAGAGAATCCATTTCCTCATCTTTTCTGGCTTCTAGAAGCCACCTGCATTGTTTAGTTCATGATCCTGCATGACTTCTGCCTCTGCTTCCTTTGTCACTCCCACTCTCACACACCTGCCTCCCTCTTTCACTTAGTAAGGACTCTTGTGACCACATCAGTCCCACCTGGGTGATCCAGGACACTTTCTCACAAGATCCTTAATTTTATCCACATCTGCAAAGCTCCTTTTTGCATTGTAAGGCTATATATGCACAGGTTCTGGGAATTAGGACACTGACACCTTTAGGGTGGGGCATTATTCTGCCTACTATAGCTCCTAGAAGGGAAGGGAGAATTTGTTTTGATTGCTGGGTTTCTCATGGGAAATTCCCTTTGCCTGCTAAAATGTTGTAAGGGCCTACTGAGTCCTACCTCTTCCAGCAAGCCCTCCCAAACTGCTTCTGCCCGTCTTTTTTTCTCTTAATTCCTACAATGTGATCTGAACTGTATAGTTTAGTATTCATTGCATACAACCCTGACCTATCATATGTATTCACCTTGTAACCCTGGTGGCACTATGGGCACTTTTGGACCTAAGACTTCTGTCTTTAGCCCAAATAGTATATTAAATCCCAGTGCTTGATCAAGAGTAGATCCATTTAGCCCTCCAGATCCTGGCATAGGTTTCTCAAATGGCTTCATATTCTTCTCTTTTCCCTGACTCATTCTCTTTCTCAAAGCTGTAAAGAGCAGGGTTGGGGTTAGAATGGCCAAGTTTGGCTTTACAAAAGCTGACTATTCCAAATGACCTGAACTCCACCATTTACCCATATTTTATTCCAGTGGGTCTTAGGCTTCATTCTAGTAATAGAACCATTTGTTCAAATGAAATCTAGTGGGGAGCCTCAATGTAATAGGTAGACTGCTTGTCATGGGGAGGGGTAGTCCAGATTGTCTGCATGGCCCCACACCTCTCAGACTTCCGAGCAGTGCTATGTTAGTCCAAGTCCAGGGATTGAGGTAGAGGTGGGCAGCAGTTCTCGGCCTCACCCTTGGGGGCAACCCTGGAAGACATGGTGCGTGTCTCCATAGGCAGAATCTCCTCTTTATGGGCTGCCAGAGTGTTGACCCTAGGCCTGCTCATGTCCTCTCCGCAGCCATCCATAGCCACCACAGCTGTTCAGAATGGCCAATAGGGGACCAGCATATGGCCTTAGCCGGGAGGTGCAGCAGAAGATTGAGAAACAGTATGATGCAGACCTGGAGCAGATCTTGATCCAGTGGATCACTACCCAGTGCCGAAAGGATGTGGGCCGGCCCCAGCCTGGGCGTGAGAACTTCCAGAACTGGCTCAAGGATGGCACGGTGAGAGCCGGGCCACTGCTGGGCTGGTGGTGGAGGGAGAGCAGGGCTGGCACTAGGGGACTGAGGATTGTTTAACCTGAAGAAGGGAAGAATGACAGCACACGGCCTCACCTTCTTCCTTAGCCTGGGTGTCTTTGTAGAGGATCTGGGAGGACCAGGACCAGTGCTTTCTTCCCTCTCCATAGAGGGAAGGTAAGGGTGAATATGCTCCAGTCAGCGCAAGTTCCTGGCTGACATCAAGGAAGAATAACTCTAAGGAAAGAGGGTAGGAGGGTGAGGTCTAGACAGTGATCTGGAATAGCAAGGAAAGACTAAACACTCTAGGCCTAGAGGCAGGGCAGTGGGCAGGAGGGACCTTGAGGCTCACTCTGGGGGAGGGCACCTGTCTGGTTCACTGCGTCTGGTGCTGAAGGTTCTGCACGCTGACCTGCAGTAGGCATGTCCTCACCTCTGCATACCTGCTCTCCTCACCCAGGTGCTGTGTGAGCTCATTAATGGACTATACCCTGAGGGGCAGGCCCCGGTAAAGAAGATCCAGGCCTCTACCATGGCCTTCAAGCAGATGGAGCAGATCTCCCAGTTCCTGCAGGCAGCTGAGCGCTATGGCATCAATACCACTGACATCTTCCAAACTGTGGATCTCTGGGAAGGTGGGTCAGGACCCAGGGCAGCCATCCAGGAGTCCAGGGATTGGGTTGGGCCATCTTGACCAGGGAGAAGGGGCAGATTTGGGACTTTCTGAAGACAGAGAAGGGTGTGTGTGTGTGTGTGTGTGTGTGTGTGTGTGTACGTGCGCGCGTGTGTGTGTGTCTGTTTCATGGAGGAGTAGGCCACATTGCAGGTTGGGATGGGAACAAAGAGTAAAAAGAGTCTGGAAACCAGGCCTGCTGCCTTAGCAATAGAGATGGGACCCTGGCATCCAGGATCCCAGCCCTGCTGAAGCCAACACATCCCTCTTCTTCCCAGGAAAGAACATGGCCTGTGTGCAGCGGACACTGATGAACCTGGGTGGGCTGGCTGTAGCCCGGAATGATGGGCTCTTCTCTGGGGATCCAAACTGGTTTCCTAAGTAAGTATTGCTAGGACAGCCACGGGGCCCTGCTGACACAGTGTTCCTGTCCATTCCTGTCCCTAGGAAACAAATTATGTCTCCTTTACACAGAAATTTCACATAACTCATCTCACTTAATCCTCACAATTACCAGGGGTGGCAAGTGACTGTCCCTGTGGAGAGATGGCTTCAGACAGCTCAAGGCTCTCAAGGCAGAGCTGGTGCCAGCACTTGAGCCCATGGCAAAGCCCGCATTCGGTCTGGGGAAGAATTTACTGGGGTAGCCTCTGACCTCATACTAACCAGCACTCCTTTCCCATCCAGGAAATCCAAGGAGAACCCTCGGAACTTCTCAGACAACCAACTGCAAGAGGGAAAGAACGTGATTGGGTTACAGATGGGCACCAACCGCGGGGCATCACAGGCAGGCATGACCGGCTATGGGATGCCACGCCAGATCCTCTGATCCTACCCTGCCCTCGCCCCTCTGCCCTCCCATGAACGGTTAATATATATGTATATATATGTTTTAGCAGTGACATTCCCTGAGAACCCCTTGAGCTCTGCCAGGGTGGGGATCTGACCTCCCCTGTCACCTGGGGGGACGCCTAATGGCAGTCTCTCTCCTGTGCTTACTAATACATTCCTCCCCACACCCATCAAAACTGGACCAGTTTTTCCCATGGGACCAAACTTTGGGGGTCTTAGCCCTGCTCCTCACCATACCTCTGTTCTTTCCCTCTGGCCTCTCCTGACCTTCGGTCCATTTCTTGGCTGGAAGTAAGGGATGCTGCCTTGTGGCCTGAGGCCACACTGGCCTTCCTTCCACAAGTATGCCTCTCCTACAGCTGTGGCTGCAGGGACTTAATTTATAGGGAGGAGCCTATGGCGGCTGCCACCCCAGCCACAGCTGTGCTGTGCTTACCACACATCTGGGGCAGCCTTCCCTGGCAGAGGACCTCTTGGCTTCTCATTTTCCATTCCCCTGGCTGTGGCTAATGAGTGGGGCTTGGGGGAACACAGGTGGGAGGGCTTGAGGAATATGAGTTTGCTGATTTAAATAAAGAATCCCAGTCTTTTTTGGATGTACCCTGGCTGTGTCTAGGGCCACTCTGCCCACTGGGGAAGGGAGAAAAACTGGGCAAAGTGCAGGGGATGGTACAGGGAAGAGGGCAGAGATGAAAGGTTGCAGTACAAAGCCCTGTCTTTAGTTTCCTCCCCCATCCACTCTTGAATTTGGTTTAGGGGAGGGCAGGTTGGGATTGAGAAGAGACAGGGCCTCATAGCTATACTGGGGCAGGAGCTGCAGTGCAAGATTTGTGGGCAGTGTCTGCAGGGAGGTGAGATCTTTGTCACCTGATGAATGGGGCAGGTGGAGCTGCTGCTCCTGGCTGGGACTGTCCCTCTAGCCAGAACAACTCAGCCACTGTGGGAGGGTGGAGGGTATGGGCACTGCCTGAGTCCTGGCAAATGCAGCTGTTGCCAGGAGGGAGGCCTCTAAGGTGGCCTTAGGGCAAGGTGGCCAAAGCTGAGTAGGATGCCCCAGATTGGCAGCTGAGGGTAGGGGCGGCAGTGTTGAGGTGGGACTGGAAAGCTAAGGGATGAACAAGAATGAGTTGTGGGGCCTAGCAGGAAGAAAACCGTTGCTTGGTCTCAAGCACTTGTGAGCTGCATGCTGGGGAGAGCCTTGCAGTAGAGCTTCTCTTCTAGATGGTGGCTTTGGACCAAGATAATCAATTTTGGATCAAGTTGACTCCAGTTCCCCGCAGCCCAACCTGGGAATGAACATTGTGCCCATAGTCTGCAACCTCTAGACACAACTTTCACTCTAAGACTTTCTGGGCAGCCGTATGTCTTCCCAGGGAGAATGTGAAGGACCCTGGGCCAGCCTCCTGAATTAAGCCCCACTCCCATCCCAGCTCCAGGGGCCTGGCTTCCAATGTCCCTCTCTTCCTTTCTGCTTTAGTGTATTTCTGTTACTTTAGCAGGAGAAACCCAAAACATTGTGTCTGAGAGTCCCAGATTTTCCGGCAGTTTGTAACCAAAGAGCTTCCATTCTCCTCCCAGCCACACTCCCCTTTTCCTTGAAACACCTACTGTGCCAGGCCCCATGCCACTGCTTTATAGTTATCAGCTCCCTGGTGCTCAGCCTTATCCCAACACCACCCTGTGGGAGAGGCAGTATTTGCTTGCCTGCTGCACTCCCATGGGCTGTGGTACAGATAAGATAGCCTATAGTCTATGTGCAAATTCCCAAGAGGGTAGCTGTCACCACACCCTTTTCTCTCTCCTTCAGGAAGGCTTTGTGGAATGCCAGTGATGTCATTGCAGAGAAAACACCAGATCCACTATTTATACTGAAAAACAAAACAACAAAGCTCAATTTGCAACCTTTTCTGGTTGAAACTATTTATAGCTACAAATTTTTGACCCCATACTTCACAATTTTCTGAGATGTAGTATACCATTGTGCCAACACTGTTTCTTTCCTCCCTGCTGATTCTCACAGACGCCCAGGAGGTGGATATTACTGTATTATTGCCCTCATTTTATCCCCTGGGTCTCACAAAGGGCAAGAAACTTGCCCAAAGGCACTTCAGTTCAGTGGAGGAGCAGGTATATGAGCCCATGTCGGCTTGGCTGAGGGTTCAGCCCAGGCTGTGCTGTTCCAGGCTCAGCCATAAGTGGGGCTGGGGAGGACTAGAGGACAAAAAGTGGTAGAGGTGGCGAGGTGGTGCTTCTCATCTGTAAACTAAAGGGAATAATTCCTTCCTCATAAGGCTGTTGTGAAGATTTCATGAGACCAAGTAGAAAGCACTCTGCATAGTGAATGCTGTTGTTAGATGCCATCAAGTAGGGTCTGACTCATAACGACCCTATGTGCAACAGGTGAAACACTCCCAAATGCTGTACCATGCCCAGCATTATGTCAGTGCTTCTCTGCTATTTATAGGGGCTTCAATGGCTGATTGTTTCAGGAGTGGGCTGCCAGATTCTTCTCTGTTCAAGAAATGGAAGTATGGGGATAAAAGATGGGGAAAATGGGTGAAGAGAGAGCTGATGCCCAGCAGTACTATGGCCCTTCACCACTGACCTGCTGAATGTGGTCAAGGGAACTTCAGCAGGCCCTCTCCCACTCCTCAGGGTAATATTTTCCAAGCAAACACCAACTGGATTTGAGAAGTGCCCACCCCACTTCTGGCTGCAACCACTACCTGCCACCATTGGTGAGGAATCCTGATGTTTTCTCTTAATCCATCTCACTGTGGTTCAGCTTCTTCCTTTTGGAACTGGCCTCCACTGGCATCTCAAAATTTTGTACTGTTTTCTGTTTGTTTGCTTTTTAGCATTTTGTCCCATTTGAGGTCACAGTTTTATCCCTGATTTGACCTTTTTCATTTGTCCTGGCCCAGAATAGATCCAAAGCCTGATGTCAGGAGGAAGAGCCCATCTGTGTAATGTCCTCTTTTCTTGCCATCTCCTAGCACTCTGTTCTATGTGGCTGTCTACACTGCCATTTCCTGAGACTGCACCTGCATTGCAGGAATATTCCAGCTGCCTAGGACAATCTCCTTCCAGATGTCACCATGGCTGCCCTTTTTTCTCCTTCAGGGCTTTGTTCAATATCACCTTTCCTGTTGACTCTATTTAAAACTACACACTCCACCTAGGCCTGCACCTTATCCTCCCCCGCCACTTTCATTTATTGCTACCTGACACTCAGCATGTTTTACTTATTTATTTTCTCTCTCCACCCATAGAATGTACACGGCACAGAGGCAGGTTTTTGTTCGTTTTGTTTGTGTGGTGTTGGCTTGTTGTGGGTGCTGGATAAGTATATGCTGAATGAATGAATAAATGTCACATCACGCTCCTGCTCCAGAATTCTCTGGTCTGGTAACACAGTGCCCAGCCAGGTCAGGGTCAAAGCAACCCAGCATGTCATTGGATCTGAGCTAGAACCCAGATCATTTGTCAGCTCTCGTGCTTCCCTGTTGCTCATTTCCAATAGGAAAAAGGCCAAGAAACCTCACTCCCTGCGGCCAGAGGAGTGGAGGCTGGGAAGGGGATGGAGGGTGGTATGTGTGCTCTGAGCAAATGGAAGGCATATTGAGGATATGGGGAAAAAACAATGAGAGGAGGGCACAAGGAAGAGGTAGGAGCCAACTTCTGTTCATTTACTGTTTACCTTCAGCCTTGAAGTGGAAAATCACTGCAGAGGTGGAGAATAAATAGGCTTGGCCCATGGTGGCCAATGGGAAGGAGAGTTGGGGAAGGATGGCAGGGAGCAGGAGGAGAAGGGAGAGGATTCCAGATGCTCCACCCAGTTTGGCTCACTGTGGGTAAAAAGCATAGGTCTGTGCAGCCTGTTCATAGCTGTGTGAGCATGCATCCAGGTGTGTGAGTATTCGCTGGACTAGGGCTCAGGGGCTGCAGATGCGAGGACATGAATCTGTGACTGTGTGAGGAGGCTGCCTGTGAGTGTGCATTTACGTAGGGCCGAGGACAGTGGTATGCAAAGGTGTTGGTCCTGTGTGCGTATGCATCTGTGTGTTTGTACATGGCTCTGTGGAGAACAGTATGTCCCATTCCTGCCTCTACAACTGAAGCAGACTTCTGAAAACTTGGCGAAAGGCCCAAAGAACAGCGGAACAAGGAAAAGGCTGGACAATAGGAACCCAGGGAGGGAATGATAAAGGGCCTGGGATTAAATTTGTTGAAGAAAAGGCTAAAAGAGTATATTAGTAACTGTCTCCTTGCAAAGAAATAGATTTCAGTTGCAGTGACTGGGGAGGTAGATTAAAAGAAAATGCCCTGAAGTTGCATCTAGAGAAATTTAGGTTAAACAAGGAAAAATGATCCTCTTGACTCTGAAGGCTATTTGCCTCTGGATTCTCTGAAGGGTCAGGAAGAATGTCTTCAATAAATAGGACAAATCTCATCTCCTAATGGAGGAAGATGAGCAGTTCTGCCTGGGAAAGCTCAGATACACGCTCCTTTCATTCATGCATTCATGCAACAATTGAGATTCTACTCTATGTCAGGCCTTATGGGGTGGAGATTAATGATATATGATCTCTTTGCTCAAAGATCACACAGTCCTGAAGGGAGATAAAACACGGATAGGAGCCATGATGATTCAGGAACCCAGTGGTATGTGCCATTGGAGAAATGCACATGGGTCCCTCAAGCCCGTGGGTGAATTCCCAAATGCCACAGGGAGCTGAGGCTACCTATCTCAGGGATCATTCCCTCATCTGCCCAAGAAAATGGGAGAGCTTCAAAGGGGGAGCTTCTCTGGGAAAAGGAGCAGTCATTGGCTCTGTGGTCAGAGGTCAAGTTTCAGTGAATTGGGAGGGGAACTACTTCTTTCCTGCCTGACTGGAGTGGTCAAAGAGGCCTGAATCAGGGTGGGGACCAGGGATCAACAAAGATGGACAGATCAACATCTGCCAACATCATCCCACTGTTGGCAACCCCTAACTTTTGAATTGGTTTTCTATTAGAGAAATATAGTTCAATATGGGACTGAAGCATGATGATGATAATAATGATGGTAATGTGCACTATTTTTTTTTTTTTTTTTGCTGCTTACCGTGCTAGGAGCTTTACTTATAGTTTGGATTTGTCCTTTCATTATTATAAAAATTATTTCTTAAGTGCATTTTCCGGGTGAGGAACCTGCTGGGTGCTGGAGGATCTGGAAGTTAATGAGACAAATGGTATCTACTCTCCTGGGAGAAGTGAGAAAAGTAAAAAGCCAATTATAATACAATGTGGCACATGGCATGGTAATGGGGCTAGGTGCTAGGAGTGCCCCCCAGAAGGGATGCCATGAATGTGTCTGGAAGATGGTGACATCTGAGCTGGGGACTTAAGGATGATTGGAAGCATGAAGGGGAGGCCAGTGGTTGTGAGGAGTTGTTCCAGACAGGGTGCAGCATGTGCATGGGAAGGAGGTGAGAATATGAAGAACTAGGCTATAGACCTAAGAGCTTAGAGAAGTGAGCAGGTTGCTGAGAAATGTGCTTGAAAATGCAGGGGTGGGCCAGATCACCCAAGGAACTCTAAAGTCAAGAGTTTTGACAGTTCATAAGGGCAAAAGAAGCTATTGAAAGATTTTGAGCAGAGGAATGAAGAGTTGCAAGTTGAGTTTTACTCAGAAAGTTCTGTGAGGCTATAGGATAGAGAACTCTCTAAGATTGAGGAAGTCTGTCCCAGGCAGCCTTAGGAGGTTATTGCAGTAGTCCAGGCTGGAGTGACAGTGCGTTAAGGGCAGAGTGGTGAGGATGGAGAGAATGAAGTTCAAAATTGTTTGGTATTCTTTGATTGACCATGGAGGGTGAAGGAGAGAGAGAGGGGTCAGGAAAGACATCTTTTGTGGATGGGCATGGTGGCTCACATCCTTTATCCCAGCACTTGGGAGGGAGGCTGAGATAGGAGGGTCATGAGTCTGAGGCCAGTCTGGGCTACATTAATTTTTTTTTTTAAAGGCATCCCTTGGCTTTAGAAACTGAGCAGATGGTGTTTTCAGTGGGAAATCCAGGAGGATGAGCAGGCACCACCATAGCATATTAATACCTCCCATTTTACTGAGGTGGACCAATGGACCAACTGAAATTTAAACTTTCATCTACTGAAGTCCAAGCTATTGCTTTCCTGGTCATGGCACTCCCCTGTGAGATGACTGACCCTAGGGAAGGGTTTACCCTGTAGCTGGTCTGAGCTGTGGTTTTCCTGTAGTGGAGGTCAGGGCCATGGTGGAGGAAGGGAGAGGTCAGGCCTGGCAAGAGGTACAGGAAGTTCAGCTTTGCCGCAGCCACCTCTCCAGTTAGAGGGCGATCTGGCTGCTCTAGATAGGAACTGACAGAGTAACTGAGACTCAGTCCCTGGAGCTTGCTACCTGGTATTTCTGTTCCCAAAGTTTCCTGACTTTCTTAGCTTCCCTTAGATGGCCCCATTTTTACTCCAGTGGTAGAAGCTGCTATGACCACTAGGACCATACCCAAGAGGTGCATTTTGAAGGTACTTGCCTGTCTATTAATCCCAGAGAGGTTTGCTACCTCCTGGTAAGGCTTTTGCTTTTTCATAGCCTTTGGAGAGAACAGAAAAACTAAAGCCTAGAGAATATGAATGATTTGCTCAGGATTCTAGTGTTCTTGAGTAGAAAGCATGCTTTAAGTATCTTCCAGTGGCTCCTGCTTCTCAGAAGAGACAGTGCTGGGCCCAGAAGAAGCTCAAAATTCACGGTTTTGAACTGATTCAGCAAAGTACTAGAATCCAGGTCTTAGGACTTCTGGTGACTCACGTGATGTTAAAAGTACCCAAAGTCAAGCACCCCTGGAGATAGGGTTGGCTTTGGACTCCAGGGGACACAGGATGGTGGGGTATCTCAGACTCCATCTTATATCTTTTCCAAATCCTGCCACATGGAGTTCCAGCATCTTCTTTTTTCAAATTTTAGTTTTATCTGACAATAACTGTACATATTTGTGGGATGATTTGATACATACATTGTTGAATGATCAGCATATTAATTAGCATATTAATCACCTCAAAGATTCATCATATCTTTATGGTGAGAACATTTAAAATCATCTTTTAGCTACTTTGAAATGTACAAAATATTACTATTAACTATGTCACTTTGCTGTACAATGGAACACCAGAATTTATTCCTTCTAATTATAACTCTGTATGGGTTGACCAGCACCTCACCTTTCTCTGCCCAACCCCTTGCCAGAGGCCTTTCATTATCACCATTCTACTCTATCTCTGTAAGTTCAGCTTTTTTAGATTCCACATAAGTGACATCATGTATTATCCGTTTTTTCCTGCCTTATTTATTTCCCTGAACATAATGACCTCTGGGTTCATCCATGTTGCTGCAAATGACAGAACTTCCTGTTCTTTTTTAAAATTTTTGATTAGTGTATATTAATTGTACAAAATAATGAGTTTCATTATGATATTCTCATACATGTATATCATGTAATTTAATCATATTCACCTGCCCATTTCCCTCTTGTCCTCCCTCCCTCTTCCCGCCATTCTCTTTCCTTTTCCCTAATAGTCCCCTTCTACTTTCATGTCTGTTCTGTTTTTTCAGAGGCTGAATAGTATTCCATTGTATATGCATATATGTATATGTATCACATTTAAAAAATCTGTTCATCTATGTGTGGACACATACATTTTTTCAATATCTTGGCTATTGTGAATAATACTGCAATGAACATGAGGAAGTCACAAACATCTCTTTTGAAATGCTTCTGTTCTTTAAATGAAGTCCTCAGACTGCCATCATTTGAATCAATGGGATGCTCCTAAGAAATACAGATTCTGTCAGACAGACCCAGTAGATCTATAGGCCGAGAATCTGGGGTGCAAGATGGGTGAGTATCGTGAATTTGCATTTTAAATAGGCTTTCCCTGTCATCCTTTGGCAGCACTGTCCTAGGAGATTGGAAAGAAGTTTCTCCAACAAGAAAATTGAGGTCTGGGAGGGCGATGGCCCTATCCGGGAACAGGAGTTGTCCCTCCCCCCTCCCCGCACTGTTTGGTGACTGTGGTGGGGTTGCCAAGGGAACCAGGCTGTGCAACTTCCTGGCTTTGGCGGTTTTCCCCTCCTTGGCCTTATCTCAGCATCCGCCACCCAGTCCAGGGCCTGTGCTGGTCACGTAGGAAGAGAAGCTGGTTCCAGGCATGCGGAGACGTGTCTAGGACACTGGGGCAACACTGGCCTAAGGACCTGGGTGGGAAGGAGGGTGGAGATGTGGTGTTCAAGAAGGCAGGGAAGCCACAGATTCATTAATGTCTTTCTCTGTGGCCTGGGAGGTATCTGCAAAGTGAGAGTGTGGGGAAGGGTGGTGGGGACCAGCGTGGGGCCCTTTGTCTGTCATTACTCTGGTGTTTCAGAGACTTCTAGAGTGGGGGAGGCACCAATACCACTGTATGTCTGGCATGTGCTCCTGTCCTCCTCCCTCCCTTCTCTAGACCCAGAACCTCCAGCTCCAAGCGCTCCCAGGGGTCCCCCCTTCCACTGTCACCCAGATCCCCCTGCTCCCCAGCTCCGTCCACTCCTATTCTTTTTGCTTATTTCCACATTCTTCCTGCATTTGAGACTCTCTTCTCCCCATGCCTCAGCTAGAACAGGAAAGAGAAAGGGAGTTTTCAAGACAGAGGGAAGGCAGTCAATAGTTTGAGTAAAATAATTCATGCATTTAAGTATTTACTTGTGCTTTGAGCCTGAGTTTGATTTAGAAAGCATTTAGTGAGTTTAGAAAGTTCAAGTGATCCAAGAAGATGGGGGACTGTGGAACAACCTTGTGAGCGTCCATGCAGCTTAGAATATATCATCTGATTCCTGATGGTGTTTATGCCACATTAAGGACAAAGACCTCTTGCCACCCATTCCCACGGCTGAGGGGAGGAAAAGGGAAGAAAACAGCCCAGCATTGTGCAAACGGATTTTCCATTTTCTTTTTTGAGCCTGGCCTTATCTTCACAACATCTCTCTTTCTTTGGCCTATTACCCCATCTCACAGATGAGGAAACCAGGCCCAAGCCAGGGTTCAAACATTGTCAGTTTGGCTCCAAACTCCCTCACTGCTTTCCCTCTCCACTCTTCTCCCTAGGGAATAAGCATGCGAATTTTCTTCAAGGAAGCCTAGATGGGATTATGGGTTAAGAACCAGGCTGAGAAGATACAGTAATTTTTTTTTCTTTTTTGCAGCATTGGGAGCTTAACCTAGGGCCTTGCACATATTTTGCAAGCACTTTACCACCCAATTGTACCCCTAACCTCTTTTTTATTTTGAGACAGAGTCTTGCTATGTTACACAGTCTGCCTCTGGTCTTGAACTCTTGATTCTTTTGCCTCTTCTTCTAGACAGTTGCTGGGATTCCAGGGGTGTACCACTATGCCTGATGATATGGTGCTTTACTGAGCATCAAATGTTGTTGTTAGGTGCCATCTAGTTGGTACCAACTCATACCAACCCTATGTACAACAGAATGAAACACTCCCTGATACTGTGCCATGTCCAGCACTATGTCAGTGCTTCTCTGCCATTGATAGGGTTTTCAATGGCTGATTGTTTCAGGAACGGGCTGCTAGGTCCTTTTCTCATGCCTACAGAACCCAGGATTCCCAGGCGGTCTCCAATCCAAGTACTAACCAGGCCTGATCCTGCTTAGCTTCTGAGCTCTGATGAGATCAAACACCAGGGTTGGTATGGCCATAGACAAGCATCAAATGGGCACTATTGAAATGGGAAGAGAGGCAGTGCAGGGCACTGGGGGCAGGCCCCGGGGAACAAGGAGGGCCCGATCCTGGAAAACTCCCAGGACTGAGGGAAGAAATTCAAAGAAAATCTGAAGGAAACACAGTGTCACTAACAAAGTTACATTCAAGTATCAAATTTCTCCAGAAACATGGAAATCCCATCTCATTTTAAATCCAGGGCTGGCTACCCCATCTTCCTTCCTTCCTCATTTCTTCCTTACCCAGTTTCAGTGTCTGGGATCCCAGAGCCAGATAGAGATAGATAGATAGATATAGATAGATAGATAGAGAGAAGCAGGGAACCATTGCTCTTGGACAGGAGACATGCTTAGGCAAGAAGCCAGACCTTGCATTTTAACCAAACAGCAGTGCTGCACCTGGTCTCCCTGGCTCCTCCCACTAAATGTGCTTATTCATTATAGAGTCAAACTTCCTGTGTCTCCCGCCTCAGCCAGTATGGAGAGCAACTCAAGGGGCCAGTGGGGTGACTGGCCAGGTACCCTGAAGGGTCCAAGGCCTGCTGAGGGGTGAGGAGGTGGTGCCAGGGCCAAGTCCAGCCCAGACTGCTGGACTCTGCTCTGCCTCCTCGGCACCAGCCTCTCTTGGCCTCCGGCTCCTGGCCAGCAATCCAGGCTTTATTCTGAGATCTCTCTGGGAGCGGTGCCATGGTAGGAAGGGTCAGGCAGCCGGAGGTGGGGTCAGGGTTGGGCGGAGGGTCTGGACCTGCCTGCTACTGGCACCCTTAGCTTCTTAACCCTGCCCATTGTTCGCCCCTTTGCTTGCTTGGTGGTGAGAAAGGGTTGCAGATGGAATAGGGAAGAGGGAGAGAGTGAATCCAGAGCTTGGGGATCAAGCTAGAAGGAAAAGGACTCAATGATGCACAAGCAGAGAAGAGAGGAGGAAAAAGAAGGAAAAGAGGGACAAGGACAGTGAGGGGAGGGGTGGGCAGAGCAGGCAGAAGATGGGAGGGCAGGGTAAGGAATCCTACTTCAGCCCTGCCGGATGTGGCTGTGCTTTTGAGCCAAGTTTTGCTTGGAAGGGAAAGGTTGCCTCCCTACTTATCAGGGCTGAAACCTGGTTTTGCCATGCCTGAAACTTATATGGTTTTGAAAGCTTCATTTGAGAAAAGCAATACAAAAATTATTAATACAGCATTAATTGCAGAAATAATCTTTTGAAGTAATAAAAGAAGCTACACTGGGCACAGTAGCGCATGCCTGTAATCCCAGTGGCTCGGGAGGCGGAGGCAGGAGGATCGCAAGTTAGAGACCAGAGGCAGTCTGCATAACTTAGCAAGACCCTGTCTCAAAAAGTAAAAAAAATGGGCTGGGGTGCAGCTCAGTGGTCTAGCACATGCAGAGCATGCAAGCGTGAGGCCCTGGGTTCAACCCCTAGTACTGAAACAAAAAAATTAAAAATAAAAGAAAGAAAGAAACTACAACAAATTATAAGCTTAAAAAAGCTTGGCAAATATTGTAACATCTAGATGAGTAATATAAGGTTTGTATGAATCAACTACCTAAAACAACTAAAAAGATTGTTTACCCCTACCTTTTTGGTTGAATATTCTTTGTCTCTTCATATGACAGTAATTTTATAATTTTATAATTGAGAACAGAAAGATAATTCAGTGTCTTGTCTGACATAGATTAATAAAAACTTTTATTATTGATAGACAAGAATGTTTCATTTCACAGTTTGTTGTGGATAAAATCATGTCAATTTTATGATTGTTGTCAAATTTTGGAAAAAAACTATATTAGATTTCTTTTTATATGAATTGTAGGATTTCAGAGCTTTGTTCAATAATCAATCTTAAATGTTCTTTGAATTAATGGCACTCATTAATCAGTGTGTCACAAGGCCCCTTTATTGTGTGCTAATAGGAGTTTCATGAGCATTCTATCAATGTCAATGTTTTATGTTAAATCAACAAGAAACTTAATATTCTCCCAATGTATTCATGTGATTTTCTTCTCTTTGCTAAGTGGATTACCAATCTAAATATTTCCTTAATCTATTCAAAATTGGTCTATTCTTATTGAATTACCTTTTTTTGGTATAATCTAAAATTATGTTACAGTGTGCTTCTTGATTTCAAAATAATTTCTACTGACTTCGTGGCTTGTCTTTGCACTTTTTGTTTCAGGAACTATTAACTTTAAGTCAATATATCCTTTAGTGCATAAATTTAAAGGTGACAAAAGAAGAAAATATATTATTGATGTATGTCCAAATAAGAAATCTGTTAAATTTAAATTGTATTACCGAAATCTTCAAAGAAATTTTTCCAAATGCAGTTTTAGAATGGCATATTCAAGTTGTATCAACTTTTTGGATAAATTGCATCATTCCTTTTGTCTCAAGTCTTTGAAAATATATCACAGAACCCTTAAAATATCCTTGATATGCTCCATAATGTGGTAGGCAGAATAAAGGACCCCCAAACCCAATTCTCAAATGTCTACTTCTTAATCCCCAGAATGTTTACCTTACATAGCAAAAAAGAGTTTGCAGATATGAGTAAGGACCCTGAGATGGGAAGGTGGTCTTGGGTTATCTGGGTGGGCTGAACCTAACTACTTAAGTCCTGGAAATCAGAGAACCTTTCCCAGCAGAGGGAGTGCAACTATTGCAGAATGGTCAGAGACACACACTGAAACTGGCTTTGCAGCTGGTCAGAAGGAGCCATGAGCCAAGTAATATGGGCAGCCTTAGAGCACTAGAGTCTCCAGAAATAGGGCATCCTTGTTGGTACTTTGGTTTTAACCCAAGAGATGTGTGTTAAACTTTAGAACTGTAATAAATTTGTGTTTCTTAAGCTACTAACTGCAAAGTACTTTGCTACTGCAGGCGTAGAAAACACCCAGACTTGAATAGTTTTAAAATGGGAAAGACTGTCTCATTATATTTAGGAAAATTCAAGTGTTTAAAATACTCTCTCTAGGAAAAGAATGCAAAAAGAAAACACACTAGTGTTAGAAAAACGGAAGTAGTGAACCCCTTTAGGTACTCTGGACGAAGGTTTTCTCTGGTGTGGTAAGTAATGTGTGTCTGATTATATCTGGGGCATTACTGTGTTTCTTTTTGGCCAGAGAGAACTTCAGTTTTGACTAGACATTGGTAAGACCAGAATCTCCACTCAAAATTTTACACCACTGATGGTCAGAAGACTCACTTTTCAGACTGGCTTCCAGCATTGTACATTTCAAACCTTGTTTTTCCTCCACTTTGAAAATTCTTTTTGTGTTTGGCATCACAGAATCTAGTCATGTGGCGAATATGGCTGGTCCTTTGCTGAGAGAACATCAGATGAATTGACATAGCCTGGTGGAGGGAGGGTTCCAGGAAGCCTTTGCTACACCAGGATGGCTGGCAGTAACTTCACTATTCCTGCATGTGATGGAAACCACACAAACATATTTCACTAAATCCAAAATAAATATTTCTCAAAATCAGCTTAAGTTTGCAAAGTTATACAAATATGTGACTAAGCAGACATATTACTCAGGGCCTTGAAGGGGCCTATGCAAACAGGAGGTCTGGAGCTTAGTTATTGTCAGCTTTGAGGTAAATTCAAATAACATGCTGGAACGTGAATCCCTTGCACTGTTCTCTGCCATCCCATCTTCACTGTCTCAATTTTATACCTGTCTCTCAGAGAGGCAGACTGAGTAAAGAAAAGAGCACAGCCCTTGAGTTTGCATGATTATTTCTCTTGGTCTCAGTTTCCTCTTTGGTTATAGGGATGATAACTACTTCAGAGAAACGGAGTGAAGACTTGAGTAAAAAATAACCACAGTGTATGGTTACTTGTCTTCCTTTTTTTCTGGGCTGCAGAGGAGGGAGTTATGATGCCAAAGGTGGGTGAGAAAATAGTGCCAGGAACACAGACTTCCCTTGCTCCCAAGCCACCCAAGGACTGTGCCTCCCACTTCAGCCCTTCCACACCCCTCCACTGATCCTGCTTCCAACCCTGAAGGGAGTACAATCTGTGCTCTGGTGGATCCCAAAGGAGATAAGGGCTGGGGAATCTAGAGAAGGAATGTGCAGTCTGCTAGGCTAGGTTCTTTAGAAGCAGCAGCATGTGACTCTGTCTTCCTTCCTGTGTTCCCCCAGGGTTTGTCAATAGCTCTAAACTGAGTAGATAGAGCACCTGCTCTGCAGTCTCTGAAGACCTAGGTTCAATCCCTAGCACTGCAAAAATGGAAGAAGGATGTGACAGGCCACTCCTGAAAACAATCCCGAAACAAACAGCCATTGGAAGCCCTTTGAGGGTCACTATGAGTCAGACCTGACTCGACAGTACCTAACAACAACAACAGCAACAACTAAATGCTTAGAAGTATGGTCCAGAAAGACAGCTGTCAAGGCTTAGAGAGAGGTTTGGGGGTTTGGAGAGAGGTTTGGGAGTGGGACATAGCTCATGGAATTGTAGTCACCTAGATCTTAGTTAATAAACATCTCTGGAAGAAAAATGTCCTGGTGGTGAGGGAAGGCTTTGTGAAGATGGGGAATGCAGGGTCTCCAGGTCAGTTCAATTCTATCCCCCAAATTGGGAGGTACAGGGGCCAAGCCAAACTGGGAAAATCAAATTCCTGGAAACATACAAACTAGGAAGTGTTAAAAGGCAAGTTCCTCAAAGTCAGTTCCACAGATTTTGACTTAGTCCAAGGTAGGGTCTACTTTTTTTTTTTTTTTTAAGTTTTCCTAGACCTCAGAGCTGGAGGTCTGAGGCCCACCTTCTAAGGGATTCTTCTGAGACTGCATACACATTTCCGACCTGGAGTTCTTTCTTTGGTCTAACCTGCCTCCCGCCTTTTGTGGAATTCATGTGGTCTACCCTTGCTTGTTTCTTTGCGGACTGAACTTTGGTCAGGTTTGGCTTGGTTCCGGGGCACAGGGGCAACAGGAACCGTGGAAACCTAGGGTGAGGTCTCTGGGGAAAACCGTGACCCTGGGCCCGGCTCATGGGGTCGCTGGCAGTCAGATATCTCCACCCATCTCCCGCCCCCTGTAGGGTACCATCCTGACTCAAGTTGAGTCATAGCCCAAGTAAAGAGTACGGCGAATCTGAGCAGGTCTGTCTGTTAAGGCCCGGGTTCCCACTCGGGTGCCAGAACCGAAATTCTCGGTGGCGGGGTTCCGATTCCTAAACTAGCGGCCCTCGAAGACCTCCTTCGGGAACTGGGAGGGGCGAGGCAGGGGGCGGGGCCTGAGCAAGGAACGAGCGCTCCTGGTTGCTATGGTAACGCGTCAGCACCTAGGGCTCCTGCGGCGGAGCAAGCGGTGGAGGCGGCGGCTGAGATGGTGAGCCTCCAAATAGCGGTAGTTCAAGAGTCCTGAAATGAGTTAGGGCTCTGAGGGAAGCGAGGAGGGGGGAAGGGCAGATGCTGGGTTTTGGTCTCGGGATCGGGAATGCCCGGGAGTGGGGAGGACTGCCCCAGAAGACGCAAAGAAGTCCTGAGGGGAGCTCACAAGGAGTTAGGAGTGGAGTTCGTCGGGATTGACAATGTGAAGTGTAACTGAGTGGAAGAGTTGGAGAGAAGGGGATGATGTTACCTCCTCACCATCCCATCAGGATGGGGCCTCCACACCCTGGGGATTGTGGGATGTGGTGTGTTATCCCACAGATGGGCAACTCGGTCCATTTTAACAAAGAGGATAACCAAGTGGATCAGAGAAAAAGGCGAAGAGGCATGTGTGGGAATCTTAACCTTCTTAGCAACAAAGTCTTCAGAAAGGGAAGTAGACCCGGGCCAAGACTTTGAAGCCTACTTTGCCAGCCTGTGGTGACTCGGTATGCAAAAGAGGAATTAGATCCCAGGGTGGGCAGGGCATCTAGGAATGGATATGCCTTCGTCTTTGTTCAGTTGATAGGTGTTGCAGTTACGTCAGGGAAACTCTGGCACCGCGCTATTGCAGCCCTGTTCCAGCTTTGCCTTGCTAGATTTGAGCTGAATACCCTGGATTCTGGCATATACAATGCTATGGTTTTTATGGGCTGTATTCCCTTGCCTTTAGTCAGGGAACCAGACACATTATTACACTTTTTTTTCAACTAAAAATAATTTTACTATTTTTCCTGGTTATAAAAATAGTTACCAGCTAGGGGTGGTGGTGCAGGCCTGTAATTCCAGCGACCGGGGAGGCAGAGGCAGGAGTATTGCAAGTTCGAGACCAGAGGCAGTCTGTGTAATTTAGTGAGACCCTATCTCAAAAAGTTAAAAAGTGGGCTAAGGGTGCAGCTCCGTGGTACAGCACTTACAAAGCATGCAAGCACAAGCCATGGATTCAACCCCCAGTACTAAAAAAAAATAAAAATAAAACTAAAAGTAGTTACCTATTCATGGCAGAAAATCACTCAATATCAGGGACATCTTAAGACTGTAAAGTACATCTGAAATTACTATTAAAAATTTTTTGAAGTTTCCTGCTGTGACCCATACTGGGTACATACTCTCCATACAAACATTTTAAAAAGAATACTTGCATATTTCTTAGAATATGTTTTCTTTAAAACTTAATATGTTATAGAGATCTCCTTTTATCAATGCCTGTAAGTCAACAAATAATATCATCCATTTGACCAGGTAATCTTTCTGCCTCAGAGTCTCTCTTAGCACCCTTAGCTCTGGCTGGATTCTTATGCTCCTGGGATGAGATGGTTTATGAAGAGAGAAGGAGTCACCTGGGTCACCAAGATGAGCATATCAAAGCAGAACTGGCATCTTTATATGTCCCCAATCCTCATCTTCCCCAACCCTCTTTGCTTCCTCAGCTGTTGGGAGCTGGGGAAAGCTGGCTTCCCTTCCAGAGCTGCTGTCCCCAAGCAGGACTAGGTAGGCCTCTCTGTAGCCACTGCTGAATTTCTTAGGGATATTTGTTTGGTCATGCAAGAAATAAAACCAGCGCTTCACCTCCTAAAAGAACCTCTTGGCTACTGCTTCTGGCCCAGAGGGATCCAACTTTTCATTTCTGCTTGGTTCTTCATTTTTTCCAGTATGTTTACACAATAACCTCCCTAGTCCTTCTTGTTGCTCTTGGCAAAACTGGTTATTCTAACCCTGGGGTAAGGCTTGTGGCTTCAAAGTCAGCAGTTCTCAAGTGAGGTTTTCTTAGACATCCAACCCTAGAGCTCAGAGCTTGCCTCTGGTTTGCCCAGTGGCCACTTTTCTGTGGTCATCTGTTTTCCTTCCTCTGTATGACTTCTAGGCTCAGCCAGTGAATTGTTTTTCATGGGGACTTCCTTCTGACCTGAGTACCAAGGGCACAGGAAAGAGGAGACACAATCTCAGTCGCGATGAACCTGCAGTCTGGTGGACACTGCACACAATGGGAGCCCTGCAAGAACCCTTAAAAAGAAACAGGAAAACAAATGCAAAACAATAATAATACTTTCCATCTGTACTCCAAAGCCCTCTCACATACATCATTATCCACTGTGCAGACCACATACGTGATCTGGAAAATGTGGAATGGGGGAGTGACTTGGAGTCGGGCAGACGTGTTCCTGAAAGGCATTCATCTCAGTCTGTCCTGCGGGCCTCGAGAGGTCATCTTGCTTGGTTTCATTCCTTGTTCTTCATCAGATGCGTGTTGGCTTCCTACTATGTGCCAGGCGCTGCACCTCTTTTCATTACTTAGAGAACTCACACCATCCCTCATGAACCAAAGCCTTCCACCTTTTCCAGTTATTCCCAAAGCTTAGCTTCAATCCCACCTACTGCCGTTTGTATTCATTTCCTCTTATTCTATTTTCAGTAGAAAGGGGAGCAGTTGCTCGCCACCCACCATGTAATAACCCTTCAGAGGCTGTTATTAGGCATCCTTGGGACTGCTATATTTACCTTTTAATAAATCCAGGCTTTTCTGCTCTGCTGTATTGGGCCTGACAGAGGATGTAAAGGGAGGCTGCCTCCATAAGCCTCTGGCTGGCTGTACAGGCAGTGAGGGGAAAGGCAGACACAGCAGTGCTCATTGTTTGAAATAGAGCCAGTTGGAGAATAATTGCCCAGTTTACTGTGAAAACTTGATACAGGTGGGACAGGTTCTGGGGGAGGGTCTGGTTGGTAATAGCAGATTAGAGAGCCTTCAAAACACTGTCCAGTGTTCTGTGGCCTGGAAGGCATGGTTTATTTCTCTGTTTACCCTGTGCCCTTGATGGCTGCCTAATCCCAGGCTTGAAGTCACCCAGTGTGTCTTAGCCCATTCCCCCAAGGTAGCCCAGCTTAGAGAACTGCAGGGAGGGGGATGCGGGCTCTTCCAAAGTGAGGTCTGAATCAGTTTTAGATTAAGCCTGGAGTCATCCATATGTCCTTGCACATATTGCTTTTAAGTTCTACTTTGGGGGTTGAGCTGAAGCTGGACTGACTTTTGGAAATGGAGGCTATGGTCTTGGTTGTAAAGCAGCAGAACTGGAACTCTTATTTAAGTAGGAGAGGATGCACTGGAATGATTTTGGAAAATCCAGACTTTACACCAAGGTAAGAAACTAGACTTGGAAAATTGGAGCAGTGGGAAGTTCTGTAGCTGGAACCAAGGCCAAAATCAAAACTAAGAATGGACCTGTATGATCCCCTTGATGCACCATTACTCCCTACTGCTGCCAGCTTTGGATGTGGTTTGCAGACAGGGAGTATGGCTGCCCCTTCTGCCTATGTCAGAAAGGCTTTCCTTGTTCTGTATCTGCCTCACTAGTTCTCCAGCCACTGTGAGGCAAAGTGATCTTATTGGCTTAGACTAAGCCCCTTGCCTGACTAGGAAGGCAAATATCTGGAGTTTTCAGCTTCTGTCACTGAAGATGAGCCTTGTCTCTTGCAACTGTTAGATGGAGGAATTTGCCAAACACAGGAAGATATGAGGGGTTGAATGACTAATGCATACTACAGGAGTCTGGGAAAGGGCCACACAGTGGATATTGTGAACTGGGAACTGGTTTTCCTGATTGTAGCTAGTAACCACTCATCATTTATCCACTGCCTAAAGTTTATTAGGCATTAACCCTATGTCAAGCACTGGGAGAGGTGCTTTTACATCCTTTATCTCCCCTGGCCTCCATGCTGAGCTGGTGAGATTGCAAGATGTGAAGGAGACCTGGGAGTGTGTTATTTGTGAAGGGAGCATGGAGCTCAGGCTGAGAAGGTGGGAGGCAAAGAGGACACTATACATTCCTGGGGAGGCAGCTTCAAGTGCCTTGCAAGAGACTGTTCTTGTGGGAAATAGGAACAACACAGGCAATGAGGTGAAGTGTTGCCTCTCTCCTCCTGCCATTCCTGTTTTCTTCATCCTTACTTTTCTTTTGCATGACTGACTTGGCCTAACTTGGCTTTTGGGACTTTAGAAACACTCCTTTTTGCCTTGATCACTACTGAGGGACCCCACAGCTTCTGTGTGGCTGTCATCCAACTGCTGCTCTTTGCCCCCTATGTTTTAGGGCTTTCACAGGTACTTTCCCTAAGTGGTTTTCCCACATGTCCGTCCCTTTGCCCCAGCTTGTGTTGGAGAAGTGATTGTTGCCCAGGGTCTGAATGCCATGGGGCACTGATGACCCACACTTTCTGCCTTTTCCTGCAGCCGCTAAGCACAGCTGGTATCCGGAGCTCCTCTTCTACTGCTTCCAACAGGTCACGAAATAGGACTCGCTATCGGACCAAAGCAATGAGCTCTGAGGTGGATGAGAGCCTCTTTGGAGTTGTCAAGGTAACTTTCAGCAAGTCCTTCTGAGTAGCTGACACCTGGAGGCAGGGACCAGACCAGTGCTGCTCAGGACAAAGCTTGCACTGGTCAAGTCACTGCACTCTCATAAACTCAGACCAAAGACAAAGGGGATTTCTGAGATTGGAGATCTAGGGTTCTAATGTCTAATGTGGGCTAGGTAAACAGTGGTGCCTGACTTCCTGCATCTCTGAAGTTCTGGTGTCTTCATAATATTTAAAATCTGTTATTATGTCAAAGGGGCTGGGATTTATCTCAGTTGGTAGAGCGTTGCTCTGTGCTCTCTGAGGTCCTGGGTTTGATCCCCAGCAACACAAAAATGGGGGAAGGACATGGCAGCCCACTCCCCAAACAATCCTGAAACAATCTGCCATTGAAAACCCTGTGAGCATCACTGTGAGTTGGACCTGACTTGATGGCACCTAACAACAATAGTAATGTCAAAGATCTGCAGCCATAGTACCCAAGCATCTGACCCTGCCTCATCTGGAAGCTAAGCAGGGTCAACCTGCTTAGTCCTTGGATGGGAGAGTATCTGGGAATACCAGGTGCTTCAGATTAGGGAGAAAGACCTGGCAAACCACTCCTGAAATAATCTGCCATTGAAAACACTGTGAATAGCAGAGAAGCATGGACAATAGTGCCAGGCATAGCACAGTATCAGAGAATGTTTCATTCTGTTGGACACAGAGTTGCTATGAGTCAAATTTGACTCAATGGCACCTAACAATAACAACAATAATGTCAAGGAGTCTCAGTTGCAGAGAGCTCCGTAGTTACTCAATGAGAGCCCAGGATGAAGATATTTGAGGGCTGATGGGCCCAGTTTGCAGACACAGAGCAACCTTTTCCCCTCCACCCAAGAAGAGCATCAGTACAACACAAACCTCCTTCTCTAAGTGCTCAACTAAAACTACCTAGCTTTGGGAAATGAGCAGATCTGTATTTGCAAGTCTTATCCAAACTAGGAAATTGACAACTCCTAGTCTAGAAAAGGAGAGCTAGAGAGTTGCTTTGAAAAATTTTGGCACATATGATGGTAGGTGAGAAGAAAGAGAAGGAAGGAGAAGAGAACAAGGCATGGATGGTAGGGCAGGAAGAGATTAAGAGAAATAGAAAAGACACAAGAAAGATCACAGTGGTGGTGTCATAGAAAAAACAGAGAAGAAAGATGGCAATGGTGGCATCAGTGCTTCCGTCAGTGAGATGGGTTGGGGAGAAGAGAGTTGATATCCCCCCTTGCTCTTCTCTGTCCTCATTGCAAATGGAGGAGGACTTTCCAGAGCACTCAAGATGGACATCTTTTCTAGTTAGAAGACCCTCCAATCAGCAGCAGTTTTTCTACTGGTAAAGGAAAGAAATGAATGCAATTTCATTTCACTTACAGAATTTTTCCTTTGTGTGTGTGTGTGTGTGTGTGTGTGTGTGTGTGTGTGTGTTGGGGGGTTGGAGTCATGTGAAGTTTTCTAGTCAGAGGAGAGAGAAGTTGGGAAATGGCTAACTGCTCCAGGAATAGTCTTACTAGCTGGTTAATAAAAGAGGCAGTCAGAAAAATGCCAGTCCTGGCCTCATTTCTTTGGCCTTATGGGTAGGTGAAAGTCCAGGAAGTCTCTCAGCCAGCAGTAGGGGGCAGAAGTGGCCTGTGGCATGAATGAGTTATGCCCATTTGGAAGCAGAGATGGGCACCAGGTGGCAGCAGCACTGAGGGGACAGTGTGCAAATTGAAGCTCTAAGGGTAGGCAAAACCATCCCTGGCTTCCAGGTAGGTCCTAGTTACTGCATTGATGACACATAAATTCTCTTCTGTATTAAGAAATTCCCTGAAATAAGTGATTGCATTTTCTTGTTATCTAACCCTTTTAACGTCAGAAAATTTTAAAAAACATCATGCATCTTATCTGTACCCATTTCATTGAATTCTAACTTAATGACCTCCTCAACCATGTTAGATTTTAAGGACAGGCCCCTACAAAGCTTTTTGTTGTTGTTAGGTGCTGTCAAATTGGGTCTGACTCTTAGTGACCCTATGTACAACAGAGTGAAACACTTCCCAACACTGTGCCATGCCTAAACCCCAGCCTGCAAGGCTTTTTATTGTTGTTGTTAGGTGCTGTTGAGTCAGGTCCAACTAATAGTGACCTGTATATAACAGAATGAAACACTCTCCAATACTGTGCCATGCCCAGCACTATTTCAGTGCTTCTCTGCTATTCATAGGGTTTTCAAAGGCTGATTATCTCAGGATTGTTTTGGGAGTGAGCTGCCAGGACCTTCTATTTTTGCAGTGGAAGGGATTGAACCCAGGGTCTCAGAGAGCACAGAGCAAGCACTCTACCAACTGAGCTAACCCCCTTTTTAGCCATGTCTAATTTCCACAATATGGCTCTTTTGAGTGTTCAAAGTATATTAATTGTTAGAAAGGATTAAAAATGACTAGCATCATAGAGTGGATTGTTGTTGTTGTAGTTCGGTGTCATTGAGTCAGGTCTGACTCATGGCGACCCTCATAGGGTTTTCAGTGGCTGATAGTCTCAGGATTGTTTCAGGAGTGGATTGCCATGTCCTTCTCCTGAGAGTGGATTAGTCTGTAACAAAAATGTATTGTTTCATACTCACAGTGAGGTCCTAGAGAGTTACTTATTCCTTCTTTCATAAAGAAGAAAACTTTTATGGAAAGAGGAGAACCTAGAGACCAAGAATTTACTTTTTCCTTCTTGATGATTTTAAAGTAGGAGTAAATGCACACTAGCAACTCTTGTCCACGGTCCCTAGCAACTTGTGAAGAGTACCTGCCTGAGAAAAAGGGGCCGTGCTCTCAGAAGAGCTCATCAGTATGGAACACATTGAACCATGTTAGATAAAGAGCACCACGCTGCCTTCCCACTGCCCTGGCCACTCTGGGTGTCCTGCAGTGGAGGCCCCAGCCAACCTCCCCTGCCTCCCCTGGGTAAAGGCTCCAGGTGAGGGGAAGCCTCCCCTTGAAGTTAGCACCAATAAGCAGGAAGTGGGGTGACAAGCTCCTAAGCCATCCTTTCTGACCTCATAGCCCCTGGCCCAGGGCCAGAGCGAAAGTCCCATTGTGCTGCTCCGAGATAAGCATACCATCCAGAAAACTCTCAAGGCCATGGGCTTGGACCGCAAGCCGGAGACCATCCAGCTCATCACCAGGGACATGGTCCGCGAACTCATGTGAGTCTCCCTGGGCCTCCCTTGCTCAGCCTGCACTACCTCTGAGGATCTATGTGGGAAGATGGGGAAACCAACCTGGTTTCATTCTGTCTAATCCCCGATTTCCTATTCATTTTCTCAGTTTTTGTTTCATGGTTCCTTCTTCTCTGTCTTGGCTTCTCACTTCTACTTTGTTGTGTCTATCATTGCCATAACCCTTCACTCCTGGCTTTTCTCTTCCCTTCCTTTTGGCAGGCTGTGGGATCTAAGGGGTTGATAGAAGGAAAGTGCTAACTGGGTGCTGTCTAAGTCCCCATTAGTGCACTTGGTGAAGGGAAGTGATCCAGAGGAGTTACTTCCTTCTGGCTCCATTAAGAATCTGAAGCACAGGGATCCCTAATTAGCCCCCTGGCTTCTTCCCAGACTCTGAGGCTATCAGAGGAAATTCACAGGGGCTTTTGAGTTCCTTCGGGATTAGCTCAGTCTTGCTTCCCGACCAGAGCAGTGCCCTTGCATGGGCCCCTCTTGTGGGGTTCAGGCTGAGCTCTGTGCTTGAGTTAGCTCTTTACTCTCTGTAACCATTCTTCCTATTCTGGCTTCCTCTGCTAATCATGTGCATTCCCAGAAAATGCTACTTGTGGTACATTCTGGGGAAGCACAGCTGGAACACTACTCAGAAGCTGGGCTTCTCTGTAGCCTTTTATTCAGCTCAGTCTGGCCAGCCATGGCATCCATTGGCCAGATGAGGGCAGCAGCCATGCAGCCAGGCCTGGGCCTGAGAAAGACCTCTGCATGGAATGGACTTAAACATAAGTAAGATCCTGTGCCTAGCACAGAATTGGGAAGTGTTTTGATCTGTTGAACATAGGGTTGCTATGAGTAGGACTCGACTCGACGGCACCTAACAACAACAACATGGCATGGTCTCCTCAAGACAAGGGCAGGTCATTTTTCAGAGCTGCAGTCTTGGAGCCAGGTCTCCCTGGGTCCATCCAGAACCCAGACTGTGTGAGGCCACACCATTTGGTGAGGCATAGAATATTGGCTAAGCCCAAATCCACTCACTCGTTCTGTTTACCTCTTGTATACCCCTCCCCCCACACCACTAGTGCTATTAGATGAGGTTTCACTTCCTGTCGCAGACTGTGTGCATCTTGCTGCCATGTACCTGTTAAATTGCCTCACCCAGAAGCAGCTTTATTCCCATTCCCCAACTACTCCCTCCTCCATCTTTAAGGTTTTTCATTTGTTTGTAATCATTATAATTAGCTATAGGTTTGTTGAATGCGTTGGGCAGCTACCAGGAGAGGTCTACAGACATGTCTCCAGCAGTTGTCAATCAGACATTTTAATTAATATTTAGGGCTCCAAGCTTCTGTCTAGGCTGGCTGGACAGGGATGTTTAGATTTCTCACTAGCATCCATTTCAACCTTCTTTGGCGTCCCCTTGTCCTTTTCATGTCATTACAAATAATCTATTTTAAAAGTTTGATTCAGCAGCTTTGTTTTGAGAGCTCACTCAGTGCCAAGCACTGTGCCAATGTATGAGCCGCTGACGTGTTAAGACAAAGTCTGCATCCAGAAGGAGCTTGTAAATAAGACAGACCCTGCACCATTGGTCCTGATGCAGGCTCTAAGAATAGAATGCTGTAGGGATCAGAGGAGGAAGTGACCTATAAGGCTTGAGGGCAGGGTGGGCATATGTGAACACAGGGGAGTGTCCTGGGCAGCTGCACAGAGAAGGTAGCACATGAACTGGGCCTTAGAGAGAAAGGACTTAATATACCTTTCTTTCGTTCGCAGTGCTGAGGAATCAACCCAGGGCCTGTTGCATGCTAAGCAAGCACTCTTCCACTTAATTACCCCACCCCTCAGCCTCAAATGTCTCTTTTAAATCTGTAGCACTATTTTATACTCACCTGGAACCTTCCTCCCCAGTGACCTGTGCAGTTGCAGTCTCTCCTGCTGTTGGCTGAGTTCATGTCAGAGAGTTGGCATGGTGCGTGTGGGGTGGAAGAGAGCAGGCACAGAGTGCCCAGGGTTTTCCCTCCTTGTCCTCCCTAACTCTGTTCATTCCTGTGTTAGTGTTCCCACAGAAGATCCTTCTGGGGAATCCCTAATCATCAGCCCGGAGGAGTTTGAGCGGATCAAATGGGCATCGCATGTCCTGACAAGGGAAGAATTGGAGGCCAAGGAGCAGGCCTTCAAGAAGGAGAAGGAAGCCGTTGTGGTAGCTAACCTCTCTAAGCCTCGACCTCTGTGGATGGGTGACGGAACAGAAAGGTTCAGGGGAGAGGCCAACCTGGTACAGCAGTGGGGACTAACTCTAGTTAAGGGACTCTGCAACAAGGCATGAATATATATAGTTAATGAAGAAATGTTGCAGAATGGACCGGAGAGAAATCCCTGATATATGGGGGCTACTTGGGCTAAGGGGAGGACTGAGAATGAAGCCAGGCTGTGAAGCTTCTTGGCTCTGATGGCATGAGAGGCTGAGGCAAAAATCACTCCAGGTGATTTGTGGTATTAGGCTGATGCCCGGGGAATCATCCCCACCAATCCATACTGGTCTCTCAGGATGCAGTGACAACACGCAAGAAGATCATGAAGCAGAAGGAGATGGTGTGGAATAAGAACAAGAAACTCAGTGACCTGGAGGAGCTGGCCAAGGAGCGGGCTCAGAACCTCCTCCAGAGAGCCAACAAGCTGCGAATGGAGCAGGAAGAGGAGCTCAAGGACATGAGCAAGGTGGGTCTGTGGTCTCTTCCCTCCCACTTCTCTACTTTTATCACACACTGGGTAGGGTGCAGGATTGGTGGGGTGGGGCCTGTGGGCAGGAGAGAAGTCCTGTACCTGTCATAGTAGTTGCTGGGATCAGAGAGGACTGGCTTTGCCACCTGCTTGCTCTGTGACCTTGAGCAAGTCACTTGCCCTCCCTGAGTCTCACTTTCTTCATCTGTAAAATGAGGATCGTAATACTATTCAGCAGAATTGCTGACAAGATTAAATAAAGTGAGATACGAGAGAGGCTTTGTGAATTGTGACTGATAAATAAATGAAGATACTGTTTTATTTTTATCCTGCTAGTTCAAGTCTGGCCATAGATGGTGGTGGGGGTAATAGGATTAGTTGTGAAGTGCCTAGAGTGCTTCCTTTACCTGGGAGCAGAAAGAGCAGGAGCTCATCTAAAAACTCTATTTTGTAATTAGTTTGCATGTGGCTCACTTCCTGGCCACATGAAAAATATTGACTTCCCAACCCCTCATCTCTGATTTCTGTCTTTCAGATAAGGTTTCTCTACTCATACCTTCTCTTTCCTCTCTTCCCTTTCCTCCTCTCCTTCCTTCCTTCCTTCCTTCCTTCCTTCCTTCCTTCCTTCCTTCCTTCCCTTCTTCCTCTCTCTCTCTCTCTTTCCCTCTCTCCCTCCCTCTTTCTGTATTTCTTCCTTTCTTCTTTTTTCCCAGTACTTAGGAGTTGAACCTAAGGCTTTGCATGTACTTTGCAAATGCTCTACCACTGGGCTGCACCTCCAGGCCATTTTTTATTTTTTATCTTGAGATGAGTCTTGCTAAGTTTCATAGGCTGACTTTGGCCTCAAACCTGCAATCCTCTTGCCTCTGTCTCCCATGTATGTCACTGGGATTATAGGCTGCACTATCATACCTGGCCCGCAGCTGTAGCCCTGTGTCATCCGATCCCGTCAGATCTCGGAAGCTAAGCAGGGTCAGGCCTGGTTAGTACCTGGATGGGAGACCGCCTGGGAACACCAGAAGCTGTAGGCTTGGGAGAAGGACCTGGCAACCCCCTCCCAGGAATCAATCTGCCATTGAAAACCCTATGAACAGCAGAGAAGCACTGACAATCGTGTTTCCCCTGGTGTACAGAGGGTCGCTATGAGTTAGATACCGACTCGACGGCACCTAACAACAACAACATCATACCTGGCCTCTCCTTTTATTTTCTAAAGATTTTACTTCTGAGTTCTTAATGATGGACTCATGGTTTTCATGTTTTTTTTTTTGGGGGGGGGGTGTGTCATTTGGGCTCTTGCAGCTTAAAAAAATCTCATGGCTTGTTCTCCGCTGGAATATCTTAGCTTCCCTGAATTTAACCTGGGGTTTATGGACCCCTAACTGGGACCATGAGCCTCTGAAGTATTATGGAAATTCTATGTGTGTTTATGTAGATGTATGTTATACAGAGGGGCTGGGATTTAGCTCAGTTGGTAGAGTGCTGCTCTGCAGTCTCTGAGGTTCTGGGTTCAGTTTCCAGCATCGCAAAATGGGAGAAGGATGTGGCAATCCACTCTCGAGGCAATCTCAAAACAATCAGCCATGGAAAACCCTATGAGGGTCGCTATAAGTTGGACATGACTTGATGGTACCTAACAACAGCAACAACACATGGTATGCAGAAGAGGGCTCATGACTTTCATCATATTCCCAGAGGGAGATCCATTACACCCCAAAACACAATAGCTCCCTGAAAAATGCTTCCCTGGGTCTCTCTTCACACAGACCCTTGCACCTAGTAGGAGCCCAGTCAATGTTTAAGCTGCACTGTGTTAAGGGGCAGGGTGAGTATCAGAATGGTCTTGCTTCTCTGAAGTTGTGAGCATCCATGCACATTGCCAGCATACTCAGTGGTCTTCTCCCATTTATGCTTCCTCAAACTTCCACATACCTATAGGACATCTCTCCCTATCCTTACCCCCAGGCCTAGTGCCCCAATTTTGTCACCTCCACTGCCTAGATTATC
This sequence comes from Pedetes capensis, assembly GCA_007922755.1. NCBI lineage: Eukaryota > Metazoa > Chordata > Mammalia > Rodentia > Pedetidae > Pedetes > Pedetes capensis. The sequence continues at coordinate 119,555 of VMDO01001299.1, forward strand.
CTCAATGCCAAGTGCCACGCCATCCGGGATGCTCAAATCCTAGAGAAGCAGCAGATACAAAAAGAATTGGATGCAGAGGAGAAGCGGCTGGATCAGATGATGGAAGTAGAGCGGCAGAAATCCATTCAAAGGCAGGAAGAACAGGACAGGAAGAGAAGGGAGGAAAGAATACGGTAAACATGTGGTCCTGGCATTTCCTTCCCTAAGTTGTTTCCCTATGTCTTTAGTCCTATGTAGCCTAGAAAAGAAGGAAGAGATGAGACATGGTTGTCATTGTCATCTCTCATCCCTTAAGGACTGATTCAGAGAATCATAACACCTTTAAAGCTTATTTCTAGGATCATAACACATGCCTTACAATCTGGCTCTAGTTTGGTCTCATTTCTCACTGCTTCATGCCAGCCACTCTACGTTTCTCCTGTTCCCCCAATATGCCAGGCCTTGTCACAAGTTCATGACTTTTATTGTTCCTTCTTTTTGAAATGCCCTTCTCTTTCCTTTTCCTCCTGGAAAATGCTTTTTCTTTCTTTAGCATGTGGTTTTGCCTCCCCTGAGAACCCTCCCTTACTTCACCAGGTGCCTTGGTGGCTTCCTTCTCCTTGCCCTGTCCCTCTGTGTTTATACTCTCCTGCCCCAGTTCTTGTGTTGGGGTTCCCTGGCCCTCACTAGACTGTGAGTTCATTGAGAACAGGGGCTGTGGAAATCATTTCTGAAGCTTCTGAGCCTAGCAGAGTGTTTGGCCTATAGTGGGTGCTTAATCCATGTCAGAAAGAATAAACTCAGCCCTCCTTCATTTTGCAGAAAAAAGATGAGTCCCGAGTGGGGTGGTTATAGAATCATAGTGTCCTAGATTTCAAACACCAACCACACAATACACAAATTACCTCCTTAAGTAGTCTCTGGACCCCACTGGATGGCAGTTTTATACCCCAACTGTATTTTGTTCTCTTGAACTGCTCATCTCTGTACTTACAGTTGTTGTTATTGTTAGGTGCTGTTGAGTCAGGTCTGACTCATAGCAACCCATAGGGTTTTCAATGGCTGATTGTTTCGGGATTGTTTCACAAGTGGGTTTCTGGGTTCTTCTCTCTTTTTTGCAGTGCTGGGGATCAAACCCAGGAGCTCAGAGAGTACAGAGCAGCTCTCTACTAACTGAGTTAAATCCCAGCCCCGTACTTGTGGTAGTGACCCAGTAAACCATAGTGTTGTTGTTGTTGTTGTTGTCAGGTGCCTGTTGAGTTGTTTCTGACTCATAGCAACCCTCATAGGGTTTTCAATGGCTAATTGTTTCAAGATTACTTCGGGAGTGGATTGCCATGTCCTTTTCTCATTTTTGTGGTGCTGGGGATTGAACCAAGGGACTCAGAGACCACAGAACAGCACTCTACCAACTGAGCTAAACCCCAGCCCAAATATCACAGTAGGCTCCCAGTAAAAGTGTATTTAGTGGCTAAGTAACTGTGTACCTTCTGCATAAACAGTTCCAATGAAGGAAAACTCTCTGCCTTAGGCAGCTCCAGTGATTTGACCTGGTCCTTATGTTGAGCCCAATCCTACTTCTAGACAACTCTTTTATTCACCTCTCCTGCTTATTTCATTTGAAATGTGAAGCATTCAAGTGCTCCATCTGAATGTGAATCTCGTATTCTTTCCCCTTGATTCTTACCCTAACGGTGTCTTCTCCCATTCCTCCGGCCTTTGTTCATGTCATGGGATCTAGATACCTCCAAGTGTACTGACATCCCAGTAGCACTCAGGGGTCACTGGAAGTACTGATTATGGACCCAGTGTCCCTGGTTTTTATTATTGAAAGAGGACTTTGCCAATTGGAAAGACTTCCTTAGCCTCAGCCCTGTCTATCATCAGCTAACAGTCTTCAACATGAGTGAGGCTATAAGAATGACAGTTGCCAGCCTAGGCATGGGGGCGTGGAGTGAGAAGACAAGACAAATTGGGTGATATTAGAAGCAGTAGAGGAATTAGAGGTCCTAGGCTTTTAAAATTTGCAAAGCTCTATGAAGCTGACAGAAGAAACTAGTTTCTCATACCTTGAGAAGACTTGGAAGGGGGTCAAGCTTCAGAAACTCATTACATACTGGAGGGAAGCAGGTGTATTAAGATGCAGGGTAATGCCTGGGCAGACAGATGAAGAAGGGGACTCTCAGGAAGGGGGTGCCCCAGAACCCAGAGCTCAGAAGAGAGGGGCTGATCCCCTAGGACACTGGTCTGGGCCCATGAAGCATATGCATGTTTAAGGGGCACTTGTCAAATGGTGCCTGTGGAACCTTCCATCTGGGGCACTATTTGCATGGAGGTTGGAGTAGAGAGACTTAGACTCTCGGTTTCTAAGCTACCATGGCATGTTTCCTCCTAGGGGAAGACGGCACATTGTTGAGCAGATGGAAAAGAACCAGGAGGAGCGATCTCTACTTGCGGAGCACCGGGAGCAGGAGAAGGAGCAGCTGCTGGAGTACATGGAGCAGCTGCAAGAGGAGGATCTACGGGTAACACAGCTGGCAGACCAGGCCAAGTTTCTCAAGCCCTAGCAACAAAGCCCTCCAGAACTTAGGGGTTTTAGGGTATGGACTGATTTTCTGTTGGGCACATGCTCATTTCACAACATCATTACCATCAACTTTTTAATTGTCATCTTAAATATCTTTTTGGCCATGGCATCATGCTGGGGAATGAGCAGTGATTTCAATAGATATTGTCCCTACCTCCAGGCACTTGGGGGCTGAGACCGACAGTCAGTGTGAACAGACACATAAAGGAAATATATGGTTGCATGCTTTGCACAAGTAAACATAGGGATGTTTTATAGCCTTCCCTCAATTATAAAGGGATATTACACACTTTGTAGATGAACAGTACCACGGCCTTAGTTTCAGGCTCCCTGCTGTTACCTCATTCAAAGTACACAGCATCCCATTGTCATTAATTGTGTTGTGAAGCCAAACAACTTCTTCCTGTTAGGCTAAATAAAACTAGTAGCATATCTATTACAAAAAAAAATGACAACAACAACAAAAAAATTCCACCAAAAAAACCCCCCAAACCAAACCGAGCTAAACCAAACCAAGCCAATTGCCCCAACAAAACAAATGAGAACACACCTGCCCAAATTGAGCTAAAAACATTGTCTTTTTATCTGGTCTTTTGCAATGTGTAAGACCCTAGAGCAGAGTGAGGGGACACAGCAGGTATTTGGAGCATTTATTCTTTTTTCCTCTAGATATTTTCATTTTGAAAATTTTATACATACAGAAAGGCTGAAAGAATTGTACCGTACTCGTAAACTCTTCACTTAAACTTAACAATTTGGCTTAGTTGCTTGTTTCTTTCTAGTTGTATGTATGTATTTTGCTTATTGTTAAATTATTTTAAGTTGCAGACATCATTACATTTTGTCCCTAAGTGCTTCAGTATGCATCTCTGAAGAACAAGGTACCTTTGAGGTCAGCAATACCATTTTCACATCCTTCATTAACAATTCTTATCCAGTGATTCCATAATGTCATCTAATTCTAATGCTTAATCTATACTCAAATTTCCTCAATTGTTCCAAAGATGTTCTTTCGGCTATTTTCTTTTTTGTTTTTCAAACCAGGCTACAATCAAGGTTTGTACATTGCATTAGGCTAAGTCTTGTTAGTCTGTTTGGATCAAGAAGAGTTTGCTTGTCCATTGATTTATTTTTTTTAAATATATTTTTACTTTCAATTGACATACAGTAATTGTACCGTGTGAGACTTCAATATGTGTACAATATTACAATATGCAGTGGCCAGAACAGGATAATTAGCTTATCCATCAATGTCAAACATTTATCATTTCTTTATGTTGGGATCATTCAAAATCTTTTCTGCTGGCTATTTTGAAATATACAGTAAGGCCAGGTATGGTGCTACACACCTGTAATCTCAGCACTTGGGAGGCTGGGGCAGGAGGATCAAGTGTTTGAGATCGGCCTGGGCTACATACAGACCTTATCTAAAGTACACACACACACACACACACACACACACACACACACACACACTTGCACACACACAATTGTCAGCCATAGTTATTTCACTATAGTATAAAACATCAGAAGTTATTCCTCCTATACAATTTATCCCTGTACCCATTAATCATCCTCTCTCTACCCCATCATTTGTTTTTATAACACCGGATTTTTTTGGTTTATTAAACTAATTTTAGATTTGACATTTTTTTAACCAATAGATTAAGTCAATAGATTTAAAACAAGAGCAGAGAAAAAAAAATCAGTGGAATGAACCAAGCATTTTTGTTACTTTCTACTTTCCACTCCTGAACGATCCCACAATGATCAGCTAGTTAAACCCCTCTAAGAGTCACTAAGTCAGAGCCGCCTCTATGGCACCTAATAACAACTTTTCCTTAAATTACTTTTGTACCATGTTTACATACACATCATAAGGGTACCAGCAATTACTTTATAAGATAGTGAGAAACACAATAATGAATATAGTGAAAAATTTTTTTTTCTCCCAGGGTCTCTCAGGGTCTTATGAATGCGAGTCAAGCACTCCACCACTGAGCTGCACTCCCAGCCTTTATAACACATATTTTGAAGCATCTATGCCAGATGCCTTAAGGAATGTCTCACATTGGGAATTGTCTGATTCTTTCCTCATGTTGTTGTTGTTAGGTGCCGCCGATTTGGATCGGTCGGACTCATAGCGACGCTGTGAACAACAGAACAAAACATTTCCCAATACTGTGCCATGCCCTGCACTGTGTCAGTGCTTCTCTGCTATTCATAGGGCTTTTCAATGGCTGATTGCTTTTTCTTGAGATTACTTTGGGAGTGAGCTGCCTTATCCTGCTCCTGTTTTTGTGGTGCTGGGGATTGAACCCAGGGCCTCAGAGAGCGCAGAGTAGCACTCTGCCAATTGAGCTAAATCCCAGCCCTCTTTCCTCATGGTACCATTTAGCTTATGGAACACATATTCTTTTATTTTTCTGTCCTTCTTCCTCCGTGTGTGTGGATGATTGAGTTGTCATCGGTGCATTTGATGGTGGTGAGTGACTGAGGGCTGTGAGAGGCCCCACAGGTGGGCAGACTTATAATTATGATGATTCTCAGAGCACCTGCAGTGTGAGGGTCAGCATGGGAGATGGGTTGAAGAGCATCTGGATAGCAATGCAGCCCTGTGAACTGATTGATAATGGGATCAAGATGGTCAAGAAGACAGAGAGAGCTGGCCAAGTTACTTCAAAGTTACTTGCTCAGGGGAGAGAGAGTGGGAAAGGGTCAAAAAGGAGAATTATTTGGCAAATATATGGGGAAGAAGAGTGGGAAACAAAGACTGGAAAATCCAACTAAGTTGTGGGGAGTAGGAATCAGAAGGCTCACTGGGAAGTTCCAGGAATCATTAAGTCAACACCATTACATTGATGTTATGTCATTGTCCTTTGGATGTTCTTCCAATAGACATTCTCTGAGTCTGCAGGAAGTACTATTAGGCAGGTTTAGGGTAGAACCCTATGCCTCCCCAGACTTACAGCTGCTTTGTCATCTCAGGGAGTGCAGGGCAGCTGTTTCCACCTTGCTATCAAGATGAAAGGGCTGGGAATTAGCTCATTTGGTAGAGCAATGCTCTGCACTCTCTGAGGTCCCAGGTTAGATTCCCAGCACTGCAAAAATGGGAGAAGGACGTGGCAATCCACTCCCAAGGCAATCCTGAAACAGTCAGCCATCGAAAACCCTATGAGGGTCGCTATGAGTCAGACATGACTACAGGGTACCTAATAACAACAAAAAGCAAGGTGAAGAAGAGTGAAGAGAGTTTATATGGGTTGCTCTGAAAGGCTTCAAAGACAACAAATAGGGAAAGTCCTTTGGTTTCTTGGAAATGAAAAGAGCCAACAAAAACAACAAACCAAAGAGTAAATATATAGGTGAAGGAGCAAATAAATACATGATTTTTTTATGTCCTGTATCAAGGGTCAGCAGTTTCTTTAGCTTTGAGGGCCAGTGGGATTAAATAATGCCTGGGGTACCAATAGCAGGCCTGAAACTGCTCAGGAAAAGTTATAAGGGAAAGGAAGAAAGGAGGAAGAAGGAAAGGAGTGTGAGAATTGGAGGGGCAGAAGGGAATAAATGGAGTGAGCAAAGAGATAAATATGGTGAGAGTGAGGGAATGCTTGCAGCTGTGACTCATGCACCACATGGGACCCAAGGGGCAGACAACAAGTGTGCTGACCTGGCTCGGGAGACTTCCTGGAAGAGGGAGCCTTGAATTGGGCAGTGAGCCAAGATGGCAGCCAGCCATCCCTAGAGGAGAACACACAGGCAGTGTTGTCTTGGCTGGGTGAATCTAGGCAGAAGCTGGGCTGAGGAGTTGCTGCAAAGTCAGGAGAGATTCAGTCTTTTAAGAAATGACAGGAAACTGTGAGAAGTGGGGTGAGTTGGTGGGGAGAAAGGTTTGAAACAAGGAGTCTGAGATCTATCAGAGATGACAGGGTGCCAGCTGTACAAGATTCCATTGTCCCTCTGCATTGTGATTGGAGAATGTGTCTGGGCTCAGAAGTGGTTGAATCATTGAGGGATTTTGGAGGGTCAGGGATGGGAAAGGCAGGGCTCCTTTCTTAGAAATGATCTTGTCACTCAGGGTCACATTGGTACTCTGTTTTCCAATGCTCAGAGACACATGTTTCTCTGTGTCTTAGACTTATATTTTTCTCATGTGCCATTAATTCTGGTCCTCATTTAGCAATAGTTTCTTGAGTATTTGGTGTTTTCCTCATATTGGGCTACATGCTATTGAGAGAGGGTATGTGACCCAAGGTCCCTGTCCTCTAGCTTGGACAGAGCGAATGTGCATGAAATGAGTGGAGTCCTGCAAGACAATGTGTGATCACTTCCCAAGAAGTGTGGCCCCACCTTAAGTGAAGAAAATTCAGAAATGGAGAGATCTGACAGTCAGAATAGCTAAGTAGGATTTCCAGAGAAGGCTACAACTTTAAGTTTCAAAATTCTAACTCTGGAGTTTATCATCTTTGTGGTCTTGGGCAAGTCATTCAAATGCTGGGCCTCAGTTTCTTCATCTGTGCAAAGCCTACCTTTCAAAGTGTGAGAATATACTAAGGTATTAGAGACAGCCTATGCAAAGTGCCCAATGAATAGAAAGTACACATTTAGGGCTTTATTTATTTATTTATTCATTTATTTTTCTGAGACAAGATCTCACTACCTAGGCTTTTCCTTCAACTTGCAACTCCCTGCTTCAACCTTGTTGCTTGGATTACAACTGGCATATGTGTGTGTGTGTGTGTGTGTGTGTACATGCAAAAAAAATGTACACACAACAAATATATATGAAGGATGAGGGAGTCCATTCCTGAAAACAATCTCAAAATAGCCATTGAAAACCCTATGAGGGTCACTATGAGTCAGACCTGACTTGACGGCACCTAATAACAATACACACACACATAGAGGGTGCCAAAGAATGTATATACCTTTTAAGAAAGGAAGAAACTGTGTTAAAATTTTAATACACAATATATACTGGTAACAAAAGATGAATACGAATCACATTTGACTTCTGCAGTTACAATAGGTGCTCAAAGTGGTTACTACAGCAGAAGAAGTAGGATTTGTTGCTGTGTGAGGCCTCCCAGATCTTCCCTTTGACACATCACACACAGTACCATGCATCACAAACTTATCACAAATTGATGCAATTGTTAGATGTGTTGGAGCTTCTGTTGCATAGTGAGTATGCCTCCATTGTCATCATACTTCCCCAACATTCTTGAATTTCAAATACCACTTCAAAATGGTTTTGTGTTCCTTGAATGATAACCGTGCTTCTGCCATTTTGTTTGACTGTCCTGGATGTTACATGGTGGTGCTAATGTTTGTTCGTTTGTTCGATTCATACTATCTTTTATGTGAACACTATTCTACACTTTGCTATGGTAATTCAATTCAACTTTGAAAAGTAATACATAAGTAACAGCTCTTAAAATGTATATACATTTTTTGACATCCCTGCATGTATACTCTTTTTTGGCATTCTGTGTGTGTGTGTGTGTGTGTGTGTGTGTGTGCATGTGTTTATATAAATGCTTTTTCCATTTTCAAGGCTGAGCATGTAACCCTGGGCCTTGTACAGATTAGGCAAGCTCTCCACTACTGAGCTACATCCCCAGTCCTATTTATTTATTTATTTATTTATTTATTGTGCTGAAGATCAAACCCAGGGCTTCACACATATTAGGCAAGTGCTCTACCACTGAGCCACATCTCCATCCCATCCCCAATATTTACTTTTTAATCATCACTACTGAGTAGAGATTGAAAGCTTGGGTTTCAATAGGAGGAGGAAATTGAAGGCAGAAGAAAAGCAGCAGGTGCAAAGCTACAGGGCTAGGATTAAGCATGGCATGGGGGTGGGACATTGAATAGAATTTTAAGAGCCTGCACTTTCTGAAAGTGTATAGAGATCAGCGGTGTTAGGGACTGACATAAAGTCAAGATGTGTGAAGACTGGAAAGATGCCATTTGGCATCAGCTTCATCAACCACCCTTGAAAGAACACCTTTAACAAGGGCTGGTAATAGCAGCTGGACTGCCAGCAGTACATTAGTCTCCTGCCTCCTCCTGTGTCTCTCTATCTGTATGTACCAGTAACTTTTTGTCTTGCTCCTTTCTACTCTGAAGCTGTCTTTCTTTTGCTGGCAGGACATGGAACGAAGGCACCAGGAAAAACTGAAGATGCAAGCTGAGATTAAGCGCATCAATGAAGAAAACCAGAGACAGAAAGCAGAGCGACTGGCTCAGGAGCAGCTGGCAGACCAGTTGGTGATGGAGTTCACCAAGAAAAAGATGGTAGGGACCTGGTTTCTGATGCTGGGACCTATGGTCAGGAATGTCATGTCTATAAGAGGGAGAGCAGGCCTGAGCACTAAGGGAACTCGAGAGGAAGGCAGCCATGTCTAAAATTTATGTCCTTACTTCAAGGACCTGACTTCTTTTTCTCTTCATCTTGGCCAGACCACTTGTTCGCTAACAGAGGGCAGCCTAGAAAGGACACTCAAGTTAGTGTGCTACTGTCTCTCTTAACACCTTCATTTACAAGTTGGGATGGAAGGTCATATGCAGGAGGGAAGAAAATTAAAACGATTGGTGGAAGTGAAGTTTCTGTGGATTCCTCTGGGCTTGGATGCCCCAGCAATCGTGAATCCGCTGCCCCATAAATTTCTTGTGAAAACTCCCATATTGGGCATCCTGTGTTGGGTATTCTCCCTCCCCTCACTATAGAACCTATAGGAACAAATGCATGGTGAAGCAGAGAGCAATGTCTGAAAACTTATGGATTCATATAAGCCACAAATGCATGGACTCATTCTGGAGCAAAACTGAGTGATGAAATGATTGGGGCCTGTGGTGTGTAGAGGGCAAAAAAGTCTTTTAAGCATGGTTTAGAGTAAACATGGATTTAGGTAAAAATAGGAAGAGGTTCTCAAAGTGATAGGAAAATTAATTCTTCATAAGTCACTCTTGTCTCCCCTGCAAAATTTGAATTTCCACCATGACAATAAACACATCTTACTTCTCATTTGTATACTTTTCTATAGTAGGGATTCTTAGTGAAGGGTGGGGGAGGGTGTGGCTATAATTTGAAAAGCCATGTTTGGTATATCTATTTTTGCTGAATACAATTACTGAATTACTGAATACAATTTGCTGAATACAAATTACAAAAAATTAAAGTCAGCAAAGCTCATTTATTGGCTTCAGTTTCTTATTGAATTCTGGAGGTAGGCAGGCACTAGAATGAGATTGCCATATTGGGGCCACAGGTGGTTTGCACATAATAGTGGCCACATGACTACCATTTATTGACACTTACACAGTGCATAGACTCTGCTAAGTGTTTTTCATGTGTTCTCTCATTTAATCTTCACAACAACCTTGTGAAGTGGCCATTGATTGATTCAAAATATGGCGAATGCTTCAATGTGTGTCCTTTATCAGACTAGGCTGAGTGCCTAGAATAATGCCATGAATATTGTTTGGAATTCAACAGCTGTTTCCCTGAATGGGTGAAGGTGGTTTTAATGAGCTAATTATATGTAGGAGTTGGTGAACAGGTTTGCTGGCTGCAGCAGAGTCTGTGGTGGTCATTATGACAAATGAGAGGGATGCGATGATGTATGTCTGAGAGCTGAGAGCAGTTGCTGAGGGTGCCTTGACCTTTGAGCAGAACTGAGAGTGTGGGATCATGAGGAATCACCATAGATTTCTGAGCAGAAAGGGAGTATGTCTTGTCTTCATTCATGGAAAGGACATTGATGAAGTGGACCTGGGAGAGGCTAGAGAATGGAAAGGGATCAGACACTTGGGCATGTTCACAGTCCACCATATCTAACTGTGGTCATGTGCCACTTAATGATGGGATATATTTGGAGTACATCATTGGGTGATTTTGTCATATTTTGATCAGAACAGAGTGTACTCACTCAAAGAAAGATGGCTACAATGTTGCTAGGCAATATAATCTTATGGGGTATCTATCATATATATGGTCTGTTGTCAACCTAAATGTTATATGACACATGACTTATATATCATAAACCCTTTCCCTCCCAGTGATATCTGGTGTTGCAGGTGGCATTGCCCCTTCAGAGCTGAAGGCAGAGATTGGTTCCTTGCCCTGACATCCAGGGCAAGGTGGGACCAACTTGACACAATTGGACATGACTCTGGGCAGTCTGGGCAGGTAAAACGAAGGCTAAGGGAAGTTCTTTATGAGATCACATTTCCATTTAACCTGTTCCATTAGTTTTATGATCCCTAAAGAAAGAATGGTTGGGAAGCTCTAGGGATTTGGCAGTTTTTTCAGAGAGGTGATAAAGGGACCTAATTTTGATGGTTTACTCCTCAGGTATCTGCTAATCACTGTGGGATTGCCCAAAGCGTGGTTGGCTGTTTTCCCAGGGACTAATGAGATAACTTCTACCTGCTGTACTTTACAAGACAGGCATAGAGATACAGTTGTTACTTGGTCTAGTGGCCTTGTAGCTTGAAATTGTCCACAACATGGTGGAAAGAGTCTGAAAGCTGGGCTCGGAATTCCTGCATTCAAATCATCTTCCTCATCTATAACATCTTGTCTCAAGAGATGTTTTGAGAGCTCTCTAGGATAATGCATGGGAAAGCCTTTTGTAAAGAAGCATTTCACACATGCTAGCTGTTTTATGTTCGTGCATTACTGAGTTTATTTTGCCTATTTTTTTTTTTTTTTCGGTACTGGGGGTTGTACCCAGGCCTCACGCTTGCATGCTCTGCAAGTGCTGGACCACTGAGCTGCACCCTCAGCCCATTTTTTTTTTCACTTTTTGAGACAGGGTCTTGCTAAATTATGCAGACTGCCTCTTGTCTCTAACTTGCAATCCTCCTGCCTCTGCCTCCTGAGAAGCGGGGATTACAGGCATGTGCCACCACACCCAGCTCTATTTTGCCTATCTTAAAAAGACACAAGTGGTAGAGGAGATATTGGAAAGTATGTTGCAGGGACTGTTTCTCTGTGCAAGACTGGGGCAATGAGAACCATTTTGTGTGGACTTTTCTTCCCGGCAGGCTCGAGAAGCAGAGTTTGAGGCTGAGCAGGAGAGAATTCGGAGGGAGAAAGAGAAGGAGATCGCTCGCCTGAGGGCCATGCAAGAGAAGGCCCAGGATTACCAAGCAGAACAGGTATCAGCCTCCTCTCCCTTTCAGCTTCTGTCTCTCCCACCCACTTAGCAATTACTTGGACAGCCAGTAAAGCGGCCTTTAGAGTGAAGGTACAGAGGAGAGGATGCAGGGTATCTAGCCTTCAGTAGCCTGAGAAGGAAGGAGTGGACCTCTTCCCAGTGCATTATGGACAGCATTATGTGCTTAGGTTTGAAAGAAAGTTTTTGGCTGCTACATAAAGAACTTTCAGTCTTAACTGACCAATGAAATATGTTACCAAAAGAAACTGTGGAATATCTGTTGTTAGCGTGTTTTTTTTTTTTCCAATTTGGAGTAATTAGGAGCAATTAGTAGTGTCTGGAGGTGTTTGAGGAGCAGGGAAAGAATTGGAATAAGGGGGGTGGAAGGACCAGGTGGCCCCTCTGGGTATCTTCTGATCTGAAAGTTCTATGCCAGGATTCCTTTTATTCTTTCCTGGAATAACTTGTTGCCAGAAAAATCCATGGCACTTCTCAAAGCAGACTGAGTAATGTCTGTAAGTAGGTGTCTCCCTACTGATACCTGCTCTGTACCTGAGGCTATTTTGTGTCCTTACTTGTTCCCCACTCCCCTTCCCCAGGATGCCTTGAGAGCCAAGCGCAACCAGGAGGTTGCAGACCGAGAGTGGCGCAGAAAGGAAAAGGAAAATGCACAGAAGAAGATGGAAACAGAAGACAAGCTGCGGAAAAGTCGGCTGGAGCAGGTGGCTTTCAAGGAGCATTCTCTGGCAGTTCAGGTGCAACGAGACCGGGATGAGTTCGAGAGGATTCTTCGGTAGGAGGGACTTGGGAACCTTGGTTTCCTTTCCCTGTCTGTGATGTAGTATTAGAAGGAGAATGGAGTATGCAGCAGGGATGGTTCATATTGGAAGGAGAGGAGCTTTCTGGCACTTTCACAGAGGGATGCTCATCCTCTTGACTAAGTTGTTTGGTGCAGTTACTCTAACTAGATGGGTGGCTGAAATATTACAAAGCCACTTGAGCTAAGAATTTTATGATTAGAGAATTGGAAATAGCATTTGAAAATGTTAAAGGAATTGGGGGTTATTTATCCCAGATCAGGAATTAAGCTGCAGTAGGGGAGTCTTAGGAGGGAGAGAGAAGACCGTTAGTCATAAAGGATTATGTTACTGGAGCAGGACTTTAAGGGAGGTATTTGCCATTGATTTGACAGGTATATATTAAGCACATATGTTCAAGGCTGGATGCTGTGGAGGATATTAGGAATTAATAAGCACTGCTCTTGCCTATTCCATAAGAAGGATGTTAGAGATTCATATTTAGATGGACCTCACCTATATTCATGCCTGCAGCTGTACCACGATGGCATCTGATCCCATCAGCTGTCCGAAGCTAAGCAGAGTCAGGCCTGGTTAGTACTTGGGTGGGAGATCACCTGGAAACACCAGGTGCTGTAGGCTTGGGAGAAGGGCTCTGCAGCCCACTCCCAAAGAAAAATCAGCCATTGAAAACTCTATGAATAGTAGAGAAGTACCAACAATAGTGTTTCACCTGTTGTACATAGGGTCACTATGAGTCAGACACCAACTCAATGTCACCCAATAATGTCACCACCATCTATGTTCATCTGTCTTTGCTGTTTTGTTGTTGTTGTTGTTGTTAGGTGCTGTCGAGTCGGTATCGACTCATAGCAACCCTCATAGGGTTTTCAATGGCTGACTGTTTCGGGATTGCCTTGGGAGTGGATTGCCAGGCCCTTCTCCCATTTTGCGGTGCTGGGAATCAAACTCGGGACCTCAGAGACTGCAGCGCAGTGCTCTACCAACTGAGCTAAATCCCAGCCATCTTTGCTGTTTAGCAGCTCTTTATATTTTTACTTTTTGTTCTTTCTTTGGCTCAATGATAATTCCAACATGTAAGTGAAAGCTAATGTTCACATTACTCACTGTTCTGTCCCTCCCCCAAAGCAGTAGTAATCCTACGTGCCCTTGGTTTCCCTCTCTGCTCTATTTTCTTTTTTTTCTTTTCTCCTTCCTTCCTTCCTTCCTTCCTTTCTTCCTTTCTTCCTTTCTTCCTTCTTGCCTTTCTTTCTTTCTCTGTGCTAGGGGACTGAACCCAGGGCCTCACACATACTTTGTAAGTGCTCTGCCACTGAGCTGTACCCCCATTCCCTTTTTTATTTTTTAAAATTGAGACAGGGTCTTGCTAAGTTATACAGGCTGCCTTTGGCCTTGAACCTGTGATCCTCCTGCCTCCGCCTCCTGAGTCCCTGGGATTACAGGTGTGAGCCACCATGTCTGGCTCTGTTCTATTTTCTACCAGTTAAGTCTGTCACCACCAGACCCAGACTAACTGAGAACAGCTCTTTTCTTGCTCTGGCTCAGCCTCTGTAAGATCAGAATTTTTTCAAAAGTAAAAAAAACCTACAAAATTTGAAATTGGGAAATGTGAAATTATAGAAGTTATGCTCCAATGACTCGAGATTGAAAATCGGGACTCAGATTCCTTGGTATCTGTGCTGTAGGTCCTTTCACTTGGAACTGCCCCAATGGTGTGCCAGACCAAGCTCTGCAGACCCATAGCAGAGGCAGAGCAGATCTGGAGGAAACTCTGTCCCTGCCAGAGCCACATTCCTGGTCCTTTAGAGGATTGTAGCCCTTAGCCTGTTCCCACTGGCTGTGATGCCCTTTGGCTCTGTAGTTTCCTTGCCTTCAGGTTTGTGCCATGGTCACTGGACCCCTGGTAAAGAAGGCAGCTTTCCCAGTGTTCCCACAGAGCCTGCCCTGGGGGTCCAGATTGCCTTCCAGATGTTTCCCCTCTCTTCCCTGGCCTCTATGCCCTTGGCCATCTGTATGTCTTTATCAGGCATTAATACACATTAATAGAATGAAATTAAAGTCCTACTTTTGCTGCTGACCCATTTGTCTCTGCTTTGCTTTGTTTGCCTGAAGCATATGCACTAGCCAGTTATTAAAACTGGACCAGCCCTTTGGAGAAGTCCAGCTTTGCCTGTTGTCCTAGGTTAGCATTTAAACCTAATGTCTCCAGGCCATGTGACCTCCATGATGGGTGTTTCCCTCTAAGAGTGTGTCTGCCACAGCCAGTGATCCAAATTTTCCTACTTCAAAAGCATGGCCTCCTGTGTGGCCTACATATGGACTTCCTGCTTCTGGACAGAGGAATGCCTAGAACTCTCAGCCTATTGACTAAGCGGAGATAGCAAATCTACCCTCCCAAGTGGTTCTTAGAAGTGCCTGGGACATTTTGAAAAATACTGATGTCCAGGCTCCACCCCTAAAGATAGTGATATAAGTGGTCTTGGATAAGGCCCAGACATCAACATCTTTTGAAGTATCCCAGATTATTCCTGTATATAGCCAGGATCCATATTCACTTCCCTAAGACTGTGGAATGACCAGGCTCTTCTTCATTTGGATTTTCACCTTCCTGCCATCCCAAGGACCTTATTGACACATACCATTGCCACTTTTTCATGCTCCTCCCTCCACTCAGAAGAGGATGAAACAATAGGAAACTGCTCTACACATAGGAAAATGATGGTCAGGAAGAGGAGAAGGTTCCTGCTATCGAAGGTGTGTCTGGGAAGTGGGCATTTTGTGTGTAAATACAGAGGGGAAAGGAAGCCAGAAGTTCTCTTCTAATACTCCAGGAAGGCTCAGTAGAGGTGAACATTGCCAGAGACATTTGAGTGGTGGAAAGAGCTCCTGGGAGTGGAGAGGATATCCTGTGTGTGGTGCATTGTGGAAGATGGCAAGAGGGAAATGAATATGTGAAGCTATGTTTCCTGGACCTTTTTATGGGTATGAGTGAGCCTGTGGGAGGAGAGCAGGTGAGAGATCCTGTGGATTTACTTTGTGTTTTTGTTTTTGATTGCATCGAGAAAGAAATGGGAATTTAGCTTGAGATGGGCTTTGACTGCATTTCCTCTAAAATGGAAATACCAGGGGTGCCAGAAAAATACATATTTTTTGGGCAGTACTGGGGGGGTTGAACCCAGGGCCTTGCACATACTTTGCAAGTGCTCTACCACTGAGCTGCACCCCCAGATTCTTTTTTAAAATTATTTTATTTTGAGAAAACATCTTGCTAAGTTAGGCTCTGGCCTCAAACCTGCAATTCTCCTTCCTCTGCCTCTAGACTCTTTGGGATACAGGCATGCACCACTGCACCTGGCAAAAATGTATACACATTTTAAGAGATGTTATCTCTTGAAGTTGAATTGCATTATGATAGCAATGTGTAGTATGACCTCTTGTAATTGCATAAGTCAAATGTGACTTGTATTAATCTTTTATTATTGGTTGTATTAGTCAGCTGTTTTCTCTTTAGCAGAAAAACCAACCAAAACAAACTTATGGGGGAAGAGGTTTATTGGGTACTCACAGTTAGAGAATCAGTCCATAATGGTGGCAGGGCAAGCATGGTGATGGGAGTGGCAGGGCCTGTGGTAGGTGACTTCATGGCATGGCAGACCAGGAACGGACAGAGAGAGAGCCAATGCTATGGTCAGCTACTTCCTCCAAAGGCTCACCTCTCAAAGTTCCACAGCCTCCCAGGACAGCACTAGCTGGGTACCAAATGACATGATCTTTTATGGACAATTTAGGTTCAAACCATAACACTCCATCTTTGGTGCCCAAAGGTCATGACCATATCATAATGCAAAATGCATTCAGTCCAACTTCAAGAGTTGCCAAAGTCTTAACAGCCTCAAATGTGTTCAAAAGTCCAAGTCCAAATCTCCACTGAGATTCAAGGCCCCTGCAAAACAAAAAATAGGTTACATACTTCCAATATATAATGGCATGGAGTAAGCACTTCCATTCCAAAAGGGGCACAGAAAGGAAATATTGAATGTAGGAAGAGTGATATCCCACTGAATGCACAAAACCTATTAGTTCATGTCTGGCATCTGGCACATGTGGCATCATCTGACATTTGGCATCTGGTGTCATCTGAGTTTGAACAAGCTTGGGCAGCTCCATCCCTCTGGCCTTGTTGCAAACAGCCCTCCTGGGCTATTTTTACTCCTTACCAGCAGCTTACATTGGCAGATGTTTCATGGTGCTGGCAACATCCTGGGGCCTCCATTGCTGCTAGACACTGCCCTCAAAGTTTCACACATCAACATTTTAGGGACTGTCCTCAGGGCCTGACCTTGTAGGTTATCTTCTGGAACCTTGGTGGCAGCCTCTATAATCCTGTAACTCTTACATTGTACCTACAGAACCAGCACCACATGGACAATGCTAAGAGTTGCTGTTAGTTTGAGAGGTAGCTGGACACTTTAGATCCATGGTTTCAGTGGCAACTACTGTATATCCAGGCTGAGAAATCATTTCCCTGGGTAGCTTCTTTTCAGGAGTGCCAGGAGACAGCTTTTCAGACACTGCCTTTTCATGCCTTGCAGCCTTAGATGGGAAGGGTCTGGTTGACTACTTCTGTACCTCCAGGGAATTTCTTCTGTTCCAGAGGAAAGGTTGAGGCTTTACTTCACTGTAGCTTGTCTGTTTGACAATTAAGGCCTTCTGGCCCAAACCAACCCTGTTCTGCAATAACCTTTAAAAAGCTACACCTTTTTTCCTCTTTAAACTGCACATTTCCAGGTCTTTTGGTCTATGCCTTTTATGCCATACTTTCCTCCTAAATCAGGCTAAATGCAGGAAGCAACAACAATGCCACACTGCGTATATCTCATCACCCTCATGATATGTCCTCTTTCAAGTTAATTAGTTCATTACTTTTAAATTCAGCCTCACTTAAATCTTTAGGGCAAGGACAAAATGCAGATAATTTCTTTGCTAGAATATAACATGGATTGCCTCTAGTCCAATGTTCAATAGAGTTCTCATTCTTCTTTCAAATGCTGTGAATCCCACCTGCATTTCTATTGGCAGTGGCATTCTGGTATTCCTTTACTCTTACCAAAACTGCTCCTCAAGCCCTCCAGGACTTCTCATGGGCACATCTACAAATTCTACCAAACTCCCACAAGCGAGTTCCAAAGGCCCAGGAACCCCATGGTTAGGTTCTGCACAGGAATGACCCCACTCTCCTGGTACCAATTTTCTGTATTTGTCAGCTGTTGTTACTGTAGCAGAAAAACCAACCCAAACAAACTTATGGGGGAAGGGGTTTATTGGAAGCTCATTGAGAATCAATCCATAATGATGGCAGGACAGGCATGGAGGCAGAAACAGGGCCTGTGTCAGATGACTTCATGGCATGGCAGCCCAGGAACAGAGAGACCTGAACCTTGGGTCTAGGGGTGGGGGTTGGGGGTTCTGAAGGCCTACTCCCAGTGACACCACTTCCACAAACCTATACCCACCTCCCAAAGTTTTCATAACCTCTCAGGACAGCACCACCAGCTAGGGACTGAACATTAAAGCACATGACCTTTGAGGGACACTTTATATTGAAATCATGACATTGGTATATTTTGAGTATTACAATTTTAATACAGTTAATGTATATACATTTTTTGGCACCTTCTGTATATTTCATTTGCATATTTCTGAGCCTGTCTGGTTGTCATTAGCAGTTTTTTCCCTGACATCAGGGTTCAATGAAGCATTCTTATGGGAGGGGCTTCTATTTTGGAGAGATGGATCAGTAAGAGAACTTTGAGGTCCTTCCTTCTTTTAGAAACAAAAGTAGAGGTAGCACTGCAGACTTTACTGCTTCTTTCTTATGTGGTTTTGTTATTGTTATTACCTTTAGAGAGGAAAAGAAGGAAGGGAAGAAGAAAAGAAGGAAGGAAATAGCAGTTATCTTAGAACAAGCTCAAGAGGAGCATAGTTGTGAGGACAGAGAGGGGACAGTAGCTTCCAGTGAGTGAAACCTTGGTCGTAGGACCAGCCACATGATTTGCAGAGCCTGGTGAAAAATCAGACTGTGGGGCTCCTTGTTGAAAAATTATTAAGAATTCCAACGCTGTGACAGCAAAGCATTAAACTAAGCCTGGGGCCCTTCTTACCAGGCCTATAACACCCAGATGCATGACCATGAAGGTGGTTCTGGTAAGCAGGAAGAGGGAGCACACAAGGTGGCCACTTTTGGGTTGATCCCTGAAGTGCAGAGAGGGCTTCAGCCCAGGAGCTCAGCGCAGCCTGTTCCTCTCCTTCTCCCCCTCCCCCAGAGCTCAGAGAGAGCAGATAGAGAAGGAGCGGCTGGAAAAGGAGAAAAAGGCCTCAGAGCGCCTACAGCATGCCAATGAGCTCCGGCGTCAGGTTCGTGAGAATCAGCAGAAGCAGGTGCAGAATCGGATCGCCACCTTTGAAGAGGGGCGGCGCCTCAAAGAGGAAGCGCAGAAGCGTCGTGAGCGCATTAATGACATCAAGAAGAAAAAGCTTGCAGAGCTGAGGTGCATGGCGGCCCTTTCTTTCCCTGCTCCTCTCCCCTTCCCCAAAGAGATGGTGTGATAGGCTGGAAAGTGGGGGTTTGGGGGTGGAGGGGCCCCTCTCCTGACCTGAGGCTCATCCTCCAAGGGGGCTCCAGCAGAAGGTTCTGGGTCTTCCTGGATCTCTGGGAGCTCTTTGGCAGTGTGCTGGGACCTTGACACGAATGCACTTGGGGGCTGATTGTGCAAGTCGGCTGGGTGAAGGTCCTCATGTTCTGGAAGCCCAGGGCCTGCCTCCCCCTGCTTCAGCTTTGGTTCAACACCTTATTATACCAGCCCTGTGTTTCCTTGGCAGAGCCACTGGCCTTCCTGAGAAGTACTGCATTGAAGCTGAGCGCAAAGCCAACATCCTGCCAGCCACCTCTGTGAACTGAGGGGGAGCCTCTGTGGCCTTCCAGATGCCTTTAGAGACCGATTCTTCCCAGCCTCCGGGTGTCTGTAATTGCTGCTAACCTAGACATTTCATAGTTTCAGATTAAATCTATTTCTACTTCTCTAAAGAACAGCTCAGCTTTCTTGTTGTGGGCATGGGGCTTACAGGGAACTGAAGGTAGAGCAAAATGGGCTATGGGGGACCACAGCGAGGGCCGTGTGATGCTCAGGGTCAGGGGTGGGAGGATGGTGTCTCATGATTGCCCTTCCTAAACTTGGAGGTCTCCTGGTCTTTTGGTGATCCTCTGGGGTGTCTGCTTTCAGCACATTCTTGTCTCTAATTGGCCCTGCACCCAGTTCAGAGGTATTTTGGGGTATTGAGGCAGAGGTAGAGATGTGCTGTTGGGGAGGGCTGGTGCAAAGGCTGGGCAGGGTGGAGCCAGGGAGGGTTGTCCAGAGCTGGCTGAGGCTGGCTCTTCCTGGGCTCACTATCATCACTTAGAGCACATCTGTGGAGCAGGGGAGTGTGTGAACCTGGGGCTTACTACTCCATCTCAGCCTGCTCCTGCCAGAGCCCTTTCAACCCCAGGAAGTACTGCAATATAGACAATTGCCCCGGACCAACCAGGGCACATCCAGGGCCAGCTCCTCACCCAACACAGATGCCCCTCACTCAGGTGGCCCAGCTCTCCTCAGGCTACCTCATTCCCCAAAGCAGGGCTCCCCCAAACCATTTCTATCTGTTTTAACTTTCTTCACTTTGCCCCAATCGGATCCTTATGCATTTTATTCAGTCATTCAGGCACTTATCAAGTGCCTGCCATGTGCCAGGTACCCTCCACGCACTCAGCAACTACAGCAGACATGGTCCCCACCTGCTGGAAGCCTCTCATTATGCTTCTGATTTTCCCCACAGCTATTCCCACCAAATTTTGTGTACGTTTAGAATAGTCTCAGCCTTTTTGCAAGGACCTTCACGTTGGGGCTGAATGCTAGCTTCCAAGGATGGAGCCACTTCTCTTTTTTCACATACCCTGGGGGGAAAGGGCTTCCACCCAGTTACTACTGCCTCCCCTCTGCCTCCCCTGCACCAGGAGCTGACCCCGTGTTACAGATCCAGGAAGCTCCATGTGTGTCCTGTGCTAGAGGAGGAGGGGACAGCTGCTGGAGCGTCTTGAGTGTTTACAACGCCAGGTTACAAGGGCCTCAGGCAAGAGTCCTCTTTTCATAGGGTCCAGAGAGAGTCTGCAAGCTGCTGCCTGTGCTTCCTCTTCCGCAGCACCCAGACACCCTCTCCACCTTCCCCGCAAAGGAAGACATGGCCAGCAGGGGCAGCAGCCCCTAGCAGTGTGGGGAAAAGACTTAAAGGTTATAGGTTACATGGATAAAGATCTGGCTTTGGAGAAGGGAGAATACAGCACCTGAAAATGGTTCTGGCCCTAGGGTTGCCCCCTCCAGTCTCATTAGGAATTCTCTATCTTGCAATTGTTCCATGATATGGAAGAGAGGTTTGATTTCCTCTTAGGATTCCTGAGGAGCCTGACCCAGGCTCCCATAGCCTTTAGAAGCAGCCTGACTCCTCAGCAGGAGCCTAGTTCCTAGAGGCAGAACATTCCTGAGAGCAGTTTTGGTCTCAGGCCAGCTGGCTCCATGTGGGCATCTTTTACAAACTCTCTACTCAGCTTGCTCAGGAATAGCAGTGGGAATAGTTATAGAGAGAAGTCCCCAGGCTTCAGTGGGTGCTAGTGGTCAGGCTGTGGTAGGAATGGCAGAGCCAGCAGGATGCCAGCAGGATGTGAGTGCAGCCTGCAGAGTAGGGGTGAGGCCTGGGGACAAAGAAAGGAGAATGAAGGTGGTGTTGGGGCCTCTAGTGGGCCCCAGACTCAGAAATCGGAAATGATCGGCCTTTGTTGACCCTTCAGTGGGGTTTGCTTTCTTCTAAGGAGGCGTTGGCCTGCAGCCATAGCCCTGTGGCATCTGATCCTGGCAGATCTCGGAAGCTAAGCAGGGTCAGGCCTGGTTACTACTTGGATGGGAGACCGCCTGGGAACACCAGGTTCTGTAGGCTTGTGAGAATGACCTGGCAACCCCCCCCACAATGAATCTGCCATTGAAAACCCTGTGAATAGTAGAGAAGCACTGACAATAGTGTTTCACCTGTTGTACGTAGGGTTGCTATGAGTCGGATACCGACTCGATGGCACCTAACAACAGCAAAAGGAGGCATCAGCTGTCCCCTCCTCATGCTCAAAGGTAGAAATGGCTGTCTGAGCCCATCAAAGCCACTGAATCAGTCTTGGAGTGTCTGGGAGGCTGCCAAGGAGCATAGGAACAATGAGGAAATCTGCAGATAAGTAGGAGGAACTGTTGGTGCATTGTCTTTGTTGATATAAAGATACATTTTTTTAACGTGTCCAAGCTATTATTGACTTCGATATATGGGTAACTGACTCCTTTATATCTTATTTTACATTACTTGACATATAAAGGTACATATTTAGCTCCTGAGCACTTCCTAGCTCCCTGTCTTGTGCTTTTGGGGTCCTTCAGTCCTGGCAATGTCAGGCTAGGCTGGTCCAGCCTAAGGAGTCCCCTGTGCCATGTAGCACTGAGTTGATCTGCCGGCAGCTGCCTCACTCCTGGCTGACTTGATGCCCTACCTACCCACATGTGCCTGCTGCCCACACCACACTCTGCTGTAGCTTGGGGGCAGTCTCTGAACCTTCACACCTGCCACAGAAGCAGCTCCATTTAGGCATGACTCAGCAGCCTGCCTTGGTGGCTGAGCCAGGCAGTCACTGACTCAGTGGGATGCTGGGATGTCCTCCAGTGCCCCTGAAAGACTCAGCACCCCCTTCTGTGACATGGGTCACAGCTGGGCACTAATTGGTCTCAGTAAAAGCACTTTGAATAGGCTTGGATTAAAGGGGCTGCAAGAGTTCAAAGCTAGGCAGGGCTTTTGGGGTGAGAAACGGTGGCAGCTGTTTAGGTGATGATAGAGAGGAGACGCTGGAGTCTGGGTACACAGGTATGCAGGTTCAGGGACAGAGAACTACTCACTCTGTTTTCTCACTCTATCCCTCCAAACTACTACTACCACACAGCTTTGGGTCTACGGGAACCATAGAAAAGCAGACAGTTCACTCAAGACCAAAAGTCCCTTCCTATACTCAGAGATGCATTGCGGGATATCATGCCAAGGTTACCTGGAAGATCCACATTTGTAGCACTACACAGTTATTCCTGATTTGGCTTGCCTTAAATAGCTCAAACCCTCCTGCCTCAGTGCCCATAGCTCCTGACCCTCCCAGCTGGGATATGCCCCTTGAGGTGCAAGCTTGCATTTCTTTCTGCATTGTTACCCTAGTCCTCCTGGGGAAGTGGTAGCCATTGTCTTAATGCCCTCTGATGACTTTGAGGCTGGGACAGAAAAAGGGCTGAGGGTTGGGGTTCCTTTATCAGAAGACTCTCAGGAACAAGAGTTAAGGAGATGAGAGGGAGAGAGGAGCAGAAGGCCTGGCACTTAGAAGAAACCACCCAGAGCTAATGAGCTTTTCTGTGTGGTCCCCTGGAGAAAGATTGTCTCTGGGCTAGTGGGGATGAACACCAAATCAGATAGCCTCAAGGCCAGAAGAGATCTGGAAGACCCTCTGATGCTTGATGCTTCTTTATAAACTCTAGCCAAATGGCTGGACAGTCAGAGCTTGCACACTTTGAGAGACAGAGCACTTACTACCTCAGGAGGGAACCTGATCATCTTAGATTAGCCCTGGTGCTCAGAAAATTCTTAATACTCAGTCAATATATATTTTCCTGTGCATCTAATGCATGCCGTACTTCTTCTCTTTGTGACCACACAAAACAAGTCCAGGATTGAACCCCCTTCATCTATCTCCTACCCCAGCTGCTGTGCAGCCTGATCCTATGTGGGGAAGGACCTGTAGTTCTGGAAACACAAGGCTCTCCTGAGCATTGAGGGGAAGGGGTGCTGGAGAGAGGGTAGAGAAGGTGAGGAGCCTTCCACTTTATCCCTTGTTGTTGTTGTTGTTAGGTGCCATCGAGTCGTGCCCAATTCATAGAGACCATTATAGGGTTTTCAATGGCTGATTGTTTCGGGATTGCCTTGGGAGTGGGTTGCCACGTCCTTCTCCCATTTTTGCGGTGCTGGGAATCGAACTTGGGACCTCAGAGACTGCAGAGCGGTGCTCTACCAACTGAGCTAAATCTCAGCCACTTTATCCCTAGGCTGGGCTTATTGCTCTCCTCTGGGTTAGTCAGTTAACACTTCTCTCCCCCCAGCTGGCCCTTGGCAGAGCCCTTCCCTCTGAGCTCCACCCCTTCTGGCACCACCTTTCTCTGCTTAGTCCCTTATCCTGGTATCCAGGCAACAGGAAATAAACAGGGAGGGTGGAGTGAGGGCCAGTTAGGTTGGGCTTAGTGGAGAAGGCTCTCAGCTAGACACACACTGGTTTTCCTCTGATGCCTGCCAGCTCCCATATAGCCTCCGGGCAACTTCTGGGGGCAAGGCAGATCTGGGGCCATCCTGGAGGTCAAGGGTGACCACAGTTCTCCTCTGCAGATAACGTGGTGGGAGAATCCATATAGCAAAGAAAATGCGAATTTTATTTCTAGAAATTCAAACACCAAAGTCCAACTGGATATATGGATTAATTCATCACAAAGTCTCTATCTCCATACACACAGACACATGGTCCAGGTTGATCAATTTTAGATGCTGAATCCATCCTGAGGGCCTGGTTATGATCCCAGTGAGGTGCTCTAGGGGTTTGGGTAGCAAGACTCAAGAGGTTTAGTTCTACAGAATCTTTCCTCTGCAGTCCAAAAGTAATCATCGCCTGTCACTCCTGGCTTCTCAATCCACTCTTCTCAATCCTGTCTGGCAGGGCCCTGGCTTATTTCTTAAGCATTGAAACAACCCTCTGGTCACCTCTAGGTTCCCCCACTCCTCCTGGTCCCTAGTGGCTGAGGTGCCCCTTCCTGTGGCTGTGTTACCCCATCAGATGGGGCACTGTGGAAGGACAGAGATGGAGTCTCTTCAATTGCTGTTTCCACAAGGCCTGGTGCAAAGCGAGCCAATCATGGAAAGGAAAAAAAGTTCTACAGAATGCGGTTAATCTACATGAGGCAAAAAATATCTTTTACCTCAAGGTCTCATAATTCTTCTTCCAGTCTGTCATCTGGATTTCACATGCCCTTTGTAAGGAATTTCTTCTGCTCATTCCCTTGATAACAGTTTAGTTGATGACACCACCCTTTGCTATGGACAAAACAGAAAGCCAAAGGCAGAGTCTGACAGAGTCAACCACCCTTTGCTCTGTGCTCTGACGAAACAGTAGCGGGTTAGGCCACTCCTTTAGTGGTGGGGAGTGTGTTTGTGCTGTGTAATTTTAAGAGTCTGGGTCAATTCCAGGACATTGCTGGATGAGAGTGATTTAGGTATATCCAGGCCCTGTTACGGTCCCCCTCCTTCTGAGGTGGCCCAGTGGGAACCAGTGAGGCTTGGGAAGCCTGAGCAAGGGCTCAGAGAATCCTTGAGTCATCTGTGTCTGAAACTCTTGCCCACCACCCTGATTTGAGCCTCAGTGCCCAACCCCAACACATCCCTCACAATAAGCCCACACTTAGATCTTATCACTCTCTTGATAACTAACCCTTATCAGCACTCAGCATGCTTTTGTCATGCCCTTGGTACTATCTTGGACCCTTCATCCTTCTCCAACATGGCCTCACCTGCAGACCTTCCTCCTAAACCTTCACTGAAATCTGATGGAATGTCAACAGCCACAGCATCTCCTTGGTGTCTCTGAGATTGTTTGCCTAGGAGACTTACATGATGCTGTCTCTCCATGATGGTTCGTCTCTCCTGTTCCCATACTCTCTTTTTAGAGGTCTCCTACCTAGGCATTGCAGGGCAAGCCCCAGGCCTCCATGGGACATTGAAGAGGGGCTATGAGGCTGGCTGTGAGTGAGGAAGGGCTTAGAAAGGGTTTGGTTGCAGTCTTGGCCCAAGGCGGGGAAGTTGGGAAGCTTGGCCTGAACCCTGGAGCCTGGA
The DNA here is from genome assembly GCA_007922755.1 of Pedetes capensis. NCBI lineage: Eukaryota > Metazoa > Chordata > Mammalia > Rodentia > Pedetidae > Pedetes > Pedetes capensis. Next base: position 145,138 of record VMDO01001299.1, read on the forward strand.
GAGGGGGCAGGGCCAGGTCCAGTCAGGGAGGGCAGGACCATGGGGTCACGTAGAGCTGAGGTGAAGGGGGCTTTGGAGGTAGGCCAAGGCTTTTGCCTGTCCTTCCCCAGAAGGCTCTGGGGTTGAGGTGCACCTCATCTCAGAAGCTGGCTTTGGGTTTCTCTGGGCCCTTGTCCTGCCTTCTCCCTCTTCTGTGTCTCTCTTCACTCCTTTATATGGCTCTGTCTTTGGATTTCTGTTTTTGCCCTTGAACAGAAGCAATTATTACACAAACTGGGGCTGTTCTCCCTTGGAAAACTATGGGTTTTTTGGGAAAAAGCAAAGGGCCCTTTTGAGAATTTGTGTATTGGGTTCCAGATCATAGCTGAGTTCCTCTGCTTCTCTCTGAACCTCTAGATGGGGGACTTACATGCCATATCTGTTTCTGACTGTCTTGGTCTCTGCCCCTTAACTAGTCACTATTTCCCCTCATCTGTCTTTCTCTTTCTCTCACCCTCTCTCCCTCCCACCTCCTCAGCACAGAAGGAAGCTTAATAGTCTCAGATCAGTTTATGGGACCTGAAAAGGAAGTGGGTGGGGAAATGGGATGTTTGGGTTGGAGACAGAATGGGAAAAAGTAGAGAAAGGAGTTGAAGTAGGAGGCCTCCTAGGAGTTGGAGTAGGAGGCTCTCTTCTTCTGCTGAGAGAGACATGGGCTGTGGGCCAGTCCCAGAGTAGGGGGCTGTGGGCTGGACCTATGACTGGCACCCTCATCCCATCACCATTGCCTAAAACCTCAGCAGGGCTCAGGGAATGGGACAGGAAGGCTGATGCCTTCTTTTATAAGACCCCAATAGCAAGAAAGTGACAATTAGCCCTCAGTAGGTCAAGGGAGACCAATGATGGTGCTGTGACTTTTTAGACTGCGAGAAATCCCTGCACGGTCCCCTCAAAAGTGGCCATTCTTCTATAAGCATCTAGGCCGTCATTCTCCCTTACCTCCCACCTCTTAGACTCCACTACCAGACCTTGCCCCAGTAGATCTCTCTGATGGGCCCCATCTTCTAGTTTTATTTGGTGTTAGAGCTCCGCTCATTGTTAATAGTTTCCTGTATCCCCTCCTCAAATGCCTTTCTTGGAGCCTGACTAGGCTGAGAGTTTGGACCAGGACTTCAGAGGTTCTGTAGGTTACAGGATTAACCTGTAACCTGGTTACAGGATTAATTAAGTTGCCTCGTACCCCTCAGATGGGCTCATGCACCTTTGATCCCTCCCCGAAATCATGGGATTCAATCAGTATTTACCACTGGTATTCTTCCAGAGGTAAGGGATGAATATTCCAGCCAAACCTGCATTTAGTAGATGAAGGTTGATGTCTTTCTATGCGATAAAAAACATCTCATTTTTGGATGCCACGAGTCACCCTGTTCATATGTCTTTTTAACCCATGTTTTAACCCTAACCACAGCTTATCCTAACTCAAATCCTAAGATCTATTCTAACTCAGTTATAACTAATCCTAAATCAATCTCAAGTCCGCCTTTGATTTAACCCAAGGTGTATTCATAAGTATGTCTGTAAATAAAACTAAAATCCTATTCATTATTGCAACATAAATCCTGTTCATAACCCCTAGCCTCAGTTCTAGCTGTAATTCTAACCCTAATAGCAAACCTATCTCTAATCCCAACCTTTAATCTGACCTCAAACTCATTCATAATTTCAACTAACTTCAAACTTAGCCCCAGCTTTAGTAGCCTTCACCTCAACTCTAACGTAAGCTCAAGCGCAGAATCCAAATTACCCCCATCCCGAACCTCAGTTTAATGGAGCACATCCCACTCCTTTCCTTGCAAATCTCTCTCCTCCTGGTCCCATCTGTTTCCCCCCTACCCACCCTGAACTTCCATGCTTCCCTGTCATGAGTGGATCCAGTAACTGACAGGGTCACCAAACCCTTTTGGGGAACCACTCTGGGCTGAGAGTCAAGATGCCTGGCTTCCCCCTACTTACCCAGTAGCAGCAACTGAGCCAAATCCATCTATTTCTCCAGGCCTCAGTTTCCCCATCTGTAAAACAGGGATAATGATCCCTGTTCTCCAGAGAGTGAAGGATAATCCCATACATGTCAAAATAAATAGGGAAATAAGGATATTCATCTGGTGGGCTCAGAGTACCCTGTTATTATTGGGAGCTGAGGTACAGGGATTTGGAATGCAGACATGTGGACACCTTGTGCTTCCTTCTTGTTCTGCCTTATTCTTCCCAGAAGGGTGGGTCCTGGCAGCATCCCTGAGCTCCATAACTCTCCCCAAGACTCTTCCCCCCTCTACCCTTCCTGAGCCCCACATCAGGACTCCGGGAGAGCCCTCAGGTCCTTTGAGGAGCTGTTAATGGGCAGCTCATGATCTGCCTCCTGTGGGTCAGCCCTGGAGTCCAGGGGAGGCACTAGGCCTGTTCTGGACCCTCTAGACCAATCAGCAAGGTCTGGCCTTCTTCCTTCTCCTCTTGTTGGCCGGCACCCTCCCCACCCCAGGTCCAGCCTGCCTAGAACTATGCTGGCTTTGTCACCCTGCTGACATTAGTTACCTGATGACCAGTCCAGGATATGAGGGTCCTTGGTCTGAAAGTACTAGTTAATACTGGGTCTGCATTAACCCTTCAAGGCCTGGCCACTCTTCCTGGGCACAGAAGCAGGGATACCAAGTGACCTGTTAAGGAAGCACACACAGACAGGCTCAGTCCTCCCTCTCATCCTCCCCCTGGAAGGGGTACATGCTCGCTCACACTCCTTCCTGGCCCTGTTCTCCCCAACATTTCCTCACTTACCTACCCATCTCCTCACTCCCTCCACACACCCTGGACCCTCTGCTTCAGGCCTCAGTGAGCTCTTTTGGATCTGTGAGGGAGGGAAGGGACTGCATCCCTGTAGCATTTCTGCCTCCTGGGGGCCCAGGCACCTGGCCGTGTTCTTACACCAGGTATGGGTAGGGACATGGTTGTAAGAGAAGCCTACATTCCTGCTCACACTCCTCCCTTCTGTCTTTTAGCTCAAGATGCCCCACTGTCTTTGAGGTGCCACAGGCCTGGGGGGGAACACCATTCCTGGGTCCCTTTCATATGCCTGGCCTTGCCTGCAGGCCAGGCCTCAACATGGAGGAAGGGCCCCTTTCCTGGTGCACTTTCTCAAGCACTTGACCTGGAGGGGTCCCACTGGAGGGTTGGGATGCTTGAGGGGCAAGGACCTGGACTCTGGGGCCTGCACTGGGAGGGTGTGTCAGCATGCTGTGTCCTCGATCAGAGTTAACTCTTCAAGGCCTGGCCGTTCTTCTTCTCCATGCCTGGCTTCTCCTTCCTCCTTCCCACTTCCCCCAGGGAAGGAGGCAGCAAATGAGTGGTGAGGGGAGCTCTGTGGATGCCATAAAATGGGGTGACAGTTGTCAACCCAAGGACATTGCCAGGAGGAAGGGGAAGTTTAACAGGTGTCTAATTACAAGTCCCGCTGGTCATCTTGCACCACTCTCAGGACGGGGAAGAGCTTGGGTGAGGGCTGGGTAATGCCTGGGTAGGCCATCCTGTCACCCTGCTAATTAGGGTGACCGGGGCTCCTCCCCAAGGCGGGGACCAGGCCCCCTCCCTCCTATAGAAATAACTCCGGCTGCTCCCCGGCTGAGCACTCCTTGCACCTTCCTGCCACCCTGGGCAGTGTCTGGGCCCTCAGTTCCCCCTCCCTCCACCTGCCCCTTACACCCACCACCACCGGCCCACGGGAACCCAGCTCAGGCGGAGGCAACACCAAGCCCAGAAACATGGGAGTTCAAGGAGCATTCCACCTTCTCCTCGTGTGCCTGAGCCCAGGTATGGGGCTGGGCAGTGGGCAGGGATGCCCAGCATGAAGCCAGATGGGCAAGGAAAGGGGCAGCCAAGGATCACAGAGGTGCATCAGTGGTAGGCTGAGAGGCCTGGCAAGGGCCGTCCACCCTCATCCTGCTGCCACCTGGTTCAGATGCTGCATAGGGGGACTCACCCCAGGACAGCCTGTGCCTGACAGCTTGGGGCATCGCCTGTGTGCAGAGGGCTCTGAGTGGATTCTCATGGCATCTGGGAGCTGGTGGGACTCACACGCGTGCAGGTGCCCTGCATGCCGTGCCCATGTTGTGGACTTGAGACAGCACTTGCTCAGAGTTACCTGTAGGAGCTAGAGGTAGGATAGGAGTCAGGTGAGCAGCAGCTCTGCGTGGGGGCTGAGGAGGAGCCTGGGAAGGATCAGTTTCCATCAGACAGTCTGTGGTCTGCTCCCCCACGCCACAGCACAGGGCGGGGAGCTGCTTGCCTTAAAGGGCTAAGTTTGGGGGGTGTCGCTTCCATGAGAACCAGGGAGAGCTCAGGCCAGAGCCCTCTGCTCAGGATCCCCTGTGCTGTGAGAGTTCCATAGTTGTATCCTCTCAGGGATGAGGCCCAAGGAGGGAGAGGTGGATGGCAATTCTCAGAGCCCTCTCACCCTTCTGGGGTGCTCCTGCAGGGTAGGGCTCAGGTTTGGATACTGTGGCTGTCTGCCCGGGGCTGGGCAAGTCCCAGCAAGGGCCATTCTGTTGGGCACTGCTGAAGATAACTCAGAGGCCCTCATGGGGTTTGGATTTAGGAAGAAGAGTATGTGGAAGGAGTGTGGGAAAGGGGACAATTTTCACCTCTTGTGTGAGCTGTGACTGGTTGTGGTTCTGGAAGGGTGTCTGCACTACCCTCTGTCTGCTGAGCCAGGCTGGCAGAGCCCACTTGGGAAAGCCTGGCTGTGCCAGGGTTGCCGGGCCATCACCATATGTGCCGTGTGTCTGAGGGTGTGTGAGCCTGGCTGCTGCCTGCATTCATGCACCAAGATCCTGAGAGCTGCCTTTTCTCTCCTCCCTTCCTATCTCTCACTTTCCTGTCTGGAAGCAGTTTAAAAATTCAGAATAAATTTCCCAGCTGAGAGTAGACACTACTACTGAGGTGATACTCCCTAGACAGTGGCCAGCCTTGGTGATTTTGCATGTGGTGGGGGACAATCACTACTGTTTTCCTTGGAGAGCCTTGTGACCCCCCAGTACCTCTGTCTCCCCAAATCTCCCTGCTCAGCACTCTTTTACCCTGGCTTTCTTCCCTCTCTGTAGCCTCCCTCTTCCTCTCACATTCCCTGGAAGTAATTGCTTAGTACCATGGTAAGAGGAAACACAGTCAGACACCAGGAATAACTTCCTAAGGAGAGGGAGGAGGCACCAAAATGCTGGAATCCTTGGGTGGAGGCTGAGAAAGCGTCTAAGGAGACTGAGAAGCGGGGGGTGAGGCTCCCTGGCCTGTGACAATTAAAGAAAGACACTCAGCCTAGTGCAGAGTGGAGGCACTTTTCTTCCAGCCTGTCCCTTCTTCCCAAGCCCCTTTCCCTGAGTATTTACCCTCCTACCTGGCTGGCCTCCACGGTGTGAGGAAATGGAATCTTCCCTGTTGTGTGCTGCTTCTAATGGCTCTTCCCCAGGGTGGAGATGCTTCTCTTAGCTGAGTTCTGGCTCATCCTTGGCTTGCCTTGTGCCGCCCCAGGATCTGGCAGATGACATCAGGATCCTTATCTCAGGAATGAGCTGGTGTTTTCTTGGCCTGGGGCTGGAGGAGAGGCTTCACCAGGTCCCGTTAGAACCCTAGCAGCCACCTTGGAGTCCAATTAGGTTAGGGGATGGCTTATGGCTCAGCCAGGGTTCTGAGGGGTGAATTCAGTGATCCCGGAGGTGTTGGCGGTGTTGCTGGGGCTCTTGCTGGCCTCTCTAGATCCAGGCTACACCTGGCAGGCAGGGCTTCTGCAGATATGTCTGGTCTTGAATGAACGCACATGAAACCATATAAGCATGACGTGGGTGTGTCTTCTGGATTAATGCATGCAGTGTTTGCTTGCAAATGTTCGTCTGTGTTAGAGATCTGACAGGGTCTGTGTGTGTAGGAAGGGGGGAACATCCTCATTGATATGTGTCTGCATTTTAAAGACTTGAGTATATCGGTGTGTTGATTTGTTTCGCCTATGACACTGGATAAGTGTGTGTGTGAGAGAGATGATCTCTAAGTGTGCAAATAGTGTGGAGTCAGAGGAGGACACAACAGAACGATTGCTGAGATTTGGGGCTGGTACTCCATGGGTCATGTTGACTCAAAAAGACGGATGGAGGGTGAGCAAGCTGGGTGAGGGGCCTGAGGAGGCAGTGTTGCTGGAAACTAGGAGGTGGAGTGCTGAGTGTCCAGGGTGGGGCCCCGGGTACAGCCCCCCTCTTCTGTCTCTCTACGTCTAACCGGTTGGGGCCAGTGTTTGCCTGGGGCTTCAGGGTAGGGAGGAGAGGAGTTCAGTCCTGAGGTTCCGGATCCAGCCTCCAAATCTTGGCCTCTTGCCTCTGACTCAGTGGCAGGAGGGGCCCCAATGGAAGCCAGCATGTGGGAGTGGCTGTACCCAAGCCACACAATCACACAAGGGAAGGGCACACAGTCTACAAGGCCACATATTGTCATGCAAGACTCATCCTACAGATACATGCTGCTGTAGTCACAGGCATACACCATTACTCACTGTTACACATGAACATAGCCAGGCTCTAGGTCACAGTTGCCCACTGTCATGAAAGGGCACACACTATCACTTAGAACACTCACATGGTCAGCACACATTGTCACACACCACACAGAGACATACAACCACAGACACACAGATATACTCAGACACACACACCCTCCCATATACGGACAAGCTCAGCCTTTGCTTCTCAGCCTGGAAAGAGGCACTCCATGAATTACTGTCTATTCTCCTGCTTCTGGACAGGAGCACCTCGCTTGGCCCAGACAGGGCCCAGATACCAGCCAGTTTCTTCTATCAGAGCACTAAACAGCTCTGGGTACTGCACAAGCCTCCACACATACAAAGAACACTCACACAATTCTACAAATATATAAGGAGATATCCTACATAGTCATGTGCATGAATGTCTTTGCAGCTACAAATATAAGCATACAATGCACATTTGCATATATACATCACACATGAAAAGACACAATCATGTATATCACAAACATACATAATAGCTATGTATATACAAACTGTGGTGAGATGCACACCTACTCAATCCTATAATATATACGAGTCCACAAGGATGCACAGGCAGTACCACATGAATAAACAAGCAATGTTAAGTATGCCAGACATGCCTATACCAGTGCATGCATCCGGCCCCCCCCTCACACTAGAGCAGCTCCTCCTCCCTTATGGAAACTGCACTGAGCCCTGGGTGGCAGGTGACAGAGGATGGTGGAGGGAGAGGCTGAAACTGACCACTCAGGCTCTGGCTCTGCTTCCTTCATCCCACCTGCTTTACCTTTCCCCAGCACTGCTGTCTGCTGTGCGGATCAACGGGGATGGCCAGGAGGTCATGTACCTGGCGGAAGGTGACAATGTGAGGCTGGGCTGCCCCTATATCCTGGACCCTGAGGACTATGGTCCCAATGGGCTAGACATTGAGTGGATGCAGGTCAACTCAGACCCCTCACATCGGGAGAATGTGGTGAGTGCTGGGCACAGGGTTCTCCTTATTCTGTACTTCATGACGTCTATCTGTTGGGCAGCCAACATCCTGCTGTAGGGCAAATTAGGTCACTAAGACCTTGAACTTCCTCCAAAGCCTCTCTGGGAATGGGGCAACAGAGTTAAGAGCTGTGCAATTGAGAATCAAGCCAGCCAACCAGAGTACCTCCTCCCACCCCACTCCACGGGGAAGATAAGGTGTGGTCCCTGCCCTCTGTAAGCTCCCAGCCTGAACTTAAACTTTCCAAAGCGCTGGATCTCTTATGCTCTCACCCATGCTGTCAGGCATCATCATTCCCATTTTTTTAGCTGAGAAAATTAAGTCTCAGAGTAGTTCAGTGAATTCCCCAACCAACTAACTCACGAGGCCCTCCTTGGCTCTGCCTGTCTCACCACCTCTGTTTTCCTCTCTTCTTCACAGTTCCTTAGTTACCAAGACAAGAGGATCAGTCATGGCAACCTCCCTCATCTGCAGCAGAGGGTCCGCTTTGCAGCCTCAGACCCCAGCCAATATGATGCCTCCATCAACCTCATGAACCTGCAGGTATCTGACACAGCCACTTATGAGTGCCGGGTGAAGAAGACCACCATGGCCACCCGGAAGGTCATTGTCACTGTCCAAGGTATGCCCAGATTCCTCTGGGACCCCCTTCCCCAGGTTTCAGAGTCAAGGGCAATTGGCACTGTGAGTCTGGCTCTGCCTCTCATTTGGGTCCCAGCTCACAATTGCCTGCTTCCTTGCAGCACGTCCTGCCGTACCCATGTGCTGGACTGAAGGTCACATGACAAAAGGCAATGATGTGGTACTGAAGTGCTTTGCAAATGGAGGCTCCCAGCCCCTCTCCTACAGGTGGGCCAAGATCAGTGGGCACACTCACCCCTACCGAGCCGGGTCTTACCACTCCCAACACACCTTCCACTCTGAGCTCTCCTACCAAGAATCCTTCCACAGCTCCATCAATCAAGGTAAGGGGGCCCAGACAGGGTGGGGCTAGGGTGAGTAGAGGATCAGGGACTCGGGGACCTGCTGGAGCTTCCCTGGCTTATCAGTGGCACCAAGTTAAACATGGAACCCTTATGGGGGACTGCTCCTCTCAGCTGCTGTTAAGGGAAGAAGAGGAGGCATAAGTGAAGAGTCAGTCAGAAGCAGCATGGCTAATTTGGAAAGAACATGTCTGAGACAGAGCTGGGTTTAAATCCTGGCCAAGATATTGACTGACTGCACAAACCTCAGGCAAATGGCTTACCACTTCCGTGCCAGATGAAAAGGGAATACTAATAACTACCTTTCAGGGGCATGTGAGGATTAAATGGGATGAGGTGTGTGAAGCTCCTAGTATATACAGAAGGTGAATGATATCCATGGTCAAAGTATGACAGAGCTAATAGTTACCTTAGAGTTCTGGTCTGTCTTCTATACAAATGGAGAGACCAATGCTCAGAGAGGGGACAGATTTCCCTGGGGCTACAAAGTAAACTAATTGTATCTCTGTCTTGTTGCTTGGAGGGGGGTCCTTCCTTGCCTGTCTGTCTCAGCAGGCGCAATGTGACTCACCTGAAAGTGGGCTGGACATGTGTGGGCTGCATAAGACCTCCCTCCCTTCAAACTGGTGCCCCATTTCCCACTCCACAGGGACTGAGGCTGGGAACTGTCAGAGAGAGACCAGGCTTCTCTGCCTCCCACTTCCATCCCCACTCCCCTCCCTCTCCCTGCTCGTCCCCTCCCCTCTTCCACCTCCTCCTCTCCTCCTCCTCCTCCTTCTTCTTTTCTTATTCTGTGACTGCCTCATGCTTTATTTTATTTTATATTTTTCTCGCTTTATTAGTAAATGATGATGGGGTACAGAGTAACACAGTGATGGGCTTTTCCATTATGGATCCTTTATATCACTTCTAGAAACCTTTCATTGACCCACAAAGTTTATGGAGCATTATGGGTAGTTTGTAGTTGAACTCTGATACTTATTTTGGTTATCTTCCACTATTTTTCCAACATATTCATGAAGCTGTGCTGTTTATATTGAGATTGACCTCTCCCCCTTCATCCCTCTTCATTAATGTTCCTCCCCATCCCATCCTCTCCAATCTTCACCTCCCTTTGTTATGTCCCTCCCTCCTTCTTTCCACACCTTAAATTGTCCCTTCTACCCTAGGTTTAATTGTGCATTTTTTTGTATATTTCAATTTATCACACTTGCCTTCTAATACTCCTCCAATTTCAGGCTTGAACAATGGGGACTTGGTGTTGAAGGATATCTCCCGAGAGGATAATGGGCTGTATCAGTGCACAGTGGCCAACCATGTGGGCTACAGCGTTTGTGTGGTGGAGGTGAAGGTCTCAGGTACGTGCCGTAGGTCTGAGGGCCTCTTGGCTGGGCACGTTGGACTGGAGGTACCTGGGCTCTATTTTGAAGCCTCAGCAGGCTCTATCTTTCCACTGTTGTCAGTCTATAGGCCTCTGCCTACCGCAGCTGGAAACCTTGGGGAAAACATGCAGACAAACGGGGCTCCTCTCCGTCCTTTCCACAGACCCCTGCCCTGGCGCTGGCAGGCTGCCAGAAGCCTGACCCGCCTCCCCTTCTCTCCACAGACTCCAAGCGTGTGGGCATGATCATCGGCGCCGTGCTGGGCTCTCTGCTCATGCTGGCCTGCCTGGCGGTGGGCATCTGGGGGCTCATCTGCTGCTGCTGCGGGGGCGCCGGGGCCAGCGCCGCCCGCGGTGCCTTCGGCTACGGCAACGGCGGCGGGCTCGGCGGAGGGGCCTGCGGCGGCGACTTGGCTAGTGAGATCAGGTAAAACCTGATGCATGCTGCATGCTGCCGCGCGGCAGGGGACCGGCGCCCTGCCCCTTCACCCCTGCCTGCCACCAGCCGGCTGGGACCCCCACCCCAAACCTGTCCACCATCACCACGGAGTGCTGGGACAGCAGCATGTCGACCTGCCACTCGCCGCATGGCTTTTCTCTCTCTCCCACCTCCCCCGTCTTCACTTCTGCTCCCCTGCCCTCCGTTTCCCTCCTGTCTACGCACCCCTCCGTCTGTCTTGCCTAGACTGTAAGCTCCTGGAGGGCAGGGCCTAGATTTTTCATGTTTTCCTTGTACTGCGCCGGTGAGAACTCCGACATGCTTATTTAAGAAGAGTTAATTATACGAATAGCGCTACTAACTTATCTTAGAAGCAAACTAGAAATAAAAATAGAACAAGACTAGCAGTGCTAATGATTGCAATGCTTTGGGGATGGACAGAAGGAAGCAGAAGACAAAGGGAAGGAGACGAGAATAGAGGGCGCTAGAGCGCGCAGGATCAGGGTTAGTTAAGGAAAGAAGGAAAGGGAAAGCGGTTCCTGGATCTCTAAGGTCCCCTCTTTTATTGGAGGCGGTGGTTCTACGAAACACCAGAAAGGGATTGAGGGGCTGTTAGTCTTGGGCTGTCTGACCACGTGTGGACAGGCCTCGTGTGTAGGATGGGGACGGTAGTTCCCGGGATCGCTGCAGGGTCGCTGGGCCAGGACGGTGCAGAGAGGAGAGTAGGTTGAAGCAGAGAGGGGGTGCGGGTTGAGAGAGAGAGAGAGAGAGAGAGAGAGAGAGAGAGAGAGAGAGGGAGAGAGAGGGGCTGGGTGGGGGCTGGCAGGCAGATACAGGAGAAGCAGGTGGAGGGAGGAGTGGGAGACCAGAGGTTGCCACGATCCCCGAGCTCTGCCCAGGCCGTGCCAACGCCGCGCCGCGGAGGAGCCCGCTCACCCGCCCGCCTGTTGTTTTCCAGAGTGGACGCCGAGGCGCCCGGGTGCAAGGCCAGCGGGCGCGGCAGCCGCGTCACCCACCTCCTGGGGTACCCGACGCAGAACGTCAGCCGCTCCCTGCGCCGCAAGTACGCGCCTCCGCCTTGCGGCGGCCCCGAGGATGTGGCCCTAGTGCCCCGCACCGCCCCCGCCGCCTGCGAAGCGGGCCCCTCCCCGGTCTACGTGAAGGTCAAGAGCGCGGAGCCGGCCGACTGTGCCGAGGGGCCGCAGCCGTGCAAGGACGGTCTCTTAGTATGAGCGCGCGCCGCGCCGGGCTGCGCCCTGGCCGGGAGGAGGGTAGGGGCCCTCTGCTCGCAGCTGGGGACAAGTTTTGGCCGGCGCAGACTTTGCTCTTCCCAGTCCGCCCGGCGGCAGGAGGGGCTGAGGAATTTCCCTCTGAGAGTTTAGGAAGGCGGTCTCCTCCCCCAAAGTGGGAGGGGTCGGGGTAGCACCGAGGTTGGCGTCCGGAGCCCTTTGGCATCCCTGGGGCTCCAAGTGTGGGGGCTTGGGAGAGGGAAACAGAAAGAACCAGGATCAGTATTCAAGAACGCCGGGTGTCCCCAGCCAAGGCAGAGGGCCCTGGGCCCTGGTGGGTGGGGGTCTGGACTGAATTATTCTGTGTCTGAGATCTGAGCTCCAAAGCAACAGTGTTAGCACAATAAAGCTTTAAGACCCTAGACTGAGGTGGCTGTCCGGTGTTCCAAAGAGGGTCTGTCATAGGGTGGAGGACCTTCCTCAGGGACAGGGAGGTGGTTCCCTGCTTCCCGGCCTCATATCTGCGTCGCCCCCGCTGTCTTCCTTCTTGTAGGGCGAGTCAGAGCTGGAAGGGAACATCTAATCCTACTGCTTCACAATACAGATGGGGAAACGGGCCCCTCAGGCTGGGTTTTAAATCCAGACCTCACTTTTCCTTTTCATTCTAGAAGAGGAAACAGAGGACTGCCAGAAATGACCTCCAACTGTTCCCTGACCATTCTAGGTATCCCTCCATTCTCCTCCCCTCATTTACCTAATCCTGACTTCATCTCCCCCAGTGTATGCCTGTCTGCAGCGGTAGCCCTGTGGCATCTGATCCTGTCAGATCTCGGAAGCTAAGCAGGGTTGGGCCTGGTTAGTACCTGGATGGGAGAACACCTGGGAACACCAGAAGCTGTAGGCTTGGGAGAAGGACCTGGCAACCCGCTTCCAAAAATCAATCTGCCATTGAAAACCCTATGAACAGCAGAGAAGCACTGACAATAGTGTTTCCCCTGTTGTACAGAGGGTCGCTATGAGTCGGATACCGACTCAACGGCACCTAACAACAACAACAACAGCAACAACAACAACAACAACAACAACAACAGTGTATGCCTGCCTTTTCCAGCAGCCAGGAAGGGGTTCAGAGTCAGACTTTTCGGGGAAGAAAGACCTCAAGGCCATCTAGCCCAGCCTTCCTTTTGATGAGAAGGGGATTAGACTTATTGAGCACTAACCATGTGCCAGGTGCTTTTAAATATTTTATTTTGTTTGCCTCTTACTTTAGTCCAATGAGGGTGTTCATCATTCCCATTATATGAGTGAAGAAACTGAGGCTCGAGGGAGTGGGGTTAGATATCTCAACCAAGGCAACAAAAGTAATAATTCAGGATTGGGTCTACAGATATTTGACTCCAGGACATCAGCCTGTTCTCTGATATCTGAATTCTTTCTCTAGCATTCCTGATAAAAGATACTCCAATCTCTTCTTGTTTTCATCCAGTGACAGCTCACTACCTCCCAAAGCAGGCCAATCAGCCTCTGATTGTCAAGACTGAATAAACATTTCTTCTCTTGGACCCACATATCTTTCATCCCTTATTCCAATTAGGGAACTCAGAGCATCATATTTCCAATTTAGCTGCCTCTGGTGGACCAAGTGGTTGTGCTGTGTACAGGGCAGTTATAACAGACACAACTGGCCACCTGTCTGGTTTAGGGGTAGGGGATCTTCAGAAATGCATAGTACTTCGAGGCCATTTAATTCTAACTGCCTGTCCCTAGCCACTTGCTTGTTGAGAGCTTAGACTCTTCTCTCTTTGTCTCTCTTCTCTTGAAGAGAAGCTGTTTTTAATTCTTCCTGCTCCTACCCTAGGGCCACACAAAGTAGTATATACATAGAGCTCAGAGTAGCTGGGCTTGTTGTCGTTGTTGTTAGGTGTTGTTGAGTTGGTGTCTGACTCATACCGTTCCTGCACACAACAGTCACAACACTATTGTTAGTGCTTCTGTGCTATTCATAGGGTTTTCAATGGCTGCATTTTGGGAGTGGGTTGCCCGGTCCTTCTCCCAACTGGGCTTAGGAAGTCCTTAAACACTACCTGGTAGCACAAAACTAGGAAACTCTTGAGATGGCTTGGGTATTTGCAAGGGGGTGGTGGCATTGCTGCTTTTGCCTTGACAGTGCTTAAGAGAAGTGAGGGATAATGGTGAGATGAAGGGAACCAGAGACAACTGACCTGGGGGCTGAGGAGGAGGACTGGGGGGTGAGTAGGAATATAGAGGGAAAGGAATTAAACAAAGAGGGAGCAGGAACCATGGATTCTTTCACTTATTTGGTCATATTTATGAGCACCTCTCAGATGACTTATTCAGAGATAGTCAGATCTTCAGCAGGCACCGTGCCTGGCATACTTCTAGAAGTACTTTTACCCTAAGGCAGGGGACTGACAATCTGACTTGGGGAGCATGCTCCTAGTCTGAGGAGCTTCCAGCTCAGCCTCCTGCAAGATGGTGAGGGACAGAGGCAGCCAGCTGGCTGTACAGGTTCTATCAGTGACATCTTCCCCATTCTGGGAACCAGAGAGCCATGCTCAGGCCTAGATTTTCCTTGAGCAGTGGAAACAGTGAGACTCTGTGAAGAAAAGCCCATTAAAATGGAGCAGCAGAGGTTTCAGAGAGGCTCTGACAAGAACTTCCTGTTAGGGTGAGTCAACTGGGAAACCAGGAAATTCCTAAATGCAAGGCAGAGATTGCAGCCGGCACTGGGCTAACCATCCAGGTCCAGGAGAGAGAGAAGCTTCTGTTCCAGTGATTTTGCTGCCGGAACAGCTTGGTCTTTGTTGTTCATTTCTCCTGCATGGAACCTTCTTTAGTGCTGGAGGAGAACACTTGCAATGATAAATTTTTAACAGTGGCTTTGGGAGTATGGTGGCCTGTGGGTCAGGGAAACCCTGATTTATATCATTTCTCAAGTTCTGTGATATAAATACTCCCACTATTGGCTGATTTCAGGCTGTCAACATGATGTTGCTGGCACGGAGTTGGGAGAAATGTTTGGTGACAGATCATTGCGCAGTATTTCCACAACTGACATACAATAAAAGAAATAAATAACTTTAAGAGCTTAGACGATAGAGAATGTTAGTAAAATAATCAAGAAGTGGTGAGTTTTCAGTACTTATCACCTTTGTTTTAATATAACTTATTTAATTGTAAGTTTATGTGATTTACTTTGAAACTGCCTGCATTGAATAACTGGGTTGCCAAATCTGGGTGAGCCATGTCACCAGGTGTGTTAGTCAGCTTTGCATCACTGTAATACCTGAGATAATGAACTTCAAGAAGAAAGGTTTACTTTGGCTCATGGCTTCAAAGATTTCAGTCTGTGGTTGCTTGGCTCCAACACCTTTAGGTTTCTGGCAAGATAGCGCATCGTGGTGGAAGCACAGGGTGGAGGGAGCTGCTTACCTTACTGTAGCTGGGAAGTGAAAAGAAAAAGGAAGAGGGGGCACTGGGGTCCCCATATTTCCCTCAAGGGCACACCCCAAATGATCTGACTTCCTTCTACTAGCTTTGCCTCCTAAAGGTTCCACCACCTCCCAATAGTGCCCCCATGGACTGAGAACCAAGCCTTCAATACGTTGGCCTTTGGGGGACCCCAATCCAAACTGCAGCACCTGGCAAGCAGAAGGCTGGGCACCAGTGCTCCCTCAAGAGCAGGAATCTCAATCTAGTGTGATAGCTCACACCTGTAATCCTAGCACTCAGGAGGTGGAGGCTGGACAATTGGGAATTTGAGGCCAGACTTGCTGGGCTACATAGGGAGACCCTGTCTCAAAAAAAAAAAAAAAAAAAAAAGTGGAAATTTCAGGATAGTTCTGATTGTTATCAGTTTTTCATGAGACACAAACAGTGCAAAGTCACTTGTCTCCATTCATTTTCCTAATTCCATCTTTTACATCTTCCCTCAGCCTTGCCAGGACTGAATTCTAGTTCCTCTGGTCATTGAAAAACTGCTTAGATAAGTTACATCTCCTTGGGAACCAAGAGGATGTTTTTGATAGTCATGAGAAACCCAACTTGGCATCCACAGGATTTCTATGAATTTGCCTTCCAAAGTGTCCAGCCATGGAAAATCTATTCTAGAAACACCTCTGAGTTCTCACTGACTCAGGTCCTTTTCCAGTTCTCCTCACCAGGCTTTAGGAAGTCATCCTCTAGTTATCCTAAACCCCAGTTCTTAAGCCCATGGGTGGGATGGAATCCTAGTGAATCATCTGTGAGTTACTTGACCATACTTGCTGCCCATTACATTCCAACTGCTCTAGGCCCAGGCAAACTGTGGTGATTGGGGAGGGAGGGGATTTTGTTGTTCAACTCGCTGCAAACAGAGGAGTTTTGGGAATTACCCTATCATTGTCCTTCTAGAGTTATAAAACTACTCCACTCCTAGGCACATAGATTTTGGCCTGGACTGGATCAGACCTTTAGCCCTGTCATCTAAGTTTCCCGGGAGCTGTCTCCTGATTTTTTCTCTGACTTGTTGGGTGCCTGGGACACTCATCTGTGGTAATAATTTAATTTATTCTGGTGTGTGGAAGCAAAACCAAATCCATTTGGTTCTTTGTTCTCAGATAGGAAGAATGTGCTGAAAGAGAAGAGAGGTGGCAATAGTGGTCACTTTGGGAAATCTGGAAGAACTGGGGTATGGTCACTGTGCCGGTCGGCAGGGAGTGGACAAGATGGCCCATCTGCCATCCCTCTGTGGCCTTTCCCGCTGCAGACTTCTTGGTTGCATTTTAGAAAGACCGACAGGATGGGACACTGAGAAGTAGTGAGTAGATTGAAAACTCTTGACAAAGGCAGAAAATTAACTAGAGGACAGGGCCAAATTGCTGAGCTCATTTTCATAGAGGCTGAGTGAGGTGATGGTGGGTCATGTGTAGCCTTTTGCAGGGAGAAAAGGAGGAAAGAAAAATTGTAATATTTGTGAGTTTGCCATGCTTGCATATGGAGAAGAGTCTCAGTTTTGGAGTCAGGCCTGGGTTCACAGTTAATTAGTAAGCTCCCAAAGCCTCAGTTTCTTCATCTGTGAAGCAGAGAAGAGAATGGGTTCTTTTATGTGGCCTGCGTATCACATAGCCTAGGACATAGTGGGGGCTCAGCAAATGGTTGATCCCCAACTACCCACATCCCTAAATCTCTAATAGGTAATTTCATCTCCCACAAGAGGGCAAGCCTGGAAGCCCAGAACTACCCACTCAGAGGTGAGGGTGGAGGCTGAGGCCACAGGAGATCCCCAGGGAGAGGATGGAGGGAGAAGACGGAAGCTTTGGAGATGGCTTGCCCTCTGGGTGTAAGGAAAAGGGAATCCTGGAAGCAGCCAGCACCAGCCTATGAGGACCGGAGTCCACATGCAGGTGCTGATAGTGACAGCAATCCTTGTTAGTAATGGTGATACCAATGACAACAGGAAGCACCTGAAACACAAGCTCAGCAGGGCCTGGACCAGCTGCCAAAATCCCCAAGGCCACCTCCCGGCTCAGGGCGTGTCTTTCTGTGCCCTATCCCACCAGCTGGCTCTTGGATTCCAGCACTTGGGCTAGCTGTTGCTCTTGGCACCCAGTGCCCCCTGGGGTGCCCTCTGTAGCACTGATGGTCCCTCCTGAGGGTTTCCACACAGCCTTCCTGGAGCTGAGGAGGGTCCTTCTCAGCAGGGTGTAGGTAGATGTCCTTCAGTTTTTGGAGGGAATCAACTCAGTTTTGGAACTGTGCTCCTTTGCCCCCCCCCCCTTCTGGCCCCATACCCTGCTTGGGGACTTTTATGCTGTCAGTTCTGGTTGTCTGCCTTCTCCTTTACCTGCCTGGATACCTGCAGTCCTGTGGCCCTAATTTCCAGATGCTGGGATTCAGGATCACAATGTCTGCTCCAGGCCTAGCCCCCACCTTGGCTCAGCCCCCTGCTCTTGCCTTTAAGGCTCTGCTACCTCCCTGCTCCTCTATAGCTGTACCACCCTGGCGTCCAGTCCCATATGACCTCCGAAGCTAAGCAGGGTTGGGCCTGGTTAGTCCTTGGACAGGAGACCGCCTGGGAATACCAGGTGGTATAGGCTTGGGAGAAGGACCTGTAGCCTATTCCAAAAATAATCCACCACTGAAAACCCTATGAATAGCAGAGAAACACTGACATAGTGCTGGGTATGGCATAGTGTTGGGGAGTGTTTCGTTTGTTATACATAGAATTGGACCTGACTTGATGGTACCTAAAAGCATCCACCATCTCCCTCCTTATCCACTTTCTCAGCCTCCCTCCACAGAAAGCTGACTGGCCTTACCCTGTCCCATTATCCCAGCCTCTCCCCTGCTCCCAGACAAGAGGAAAGGGTGTCTACTTTATTCTCTTTGCCCTGTCTTGGGAGTGTCCTGTTTATTCTCCATCCCCATCAGCCTAGGCTTCCCCTGAGGGTTTTGTCTGCTTCTTTCTCAACTTCCATTCCTTTGAGAGCTCAGAATCTCTCTCTGAGCTGATGGATGAAAATTATTGTGATGGATAAAGTTTGTTTTAGCAACTCCTCCCCCAACATAGAGGGATGACAATAGGCAATGCTTTGTTATTACTTGAGGGAGAAAGGATGGAAAGGGCCTCACATATCCTCTGAAACCCTTCTCAAAGGTGCATGTGAAACTAACCCTCCCCAAGAGGCCCATGGACTGACAAGCTGAGTCAGGTGGGACCTGGGAACCAACATCACCAATGCTCTGGGCCTCTCAGGATTGGGCAAGGGGCCATGTCTACAGGCTAGGTCATAGTGCCCTTGCCTCTCTGAATAGCAGAGTGTCAAAGGTCTTCTTTGTACAGCATGCAGTCTTCTCAAGCATGGTTTGTTAAGGACTTGAGGAAATGCATGTTTGTTATCACTGTTATTAAAAAATTGAGCAACAGATCCTTGGTTAGGAGCCTAACCTGCTATTATAATATTGTTCCTGTGGGGAAATCTGATTCCTTTCTTTTAGTAAACATCAGCCTTTCCAGGAATGGAGCACACAGTCTGAGAAGGAGAAAAGTAGGGATAGAAATAACTCCCTATATGGCTCCCTCACCTCCCTGCTATCCACCTAAAGTCTGTAAACCAGTAACACACAAATTTATGCACCTGAGCCAGATCTCTCTTCTACATTCCACATTTGCTGTCTGCTTAGGTATTTAATAGACAGCTCAAATTTAGCAAGTCCCAAACACTGTCTTGGGTAGCCCCTAAATCTACCCCATTGTTATGGAGATCAGGCTGTGCCCTGATCTAAGTTACTCCAGATTGTACAAATTAATAGCTTTCAGACTGTGCCTTGTCCTGAGCGACTCCACTTTATAGGACAGTAGCTGTCTCCATTTTGAGTATAAATGCCAAGGCAGGAGGCCTCTACATCTTGTTAGTGCACATAAACAACTGCTATCATCTGTCCAGCATAAACCACAAGGCACAGACTGATAATAACTTATTCATGTGAATAAAATATTACTACTTGTGAACTTATTAAATCAAGTCAGGAACACATGGACACATGGGTGTGTCAAAAAATATCAGAAAAAGCAGGTCGTGATCTTATGGAACAGCCTGGATCCATGAGTGATGTAACCCCTTCAGCTGGACCACATGAAAGGAGAGACACCCAACATTGGGACAGGGTATATCTACCTGGTGTATGCACTGAGATTGACGAGAGATGCACTCCTGCCTCTCTCCCTGGTGTTTCAGCTCAGCTTGATCCTCCCGCTTGATGCAGCTCACTCATTGCTGAATTGCTGTCCTTCCATTTGGCCCTGTGCCTTGCCTTGACCTGGCCCTGCAATTCCTCTTGAACTAGCCCTGTGGTTCTTCAGTTCTTCAGCACCTCACTTTGAGACTGGCTCTGTGCCTCCCACAGCTCTGTGAGTGGGTTCCTTAATATTGTATCTAACCAGCTGCAGTGACTCTCTTTGCTTCTGTTTCAGCTCCCTGCTCTTGCCTGCAGTAAGTCCTCTTTGAACCTGGTAGCCTCTTTAACCCTTTTGTTGCTATTCTTTAAAACATTGTGTGAAGTGTAATATGTGATCCAAGAATTAATATTAGTAATTAAAATTGGAATAAAGAACCTGTGATTGCAAATAGCTGTTGACTATCGAGTGAAATTAGGAATACTTGGCAAGTTAATGCCAATGAAACTGATGTGGCTTGTGAAAGTGTTGTTGTTAAACAAATTCTGACATTGTGGAAAGACACAGATGTGTTCACCTGTTTCCTACCTAGTGCACTTACGGCAATTGTCCTTCCCTTTCAGCTGAGGGCAACTCTGTCCTTCAATTATTTTCTTTCTCCCATCATTCCCCTTGCCATATCCCATTGGTCAGGAAATCCTGTCTCTGCCTTCAGAGCAAGTCTGGAGCTCAACCTTTTCTCTTGTTACCTCCCAGTGCCCAGCCACCCGCTTCTCTGCCTAGACCACAGCAATAGCACCCTGGCTGATCACCCTACTACTTTCCTTTTCACCTACAGCTTATTCTCAACAGAGAAGCTAGGGTGATGGTTAAATGATTTTTCTGTTCAAACCCCTGACACAGCTTCTCCAAGTCAATGTCTGTGCACTGGTCCCAGAGCTTCCCCGCCTCCTCTTTGACCTGATCTACTGCGTACCTCATCTCGGCTCTCTCCACTCCAGCCATTGACTCCTGACTGTGTCTCAAACACCTGTGGGCCTTTGCCCTGGCTGGTCTCTTTCCAGAATGGCTCCCCTCCAGATTTCCCAGTGGCCAAATCCTCACCTCCTTCAAATCTTCAATCAATGGTCTTCTCAGTGAGGTCTATTACAGCCATCTTATTTAAGATCACAATGACCTTCTTGCTATACTCCTCATTGCTCTTATCCTCCACTTTTTTCTTTAATTTGAAGCACTTATCCTCTTCTACCATATTATATAATTTTTTTGGTGATTATTGCTAATTGATTCACCTTTCTCCACACTACCACAAAGAAGAAGTATAAGACAGAGATCTTTGTCTATTTTATTGATTAACATACTTGAGCACCTAAAATTCCAGGCATATAGTAGGCACTCAATAAATGTTGTTTCAAAGAATGAAAAGGGATGGGATAGCAAATCACCTGCAGCCCAAGGAGTTGACCTCTGAGGAGGTGAAAAATTAGGAAGGAGCAGCACATCTTCCTAAGGTACTCAGAAGGTTGTCTGAGCCTAGCCTGTGGATTATGTGGCCGAGGAGGGGAAGATTTAGCAGTGAAGCCTCCCAACCTGAGAGTCAGTAGAGAGGATATGTGAGCAGTGGCCATTTATTGTCCACCTGCATGTTTTTCACCTTCTGCATTGACAAGTGTTTTGGCCACATCCTTACTGTGTGTGACCAGTAGGACTGGGATATTAAACCCGATCATTCTAGGAGTAACCAGACTCCCAAGAGAGACCATTAAACTCATTTGGAAAAATTAAAGGATGATGTGAATGACTGCCGATTTGGCCTTGTATAAGCTGGAGAGTTGATGCTATGAGGTCTCTTGAGGGAAGGCCTCTGTGAGGAGGAGTGTCTGGGGTGGGGCTGTGAAACACTTGCTTAGAAAGCAAGATGGACAAAGGAGTTTCTGCCAGGCTGGGAAGTAGGGAGAACAGCCTGGATAAAGAGCCGGAGTGCATGAACATGTCTGGTTGAGGGGACAGACAAAAGCCCAGCATGTCTAGGATGGAGGGTGTGAGAGCTGGTTACTGATAGCAGTCCCCTCCATCTTAGGCCTCCTAGGGCTCGGGCTGTGGTGGGTAAGGTGTGCAGGCCAGCTGCTGTGCTCTCCAGTAGGGGATCCATCCTGCAGACTGGGGGCCCTCATTTCTTCTGCTGCAAACTGTCCCCTGAAGCCTCATCTCTCCAGTATGCCAGATTCCTCTTCATCTTCCCTGGACTTCCCCACCTCCTCTCTAGTGTTCAGAATCCAGCTGGCTCAGCCCTCCAGGAATGAGGTCTGGCTCCAACAGTAGCTCCTGCGGCAAGGAGAAGACTTGGTGATGGGGTGTTTGTGTGCTCCCCAAACTGCATGGTTGGACAACCTCTCAGGAGGCTGTGAGGTAAAGGGCTAGGACATTCACTGGGGGCAGTGGTGGCCAAATGGCCACAGTGTCAAGTGATAGGGCACAACAGATCTCCTCTTCAGGTCTAGGAAAAGCCCTGCCCCAAGGCGCGGACTTGTACTGCCCCTGACTCTCTGCCTTCCCTCTGCTAGCCAACCCATTGGCCCTAGGAAAAATCCAGGACATCTCCAGCTTAGAGTGGTGCCATGGCCAGCTGTGAGCCCTGTGCAGGCAGGGCCTGGTCTCTAGTAAGCAACACCCTCCGTACTGTCCAGCAGGGTCACATCGGGCTTTCTTTTTCTTGGTCTCCTGACCCAAGGTAGCAACTCTTGATGTGCTCCCCACAAAAGAATTCCCCCAGAGCCTCTGGCCTGGCTGGTGTGATGTGCCTCTGAGGGACTATCCTGGCATGTAGCAAAGTAACTGCTTTGTAGCGGGCAGTGCACTGCCCTTCTGTGTTTGACTGTGCCTGCCTGACCAAGTCACTGTCCTCCTTGCTTGGAAAGGCTTCCCATAGAGAGCCACAAGAGCTCCACCTAAGATGATCCATGTGGGTCCCTGAATGCTGCAAGAGTGGGCCTGGGGTGGGTTGGAGTCAGAGGGATTGGGGTCAAGGACATTTCTTCATGGCTGCTAAGGCAGTGCCAGCACTCCTTGTCATTGTGAACCTTAGGTTCTGAATATTCCAGGACTTCCTGGAAATAGATAGGCAGGAGTCAGTCCAGGATACCACGGGTCCAGACCAGTTTGGGTGGAAGGTGCTGTGGGTGTCCTCTTTGCTCAAAGATGTCCTGAAGCCCACCCATCCTCAAGTTCATGTTGAAGGGACCTGGCAGATCTGCAATGTAAAAATCTACCTGATTACAGTCATGTCCCCATTATCCTAGGTGAGAGTAGAGTCAAGGCAGAGGAGGGCTTTTCCTCCTTGAGTCAACTTACATTTAAATTACTGAGTCATATGAAATTACCTATATTGGACACATTTTTAAGAAATTTACAAACATAGCATTTTTCAAATGATTCAACCCAATATACTGTTCATTTTCCAAGTGTTTGTTTCTTGTCAGGCCCCAGTTCCCTGATAATTGAGGGTGAATAAACTCTTGACTACCCTACAATAGGCTCTTCTCTCTGCATTTCAAGTTTTGGTGAATGGCACCTCCATCTACTCAGTTACTGAGGTCAGGCACCTCTGTGAGGTCCTTGAACCTCCTTCAGCCAAGGATACCAAGCCCTATCTATCCTAGTTCCTACATGTTTAATGAACAGCCCAATTCCTGATCACCTTCATTTTCTGCTTGTTATTATTAGGTGCCATCAAGTTGTGTCCGGCTCATAGGGAGCCTCATAGGCTGATTGTTTCCGCATTGCCTTGGCTGGGGATTGTCATGTCCTTCTCCCATTTTTGCAGTGCTGGGAATCAAACCCATGACCCCAGAGACTGCAGAGCAGCGCTCTACCAACTGAGCTAAATCCCAGCCCTCATTTTCTGCTAGGATTGCTGCAATCCCTTCATCTTTCTGCTCTCACTCTCCCTGCTTCCTTCCATTCTCTACCCAGTGACAGCACAGTCTTTTAAAAATGCAAGTCTGATCGTGTCATTTCCTTTCTTAAAACTCTTTGGTGGCCCCTTTTACATTTATAATTAAAATTTAAATCTTACCACATCCCACAAGGCCTCATCTGACCTGACTTCTGCAGCTGTCTCCTCCCATCATCCCTCTTGTTCATCCCTGGCCATGGCGACCTTCTTTTAGACATTCACATATGCCATGATCTTTCCAGCAGGGCCTCCTCACTTGCCCATTGTTCAGCATACAGGACCTCCAGATGCTGCTCTACTAATGCTTACTCTCTCTGATGGTCACAGCTTGAATGTCCTTTCCTCAGAGAGCCCTTTTGGGTTGCCCTCCTGCCAGCTATATTTTGTTCCCTTGTCATTTGTGCTCACGGCTTTCAGTTATTTTCTTCTTTAGAGCTTAGCACAATTTTAGCTAAACATTTGTGCTATTTTTTCAGTATCTTTCTCTGCCTAGTAGCTTGTAAGTGTCCTGAGTGTGGAGCTGTGTTTGTCAAGTTCACAGGTGCATTCCCAATGTCTTTGGCATGTGGTAGGTACTTGTTAAAGGTGTGCTGAGAGAAAGAATGCTGAAGATAGACAGCTCAGTCTGCCAGGAAATCAGGGTTTGTTGTCCTAAACTTAGTAGGAAAGCAAAAAATAGTCCACTGCCCCAGGCTAGACCTCTTCTCTTCTCACCCACAACTCTATCCTGCACTGCACAGGGCCTGGTGCCCACACACATGGATATCTTGGGACATCCACACCTCCCTCCAAATCTACCCGGAGACCTAGGGATGCACACATAGGTGGCTCACCTTATCTTTGGCAGGATGAATCCAGAAAATAAGGCACAAGGAATTCTAGGATCTTGGAGTGTGTTCCTAAAGGGGAAGTGAGCTCCAGGTGGTGTCCCCTTGGTGTCTTGCTGATGAAGGTGAGCCAGAACAGGCCAAGGTAGCAACCATGTTACCTTGGTGCAAGGGTGATATTGCCTGTAAGTGTGACCACCTTGGGGTAACTGGGCAGGGGATGGATAGCATCATGCTGTACTTGTCCTTTTGGGGCACATCCCCTAGAAGAATAATTTTGCATTAGCTGCTACCTGGATTTGGCTGAGGCTTTGCGTGGTAACTCTAGCCTTTGGTATAGAATTCCCTCACAGGTGAGTGTATGGATGAGAACTCCACCTCCTCCTGACTGCCCACTCCTCAGGACACCAGGTAATTCAGGAGCATCAGTTCCTGCCCTGTACCTCTTGTCTTTTTTCCTGGAGTGGCCAGGTGTGTGGTCAGTTCTTCCACATTCTTATGCTGTGGCATCAGTACACACTTGGGGATGTGTACTTAGTGCTTGGGAAGAATCCAAGGTCTTGAGTGTGTGAGGGGATTGTTAGGAATTTTCTGGGAATGTTAGGCTGTATGGTTATTATATCAGTAAGGGGCAGTGAGACCCCAGGGTACTTCTGAGGAGGGAAGAGAACAGAAGCCCCGACTACAAATGCCTTGTGGCTGGTGGCAAGACCGCAGTGAGGACATTAGAGCTCTGAGTTGCATTTAAGCTGGTTTAAAGTGGGTAGATGATGAGTGGTCAGCAGTGTACAGGAAGGCAAAGCAAAGACCTCATTTTTTTTCCCAGCTAGGCTGGGGTTTTAGAGACATTACCTGACCTTGGAAGATTCCTGAGGAATTTGAGCAGCCCCAGCCAGGACATGCAGCTTGAAGGCCACAAGTTGGGCTGGCAGGCAGGACTGAGCAAGTTAGCATCTCAGTGCAGGCGTCATAGGCAGGACTGTACTCTGCTAGGGTGGCAATGGCCCCAGCATCTGTAAGCAGACTGCTTTCCTTTTTCTGCACTACTTGGAGGGAAAGCTGAAGATCACCTACCAGCCTAAGATGTCTCCTAGTTCTGGAAACACAGTTAGACGGAACCTGGCTGCTCTGGGAACACCTGCCCCAGGAAACCACCATATCACACTGCCAGCTGGAGCTTTGCTCCCAGCCAGAGCCTCTGCCCTTTTACTGTTTCCCCTCGGAACCTGCCTGGCCCTCATAGAGACCGAGGTCTCACAGGCCAGGAGATACCTTTGAACTCACTCTGGGACTCCCTGGCATCATTGTTGACTGTGAGATGGTGAGCCCTTTGAGGGCAGGGACTCTGATGCTACTATTTAGTAATTTCCGAATCCTTGTTGTGCTGATGCACAGCAGATGCTCAGGAAATGCTTACTGGAAGAACAGATGGGTGCATTTCCTCTTCTATAGATTCTTATCCAAACATTTTTTTTTCATACTTTATTTTGTTAACTGCTGCTTCTGACAAGATGTCCTAACAACTGTATCCCAACCCTCCAAAAGGAAAGTTCTTAGCCTCAGCTATGCTGATCCAGCTCCATTGGTTGGGGATTGAATCTTCAGTGAGCAATGGTGGAACAGAAAACAGAGCAGAAAAATTTCACAGAGGCCAGGAGGCCTGCATCCCCAAGGGCCCTGGTTTCATCTTTTCTGAGGCCTGCTGGGTCTGTGTTTTTGTTTTTGTTTTCAAAGTCTCTGAGCTACCTATAACTTTCTAATAAATTCCTTATTTTCTTTAGCTGAGGCCAGAGTTGGTTTTTGTTGCTTACATCCATAGGACCTTGACTGGTGCAAACATTTTCCCATTATTCTTAAACAATCCAAAGAATATGAATTTTTCAATGGCTATGTGTATTACATTTCGTCATCTGTCTGATAACCCTGCTTTTTTTGTGTTTTCCTGGTAATAGTATTACTATTACAAATTAGTAATTACTAATAGTAATACTATTTCCATAAGTTTCCCCTACTTTCCAGTTTTGATACTTTTGTCAAGCTACATACTGAGAAAAATGGTGGGGATAAAGGAAGGTAGATAAGTCTTTAGGAAAGCATGTCTTCTTTCTGACACTCTAGCACAATCTTTTCACTGGCTGCTTTTGTCTCGCTGTTCCTTCATTCCTTCTTTAACTTATAATTAATTCTTAATATTGGAAGAAGCTGAGGGTTCATTTGGGGAAGGAATGGCAAATAGCTTTCATCTTGGCTCCCAACTTTAATTGATAGGTGAGGATAACTTGAGTATTGCCTCTGACTCAATGGGAAAAGTGTGTCATAGCTGTGTCTGACATGGAAGGCAGAAGTCTGCCTCGAAGGCAGAAATCTGGATATATGTGCTACATATTCATCATTCCAAACTCAACTTCCTACCTAATATGAAGAGGCTCCAGTCTATGATGTTGCTCTGGAATACATTCTGCTTAAGCACATTCATCAAAACAGCTCATTTCTTCCCCTTTATTGATAAATGTTGGTGATGTGCAGAGTAATGTAGCATTTGCTATTTCCTTTGTGCAACTTATTACATCATTTTTGGTTACACGTTCATCAATGTACAAAGTTTATGGAAACTTTTGATTAATGTGTAGTAAAACTTGTATTAACTTATGGGTTATATTCCCCTGTTTTTTCCATGTACTCACGAAGTTGCATCATTTACATTGAGAGTAGCCTCTCCCCCCTTATCCCTTTACACTGTTTCTCTTCCCCTTCTCACCTTCCATAACTTTCGCTTCCCTTTGCTATTCCCCTCCCTCCTTCTTTCTACTCTGCTTATATTTTCCCTTCTTAGATAAATTTCATAGTTCATTTTTACATGTCTACATATGTATAGTTCTTTTCTTCCTTTAAGTAAGATTCATCTCCCACATATGAGTGAGAATTTAAGGTATTTCTCTTTTTGAGCCTGTGTTCATTCACTTAAGATGATATTCTCCAGTTCTACTCATTTTGCTGCAAATGACATTATTTCACTTGTTTTTATTGCTGAGTAATAATCCATTGTGTATATGTACCACAATTTTTTTATTCATTCTTCTGCTGATGGGCATCTTGGTTTGTTCCATATCCTTGTAACTGTGAAGAATGCTACCTTAAATACGGAGATGCAGGTGTCTTTGTGGTATGATAGCTTGTCTCCCTTTGGATATATTCCCAGGAATGGTATAGCTGGGTCATATGGCTGTTCTATTCTTAGTTTTTTGAGGTATTTCCATTATTGATTTCCAAAGTGGTTGAGCTAATTGACAGTCCCACTAGCAATGTAAAAATGTTCCTTTTTCTCTGCATCCTCACCAGCATTTATTATTTGTTTTGTTGATCCTGGCCATTCTTACTGGAGTTAGATGGAATCTAAGAGTTGTTTTGACTTGCATTTCCCTAATGGCTGGGGATATTGAGCATTTTTTCATGTGAAACGGTTTTTATATTTAGATTTCTTCATTTGTCAGAAGGTTCTCTTTCCAGGTAGAGTGATGCAGTGTAAAGGGCTGGATTGATTTAGATAACTTTGCACTAACAAATTGTGTCCTTCTCTTTGGGCCTCAGCTTTCTACCTAAGAAATGAAAAAACTTGAACTGAGTAGCCACAAAATTTCCTTCCAGCTGTAATAACCTATTATTCATAAGAGTCAATATCTGTCTCTTAGTGACATGCTTCACTGGCCCCAGTTACACAGTGTGGGCTTATGTGATAGCCCTTCAAATATTTGCAGATCCATGCCTCTCTGAGTTTTTTTGTTCCAGGCTAACCATGACCAGTTTCCTTAATCATTTCTCATATGATACAGCTTCTGGACTTGTCACCATTCTGGTCATTCTCTTCTGGACACTACAGTTTTCCTGTGTCTCCCTGAAAGTGTGACTCTCAGAATGGGACACAGGTTAGTTGTACAGTGAAATGTCCCCGCTATTTACCCATGTGCTTAGCCTGTCCCTCATGGCAAACTACACTGATGAACACATAGCCTAGGAGGAGGCAGCCACTGAAACTTTCCTGGACCTGAGGATGGTTATGTTTTGGAGTTTCACAGGCTTTTACTTCAGGCATGCAGGACAGATACAGGGAGCCATAGACTCAAATCTAGAAAGTGGCAGTGCTTCCCCCAGAGAGCAGGGAGTAAACAAGAGCTAATTAATAGAATAGCTACAGCTTCTTCATAAACATGGAAGGAAGATTCACCAGCAATGTTATGAATGTTTGAAGCATTCTTTTCTTTTTTTTTTCTGTGTTCATCCTTTTTTAAAAAATATTTTAGGAGCCCTGGGTATCCATATCTCCATTAATTGAAAGATGTTCTCTCCAACCCTCTGCTATGCCCCTCTCCCTTCTCTCTAATACCATGTCACATGATCCCTTGGCCCTTGTAGCTCTTGTGTTTATCTTTTTCACAGAACAGGTGGAAAGGCTGTTGCTTTAGGAAAATAAAATAAAAACAAGGATAAGCAGAAGCAGACTGAGAGAAGGCTCTGGTCTGACCATGAGCCTACTGGAAACAAGGACATAAAGGTTATTCCCAAAGGAGTCTGACACCTTGACAGATGGGGAGCTCTCTCTACCACCTAAAACCCAAGGGAGGGATGTTCTGAAGACTACCAGATCCATGTGGTGTGGCCCCAGGTGATCTGTCTGGACCATTCCCCTTCCACTTTCTCTCCCTAGTTTGGATCCAGCCACCTTGGTCTCTATTGTTTGTAAATACCAACCACATTCTGCTTGGGGCCTTTGCATTTTCTGGTCTCTTTGTCTTGAGTACTTTTTACAAGACTTATTCCTTCATTTCCATGGGCCTCTGTTCAAATGTTACTTCTTCAACTGTTGTCCTCTGATTACTTTACCAAAAATGGACCTCTTCTCCCCAACATGTTGTTTCCTAACCCTTAACCCTTTACTCTGCCTTATCTTTCTCAACACAATATATCAGCCTCTAACATATACATATCCATGTATTTATATGACCTAGAACATAAACTCCAGAAAGGCAAGGGCTTTGCTTTTTTTTTTTTTATAACCGATCTCCCAGTTCTTCAAAGTGTACCCAGCATACGCTGAGCCCTTAATTCATATTTGTGATGCTGTAACTTTTAAGCATCAATCTCAATGCTTCTTAGCACAAACATTGGTCTCATGGAAGCACTTTGTGTTTTTCAATGAAAGGTTAATAAGTCTACTGGTTGACAAATGAGCCATTGGGGATGGGAATTTTAGCTTATTTGAGCCACATGGACCTATTCAAGGAGGCACTGGTGCATCTCACTACAAAACCACCATCAATGCAAGGTACCTAAGAGTCAGCTTGTGAAGGGAAGGACTGTGGGCCCCACCCCATCAGTGTGGCTGTGCTCTGAGGTAAGGCTCTGAGGATTTAAGGGAAGAGAGGTTGGGGATGGTGTGTATTTTTTTCCCACAAAACCATTTTTGTTCATTGCTAAATCTTGGGCTTTCTTTCTCACATCATTTTTAGGGACAGGCCAGTTTTGCATGATTTGGTGACCAGGTATGAGGAATGCTGCCAGATTGAGTGGGCATGTGCTCGGTGCAGGTGGACTTGGGGGAAGGTGATAGGAGAAGGGTGGATGTAAGAAGAGGATGAGTATTAGGTAAAGCCAGGGGACCACTGAGCAGGTCAGGAAGGAAAAATCAGAAACAATTGAGTGGAGGAGTGGTGATGTGAATCTGGAAGTTAATTGTGCAGGTGAAGTGAAGGTGAAGTGATTACCCAGTCATGAAGTAGAGGAAAGGTGCTAGGACAGGACATATCCTGGGTAGAGAGATTGAAACTATCCTGGGCCCATATTAAAAACCTACCCCTATTTCTTGAGTAAGGCCCCCAAGACTCGAGTAAGGTCCCTAAATAAAACTCAGCTATGAATCTTACTGAGTCCCTCAGATTGGAAGGCATTCAAAAGACAACCCCAGGGAAGAGTTTCTTTCTCAAAGTAGAGTCGACCTTAATAAGAGGAATGGAGTAAAACCCATGGCATCTCCTTTTGCTGATGTGGCATGACTCAAAGTGAGAAAAAAAATAGTGGCTGCGACAGTGGGCTCAAACACAAAAAGACTGTTTGCCCAACATAGTGTTGGGTAGTGTTTTGTTCTGTTGTACATAAGGTCACTGTGACTCGGACTTTATGGCACCTAAGAACAACAACCATGAATCTTATTAAGCTACTGATCTTTGAGGGTAAATTTAGCTCACTAAGTTTTTTTTTTTTTTCCCAGTAGCAATAAATAGCCTGGAGTTTTTCCAGACAGAATCACTCAATGACAGAATATATTTTCCAAAGATGGCCACAATAATATCTTTCATCTTCATATGTCATAGTGACCTTGACAATCCTCCTACTCATTGGTGGGGTCTTTGTCTCTCCCCTTGAACTTGAGTGTATCTTCACACTTGCATCTGAAAATGAATGTGGCAGATTCTAAAATGTTTTGCACCCTTCCTCTCCATAAAATTTTCCTTTTCTGTAGCTTTTCCTGGCTCTTCACTCAGTCTCAGAAACAAAGATTTATCCTGAACTCAGTTGCTTTTCTTGAAGTTGTTCAAGAACTTCCTGTTGGCAGTGGCAAATTAGGCACCTATTTTTTTGGTCACTGGATGAAAGAGTAAGGGAAAATCTTAAACCACACTTCCAGATCATGCAAGAGGTGTGAGGGCCAATGGAGCTAGTGAGAATGTCTATTAATAAGATGTTACCAGAAAAATAGTTTCCATCCCAACCATGCAACATTAACCATCCTTGGCCATCTGTAATTGCAATTTACCTTTGAGGGGCCACAAACTCAGAAGACCTGAAAGTCCTTGAAGCCAGAAAGAGAAATCCCTATCTCCTCTCCTTTCACCTTCACCTATTCTAGACCTTGTCTTATGATAACACCTCCATTGTCAAGAATCATCGAAATCTCAGACTACAGAGCCTGGGGCTAGAGCTTGAGCTGGTGGTGGGTGATGCAGTTTCCATGTTAGTTCAAACATCTGATGTCTTTTAGAGCCCAGGACCCAGGCTGGAAGCAGTCTTTTGCTGACAGTTGGGTAATAATTTGGGCACAATGGTGGAGGCGTGATGGTCTTGGACCATCAATGTCCTCATGGATCCTGGAGAACTTCTGGTATTCTTAGGGAAGTATCATGTTAGCTTACCTTGCCTGGAGGAGAGCCAGGCCATGCAAAGAGAGGAGCAAGAAGGGAGAGGTGTGAAATGTTGTGCCAGTGCTTCCTGTCTTCCCCATGTGATGGCTGCCCAGGCTGTTCCTAGAAAGCAGAATGGGAGGCTCATGGGAAGTACCAGGACCCTGCTGGTTTCCAGGTACCAGCTATGTCCCAGAGTATCAAGTGCCAAGTTGGCTGGCTTCTCCAGATCCAGGTATCAGTTTTCAATATCCCTGATGGTACAGTCTATACAAGGGAGTTCTCGGTCTCTGGAGCCACTCCATCAGTACAGACGTCCTTCTTCTTTTTCCCTGGTGAGGAAATCAGAAAGTTACCCCTCTAGTGTTTGGAATCTTGGCATACTTGACCTGGCTCCAGGCCTCTGAATCTTAAGGGTCCTGATACAAAGTCACCTCAGGCAAAGGAACATCTTTCCCTGGCTTCCAAAGCCCTGGAAAAAAAGAATTTTCAAGAACAGAAAGTTCTTCATAATGTCTACCGTCCACCTGCACCTATACCATGCATTTAGCTGTAGAAGGTATATAGAGTTAGATGGCCAGAAGCCACATGGCAGTGCTAGGACTCCTGTATGGAGGCCTTCTATTATCCTTGTTGTCCCTTTTCAGAGGCCAGTGCTGCTTTTTATGGACCTTGAAAACATTAGGCTAAGTGAAAGGAGTCAGTCACAAAGGACCATATAGTGTGATTCCATTTATATGAAGTGCTGAGAGTAGATAAACATATATAGAGATAGAAAGCAGAAAGTGGTTGCCAAGGCTGTGGGAGGCATGGAGGAGTTGGATTGTTGGCTAAGTGGTTATGGGGTTTCTTTTTGGGGGTGGAAATGTTCTAAGATGGGAGGTGGCAATGGGTGCACAACTCCGCAGATGCACTGAAAGCTACCGAATTGTGCACTTTCAATACATGAATTGTACAATATGTAAATTATAACTCCATAAAGGTATTTTTAAAAAGTTGCTCTTTTCCTGGCTTCCACTTTCTTGCCACAAATCCTGGGGACTCTCAGGGGCAAAGGGCCAGGACCAGAACCTCTCCCTAGCAGGCAGCCTCATCTGCTTCCCCACACTTCTCTTTCTCTGGGACAAATGCATGTTCACTGGTCCTTCCTTGACTCTGCTTAGTGGCTGGGCCAAAACTCTGGGCTTCCAGAACACACCTACCATAATGAGTTCTCAGTGTCTCTTTGCTGATTCTGGGGCCAGCAAGCTCATATAGCCTGGTATGGAAACATCCATGAAGCCCAAGTCAGTCCAGTGATTCTTTCAGGAACAGGGCATCTAGGGGCAGAGACAGAGCTTGGAATCTAGCCTGTCTCAGAGCTTCCTCTTTTTGCTTCACCTTAAGAAAGTGACATCATCAGCCAGTGGCCAGGAAAGGTCTTCTCTAAGGGAGCCATTTCTTAGGAATGGTAGGTAAAAAGGGTTTGGGATTCATCTACACTTACCCTCAATAAATGTTTACCAATGCCACCTATGTTCCAGGAACCATCACATTCCAGGAACCACTGGGTATACCCTTTGGTGGCCTGGACTTTGCCTTTAAAGAGCTCAGAACTTGGTGGGGAAGTAAGTGTATTTAGTTTGGTGATGGGGTAAATAATAGAGATTAAAGGAAGGACACTAACCAGCCTAAAGTTGGGTGTGTCAGGGGTGGGGAGGTCTGGGAAGGCTTCCTGAAGCTTGCTCACCTTGCAGATTGAGTAGTCAAATGGAGGGGAGAGGTTGGGGAAAAAAATCATGGAAAAGTGTATTTTAGCAGAGAAGCTCTGACACAGTGCTGGGCATGGCAGAGTGTCAGGAAGTGTTTCATTCTGCTGTACATAGGGTTGCTATGAGTCAGACCCCACTGAGGGGAACCTAACAACAACAACAAAGGAAGAGGAAATAGGACATTTGCAGGTCTGAAGATATGGTAAGAGAGGGGTTCATTTGGAGAACTGCAAAAGAAACTTCAAGTAGTTCAATCTGGTTGGAGACCAAAGGATGAGATAGAGACGGCCAGGAGGTGAGGCCAAAGGGGTGCAGAGGACAGGTCATCTGAGCCTAGGTGGGGGGAAGTCCAAGCTGAGCCCCTCCCTAGTAGATCCCATTCTTCACCCATTTCCTGCAACTGCAGGGCTCCTACCTGAACAGGGGCCATAATACCACATGGAGAAGAGACTGACCAGGAGCAGGAACAGTGAGATGGGCACCACTACCAGCAGCACGTCCTTGTAGGAGGCCTTCCCTGGTGCTGGACATGGAGGACAGGGTCAGAGGTGGACCTGATGCTTCTTCATCCCTCCACCACTGACTGCTGGCCCTTGGCGTACCTGCTTGGTGATGGCAGCTCTCCCAGGGGGTGACTGTGGCCACGTCCCAGCTGACAGGGTTGGAGATGATACAGGAATAGGACACATCCTTGTCTCTCTGTCCTAGTGAAACTCTCAGCACTTGTCCGTCTGTGAAGAGGCTGTGTGGTTCAGTACCAAAGCTCTCTGTCCCCTCTCGTCGCCAGCTATAGGTTATGTCGCTGATGTTGGGAGCCCAGCAGGACAAGAAGACCTGGCAGGTGTTGGGGGGCTGAGTATCCCCTGCTATAGCAATGAAGACTTGAACCATTGGCCTGGGGACTGCATCTGGGCAAAAACAGCAGAGCAGATGTGTGTCACTGAGGGAGGGAGGCCCCTCAGCTCCAGACCTGGGCTGTATTCAGGGTTAGATGTACCTCTGATTGGACCTCTCCTGCTCCAAAACCTTGTTTATCATGTCCTTGACTGTGAACAGAAGCTGAGGCCATAGCCTGAGATGATATGTGTTAATCTCTCCAGCTATACCTCCAGTTAGCTCTCCCTGCCTATCCTCGTTAATTTGCAGCTCTCCCAAAGATATGATGCTATTTCATATCTTCACATTTCTGCATGGCTCATCTGTACACATATATGGATTCTCTTCTTGCCTCTTGGAAAACTCCTACATATACTTCAAAGCCCCAGCTTGGATACACTGCTGACACCTTGACTGGGAAGCCTGCCCTGATAGTCCAGATGTGTATGGTTCTGAGCACTTCAGGCACTCTGCATGCCCTCTTTTCTGTAGTACTCATAATTTGTCAATCAACAAGGGATGACAAGCATTTTTTAATTTAGGCAAGAAAATACATTTCTGGACTTTTGGAGCTTACAGTTTGGTGAGGAAGACAGATACTGACAAGTGATTATGAACAACTAACAAAATGATTAGAAGGGTGCAGATGCTGCAAAGAAGGAGCCCAGAGATAGGGCTCTGTGTTGTTATCTCGATAACCTTCCTCTCTAGTGCTGGCAAATAGGTGCTTGATACCTGGGCCATTGAACAAATTGGTGTTATGTGTCCTAAGAGGTATCTTCTCATTCCTATATAGTTGATGAGTAAATCCTGCATCTCTGTGGCAATGCGGCCAGGGGGAGAGCATTATGGTGACAACAGGAGGGCTCAGTCTCTGACAGCATTCCAAAGTCAAGCAGAGTAAAACCTCATTAATGCCAGCTCAATCTGGTGGGATTTGTGATATGAAAAAGGAAATGATTTGCTGGGCATCCTAACAGTATAAACAAAGACTACAGGGGGGATATTTACACTGCATAAGAGGACAAGCTGCTTCTGAGCACGATCGGGCACAGTAGAAACACCCATCAACATTTCTAGTAACTGATCCGCTAATTCAAATCATTCTTATCTATTGTCAAAGCAGAGCTCCTAAGGACAGCCCGCTTGGCAGCTTCCTGCAATTAGTTCTAATCATGCTATGTATTTGGAAGCAATAAAACAGCAATTTCCTTAAAATGTGTAATTCAGATCCTGGGAACAAGGCATTTTAGAGCTTAGTGGTGTGGGCGCTGCACGGATTATCACATTCGATGTCCTCATTTCACACATGCAGCAGCTGAGACTCAGAAAGGGGAAAGGCTCCTGGGCCTGTGCAGTTGTGTAGGTTATGCACTGCACAAGGGCATTGGGCTGGGGGGCCAAAGGGAGGTTGAAATCCAGCTAGTATTCTGCTTGTCAAGACATGTAACTTGGTTTGGGGGTTCCTGTAGCCAGAAGGATATCCTTTAATTATACCTTAGTACCCTGAATGGCTCTTCCAAGGGCATCTGGATAGCAGTCTCTGGGGGTTCAAGACACCTCCCCAATTTGTTTACAGGCTTTCTCTCCCTCTCTGCTTTCCTCTTCCCAGATTCTAGCCCTACTTTCCATTCTTAAATTTGGACTTTCACCCTCTATCCGAATTTCTGAAGTTATACTAAAATAGTGGTTTGGGGTCATTTACATTTCTTTCCTAAGCCATCAGGTAGACAAATGGGAGCTAAAAGGCCATGCTCTTTTGACCAGCAGAAATGTGCAGAGACAGTGGAGATGATGGAAGTGGAGGTAGAGGAGCTGTGGAAAAGGAAGGCTCATTTTGCCCTCAGATAAATGCAGCTGTATGAACCACCCTGCCTGATCCGGTGGAGCAAAAAGTCCACCCAGTTGGGCCCTGCCAACCCACAGGACCATGTGAGATAAAAAGAGTTGTTTTTAGCTCTTAAATGTTTAGGTGTGTTTAGCAGTGATGAATGACTGACAGAACCCATGGATAATCCTTCCCTCTCTCCCTCCCTCCATTCCTTCCTTCCTTCTCCTCCTCCTCCTTTTTCTCCTCCTCCACCATCACCTTCTTCCTCCTTCTCTTCCTCTTCCTCCTCCTCCTTCTTCTTTCTCTCTGTCTCTCTTTCTTTCTTGTACTGGGAGTTGAACCCATTTCTCACACATGCTAGGCAAATGCTCTACCACTGGGATGCACCTCCTCAGCCTCTTTTTTAGTTTTTGTTTTGAGACAGTGTCTCAAACTTGCTAAATTGTACCAGCTGCCCCTAGTCTGAAACTTGAGATCCTCTGACCTCAGTCTCCTGAGTGGCTGGGATTGCAGGAGTGAGCCACAGCACCCAGCCCAGCTATACTTTTAATGATAGTCTAATATGAATTTAATTTGTAAATAAAAAATCATCTTGTCATAATTTAATACACATTTTTTCATTTCCTTTATACTGGTACATAGAACAATGGCATGACTTATAATCTGCGATGATATCTTAGAATTGATAGATAGGCCGGGCTCTGTCCTACATGCTTTTGCAAATGCCATTGCATTTCACTGTTATGTGCACTATAGATGGTAATACAACACTCACTTTATAAATGAGGGAAGTGAAGGTCAGGGAGGCTAAGCATTGTGTTCAAGGCTGCTGAGCAAAGAAAAGAGTGAGTGGAATTCAGACAAGGACACTGGGAAGATAAGGCCATCTGCTCTAACTTGGAGGATCTGGGGGATTTTTCTCAGATGTAATTGTTGGCTGGGGGAGCAGCTGTTCCCTGACTTAGCAACATGATCAGAGACCATAGGTTTCTGGGACCCAACCCACCCCAGCTCCCGTGGCTCAGGATGCCTGTCTGGTGCTTTGAGGGAGGTGGGAGTCAGGAAACCAGGATCATGCACACTCACCATACACCTTAAGCTGCAGGGTCTGGGCGTGGGCCTGACCTGCTGTGTCCACCATCAGCACAGAGAAATTGCCGCCGTCTCCAGACTCCAGGGGCCCCAACTCCAGGCTGAGGTTGCTGTGTAGCTGGGCTCGGCCCAGGAAGCGGGAGTGGTACAGAGTCTCCAGGGAGCCCCGGAAAAATGTGGCCAGGAGCTCCTCTGAAGGCCAGAGAGATCGCCACATGGCCTCACGCACTAGGAAGCCAGGGGGGCGCTTGGCCACCAGCAGCACCGAGTCCCCCACCTTGCTCAGCACTTGGGCACGGATAACTGTAATGGGAAGCAGTGCTGGAAGGACAGACTCTGGTCACTTTGACTGCCCAGCTTCTCATCCCTCTCCTGCACGCAGCTGAGCTGTTCTGGAGTGAATTAGGGCCCCTCCACCCACATTCCCTCCACTTAAGTTGAAGGTGCACTGTGACAAGTACTGGGGGTAAAATAGGAGGAGAATCCAGGCATGGAACTCTCAGAGGAAGCCAGACACTTAAGCAAGCAATTAAATTATGTTCAGGACCATGAGGGGAAAAATGGGGTATCCTAGGAGAACACAGGTAGGGTGATAGGGGTCTTTATTCTAAGAAGAGAATCTAAGAAGAGATAGTTCAGCTGAGACCTGAAGGAGAAATCAGCCAGGCCAAGCAACGGCTGCCAGGAGCAGGGATGGGGAAGTGCTGTAGGCAGAGGGCACAGCAGGCAGAAAGGCTTGAAGGGAGAGAGCGTGGGTACTGGGGAACTGAAAGTGGTTCTCTGCAAGGGGAGTAGGAAATGATACTGCAGAGTTGGTGGGAGCCAGAGCACGCCAGGCCCTGAAAGCAGGACTTGAGCTCTGGCTTTTATCCTTAGAGCAATGGGGAGGAGGGTCTCAGGTAGGTTTTAAGCAGGAGAGTGGCATGACAAGGTGCATGGTTAGGAAGCTCACTGCTGCCCAGGTGTGGAGAATGCATTAGAGATGGGGCAAGGCTGAGGCTGTTTACATTAATCCAAGGGGGAAGTGAGGGAAGCTTGAGCTGAGAATAGGAACTTCAGGGATGGGGAGAAGTGGGGCAAATGGTGAGAGAGAAAGATGGTGCCATCAATAGGACTTGGTAGTAGATTTTCAGGGAGTGAAGGAGAAATAAGTGTTGGAGATGGCTCCAAGGTCCTTGTAATCCATTGGGTGCCATTCTCTGTGATCTGGAACCAGGGAAGAAACAGAGTGGTGAGATGGCAAGATGCTAAGTTTTTGGGTTGAGATGTGAAGAAGACACCTGTGCTTGAAGTCCCTCTTGATCTGTTCCTTGGCTAATTTCTCCTCAATCTTGCAGCATCGCTTCCTCCCTTAATGGTCCCTGGCCCTTACTGCAATTTATTCACTCTTTCTGTGTTCCCACATAGTCAGAGATCAGCACTAAAATTACCCTTCTCCTTTCTCCAATACTCCAATAGTATTATCGTTTGTTTCCGAGTCAGCATCTCCCACCAGATGGTGAGCTCTTTAAGGGCAACAACAATTTTTTTCATCCTTGTACTTGCATTGCCCATGCTGTTTAGGATCAGGCTACAGGAGAAGCTCAGTAAAGTGTACTAAATTTTCTGAGGACTGATCCTGTGCCTCACGTAGCAGTAGGTGTCGGGGTGCAGAGGAGAATAGGGGATGATATGAAATGTGTTCAAGTGCTGGCAGTTGGGTTATGGAGATGTGTTTTGGATGGTCACTCAGCTGGCTACAGTAACTTCAGTCCTTCATCCATTTCATTACCCTCTCTGGCCCCAATCATCACTATCATGATTGGATGTGGCTTTAGTATTAATGCAGAGCTGAGATACAACATATAGACTGAAGAACTGAACTGGATACCAATCGAGATCAAGGTTCTATTCTGTCCTGGCTTTGCCACAAGTTAGCTGTGTGAATGTCAGCATATCACCCTACCTCTCTAAGCTTCAGAAGTCTTGCCTGTAAAACAAGGGGGCTGTATCAGATCAGTTGTATCAATCTCTTTTGCCCCGAAGAGCCCATTTAAAAATTACTTAATGGCTTGGGATGCTCAGAGTACCTGCTTAGCACATGCAAAAACAAACAAAGATTACTTTAAAAGTCCATGTATCCAATGTCTAGGACAAGGTCCTCACATATCCAATGACTCAAAAGATTTCGTGAATTAAATAGCCTGAGGCCTTTTTCAGAGTAAACGTGTGATTTTCCACACATTTAGAAATCTGAGGAACTCTGCAGGGTCTCTGGGGCACTCGGACTCAGGAATTCAGGTGGGGCTCCTGGACAAAGCATCTTCAAAGTCCCTATGAGTCTCTGATGTAAAGAGTGGTGTCTTGGGCTTTGCTACACCCCATGACTCCTATTCCTGAACCTGTGGGGGCTGGTTCTTGTCATGCTGGGTACTTGCTGACCAATGAGGGAAACTGAGGCATCAGATTGATGAAGGGGTCACCCTGTGTTGAAGAGACCCCACATCTCAGCTATTCCAACATCACACCATTGTCAGCCATCCTCAAGTCCACATGAGCCGCACTTCTCCTTCCTACTCAATATCTACTTCCCTTTGTACAGGCTAAAGGTAGTGACCCTAGTGTTCCCACCGGCTGCTGAAAACACCACCCCCCAGGTTGTAGGGAGTCCTGTTCCACTCTACTCTCCTTTTCTCTCCCCAAACTATATATAGAATGCTCATGAGTTACCACTGCCAGATCCCTACCATTCCACTGTCCAACCTTCTCTCCAAACCAGCAGGGCCACTGGCTGCATTCTAACTATCCGGGGCCACAAAACAGACATAGGGGCTCCCAGTGATGCCACGTCCTCCCACCCTGGACCCTGCATTTCTTTGTATCTACCTAGCTTTAGATGTTGCCCGAGAACTTCCTACACTCTTCACCTCTACCCAGTTCCTGAGTTCTCCCTTGGCTTGAGGGCGGAGCTGCCCAGAGATCTGGCAGGGCCAGCTGGAGAGAGGGCACTTCAGCTCTTTGGGGATCCACCGTCCACCCACCCCACTTACCTTCCCAGAGAAGCAGACTCCACAGGGACCACATGGCCATCCTCCTCCGGAGAGGCTGGCGAACTCCCTTGACAACCAAAATATAGAACATCCTAGACCAAGCAGATGCACTGAAGGAGGTGGGATCTTTCTGGAAAGTCCCACATTCAGAAATTGGAATCTTGACTCAGAATGAGATCCCCCGAAAGTGAGAACATCCATAGTAAAGTGGAAGTTGGCTCGGTGACGAGAGTGCAGCTGTGTCATAGTAAAGTGGAAGTAGCTGGGCTTTTGGGACCAAATTCTTGTAAATCTGCCTCTTTCCTGGGCACATGGCTGGCCGCTGCCTGGTGCCAAGTGCACCCACACAGCTCACATGCTCCTCGCTGTGTCCACTCCTGCCCATGGCTGCTGTGCTGTCCATATAGCCACAGAGAGCCCTCTGCACTGCAATCCTGACCAAGTCACTTCTCCTTTGCTTAAAATTCTTTGGTGGCCTCCCACTGCCCTCATAAAGGCTGATCTCTGGCCTAGCATGTGAGGCCCTTGGGCTTCTCCAGGCTGGTTGCCCACATCCACTCTGCTCTCTGGACATCCTCATTAGAACTACCTTTTTTCTGAACCTCCCATTTCACACTTCCACCCATGGTACTTGTTCCCTCACCAGTCCTGCTGCTCCACTTACCCTTACAGACTGGACCTGGCTCTGCGCACAGTCTGGCTGCCCTTCAAGTCCTCCTGAGCATAGGCAGAGGAACAAACCCTCTTTCTTTGCCCCATGTGCACCTACTCTTCCCTCATTGCCTTAGCACGTTGCCTGTAGCAGTTTTCTCGTTTTCAGACTGTTTGGCCAATGAGGGCTTGTATATGTTTCTGCATTCCCTTTGGTTCTGAGCACAGGATAACTGTTTAATGAATATTTCTTAAATGAATGAATGAATGCTAAATTTAGTTACCTCTTTTGATTTATTTAAGCCCTATGACTGTTCTTGTCTACAGCCATAGCACTGTGGCATCTGATTCCATCTGATCTCGGAAGCTAAGCAGGGCCGGGCCTGGTTAGTACTTAGATGGGAGACTGCCTGGGAACACCAGGTGCTGTAGGCTTGGGAGACAGACCTGCAACCCACTCCCAAAAATCAATCCGCCATTGAAAACCCTATGAACAGCAGAGAAGCACTGACAGTAGTGTTTCGCCTGTTGTATGTAGGGTAGCTATGAGTCAGATACTGACTCGATGGCACTTAACAACAACAACAGCAATGACTGTTCTTGCCTACATCATACCACTGTGGTGTCTACTCTTGTCAGGTCTCAGAAGCTAAGCAGGGTCAGACCTTATTAGTGCTTGGATGGGAGACTGCCTGGGAATACTAGGTGATGTAGGCTTGGGAGAAGGACCCGGCAACCCACTCCTCAAAAACAGCCATTGAAAACTCTATGAATAGAAGAGAGGCACTAACAATACTGTTTCGCCTGTTGTACACAGGGTCACTATGAGTCAGACACTGACTCGACAGCACCTAACAACAACAATAACAACATGACTGTTCTCAGAAAGAACTTTCTTGCAGAATTTAAAGCCAGGGTGAGGTCAGGCACCATGCTGAGGTCACAGAGAGTCAGAGTGTGATCCATTTTGACACAGCTGCACTCTCCTCATGGTTTCTCGTCTCACTTCTAGCTGCTTGGTTTCTTATGTTAGGGAAGGCTTTTCAAGATGC
The DNA here is from genome assembly GCA_007922755.1 of Pedetes capensis. Lineage (NCBI taxonomy): Eukaryota > Metazoa > Chordata > Mammalia > Rodentia > Pedetidae > Pedetes > Pedetes capensis. Next base: position 186,649 of record VMDO01001299.1, read on the forward strand.
TGCCCTTGATGAAGCTTCCTGGTTGTCCTGAGTGTAGATCCTTGTGTCTTGTCCTGCATAGCCTCTGATCTTTCAGTCAAACTGGACACCCTGCTTTGGATTCAGCCAGGAAAGAGGCATATAGGATGCGGGGTGAGCAGGAGGGTTTGGAGATAGAGATCCTGTCCTCCAAGGACTCACAACCAAAAGATATCAACAGATATGCCAGGGACAATAAGGGCCACCCACAGACAGGTACTGCTCTGGGGCAAATGGGCCACATAGGCAGTCGGTGCTGCAGGAGGAGGTGGGGAAGAGGTCTGTGTGGATCTGGGCAGGAGCTCCCTCCTGAGCAGGTGGAATTTGAGCTGCACCTTAAAGGTGGTTATGATGTAGCTAAGAAAAGGAAAAGGAGAAGCCAGAGGGTTGGGTGGGCCTTGAGCATGAGGGAAGGGCAGAGTGTACAAAGACTCCGAGGTGGGAAAGTACCAAGTAGGATCCAAGGCCGGTGAAGGGCAGCAGGGAGGAATCCTTCAGGGCTGAAGTGGGAAAAATGGAAGGGGAGATTGGGGCGAGATTATGGAGGCCATGAATAGTCAGTTAAGATATTCTGGAGACCAGCGGCTCTCACCCTAGTTGAATACTTGGGCTTTCAGGGATGCTGGCTCAGTGGGTGGCCCTGGGCCTAGGAATCTTAGTCCTAACAAGTGCTTTGCTGCAGGCTGGAGTGCAGCTGGTGGACTGAGAAACTACTCTGAGAAGCACTGCTTGGAGCCAGGTGGCTGCCCGTTTTGAGTTGGTCATAGCATCCTGGCGAAAGGACAGCATGCAGGGCAGCGTGGGAGAGAAAGAAGAGGCAGGGAAGCCTGGAGAACAGCTGTCATGATGGTCATGGGAAAAAGAGAAGGATCTGAACCAGGAGGGAAATAATCTGGAGTGGAGAGAAAGAGGCAGAATATGAGTCCTGGCAGAATTTGGTGGCTGCCTGGCTGTAGGATAGGGAAGCCAAGGGAGGGGAATCATTTATGACTCTGTCAATTCTGGATCTACTCATCAGGCATTTATTGAGCATCTACTCAGGTTCCAGGTGCTGGGGACACAGAGATGAAAGGCTTAGCCCCTGCCCCCAAGGAGTTGGAAGTTTGGAGGAGGAGGTGGGATGGGGAGCCCAATAATTACAACCAGTGTGGCCAGAAGTATACAAGGGATGCTATGGGAGCCAGAGGCCAAGGGCCTGTACCTGCTTGTGGGGGAGGGAGGTTGGGGAGGGCTCTGTGTAGGGGCTGGTGTTTGAGGTGAGCCTTATAGTACTAGTAGATGAGGACAGAGTTAAAACTCAAGCTCTAGAGTTAGACCTGGGATCCAATCTTGGCTTGAAACCATGACTATAGTAACCTCTGTGCTTCTGTGTGCTCAAATGAGAATAAGGATTGATAACAAAATCTACCTCTTAATGCTGCCAGGGTTTACAATGGATCTGGTGCACAGTGAACACTCAAATATTAACCATCACTACTAAATGTCCAGAGACAAGGAAGAGGAAAAAGCCATGTAGATGAGGATAAAGATGTGTTTGAGGCTGAGCAGTACCCTTCTCTTACTCTTATCTCATAGACTGGGAACCCCAGGAGGGTCCTCTTCATTTTGGCATCCTGTCTATTGCCAAGGATAGGCCTTCCATGAGGGGCTGCCCTCTAAGCATCTGTAGAATTGGATGGAGTGATTGTGCAGTGTTAAGGCCTGGGACTAGGAAGGCTGTAGGATGCAGGAATGGGTTTGACATGGGGCTAGATCTGAATTCTCTGCAGGAGACAGTGGACAGCCATTGTGTACCTTAGCAGAATTCGTTGCCCTAGTGTGCCCCCTAACTCCCCCCTTCCCCTACCCTATCACACCTTTCCTTTGAGAGGAATTTTGCAGAAGTTGAGGGGGAGGAGGGAGGTTGGGTGAGGAGTGGAAAATATCCCACTTTGGCTGGCCTGTGTGACAGCTGGATGAAGATGGACAGAAGAAGGCGGTGCTTGTTCTCAGGGGTGGGAAGGGTTAAGCTTGCTGCAGGCAGGTTCTCCCCACCACTGCTAATCACTGGTTTACACCACATTAATTACCCAGCCACAGGGGGAGTGTGCTAGAGTAAATTAGCAGGTGAGTTCAAAGGGGCCACTCCCTGCATTCCTTAATTAAGAGAGCAGCTGGCAGCCAGGGCTGCTGGTTGGCCTCCCAGGGGACTTTCTGGGAAGCCAGAGTCAGGTGGAGCTGGTGCAGTAGTAGCTCCATCTGCCATGTGGAACAGTCTGCACCCCGCCATTAGATCACCTCCACTGATGGCTGCAAGAGCATGGGCAGGGGCAGGTATTAACCATAGCCAAACCACCTGCCTGAATTTGACCATCGGCCCTGAGCCACTTGGTGCAAGGTTCAGGCCAGGTGGAATTAGGGTGAAGGTGCATCAAACTGCAAGTGAGATGACCTGTGCCCAAGGGTAGAATGGGGCCAGCTTCTCCCATGGGGAGAGGTGGAGAAGGGAAAAAGAAGTAGAATGCTGAGGAGTTGGGAGAGAGGACAGCCAGGCAGGAAAGGAGCCAGAGGCAGGGCAGCCATGGAGGAAGAGGCATTCAGCAGGTTGCTGAGGAGCTGAGGATGCTGGGAGACAAAAAAGGGCTGTGTGGGATGGAGCTGATGGGGACAGGTAGAATCCCACTGTTCAATGGAAATTAAAGGAGCCCATTATTTCAGACTGAGATTCTGACCACACTAAACCAGAATGGGTCCACTCCTGCTAGATGCCACACAATCCAACTGAACTTTTAAAAATCCAGTTTCTAAAACATAAGACATTCACAGCAATCAGTCAGAAGGAAACCAGTTTACCCGAGGCTAAGGAAGTCCCCTCCATTTTAATCCCATCAGGGGACTAACTTTGAAATGACCCATTCACTTTTTGTTTCCTATTTTTGCCTCCTTCAGCCCTTTCTACCTGTAAAGCTCAGCTCTTCTTCTAAGGAGCACCTTTATTAAACTTGTAGATGGGCTACTGCCCCAAATTATGAATTGCTAATAAAAGCCAATTGTATCATTCAACCACACTTGTTGAAGTTTTGCTTTTTAACACCACCTAAGCCCCACTGGCATGGTGTACCAGCATGCCCCTGGGCTCTGGCAACCCTTCCTCAGCCAGTCAACTTGGGCAGCCACGGTCTGGCAGGAACACTAGGTTTGAGGAAGAATGCCCTGGAATGAGCACTGCCTCTGCTACTTTTTTTTTTTTCCAGTACTCTGGGTTGAACCCAGGGCCTCGCACTTGCATGCTCTGCAAGTGCTGGACCACTGAGCTGCACCCCCAGCCCATTTTTTTTTTTTTACTTTTTGAGACAGGGTCTCGCTAAGTTATGCAGACTTCCTTTGGTCTCGAATTTGTGATCCTCCTTCCTCTGCCTCCTGAGCCGCTGGGATTATGGGCGTGGGCCACTGTGCCCAGCCTTCTGCCACTTCTTGGAAATGCCCCTGTTACTGAGTTTCTGCAGGTGTGAAATGGATGTGCCTTACTTTCTGTTGGGGCTGGGATTTAGCTCAGTTGGTAGAGTGCTGTGCTGCAGTTTCTGAGGTCCTGAGTTCAATTCCCAGCACTGCAAAATGGGAGAAGGACCTGGCAATCCACTCCCAAGGCAATCCCGAAACAGTCAGCCATTGAAAACCCTATGAGAGTTGCTATGATACCGACTTGATGGCACCTAGCAACAACAACAATACCTTCTGTTGAGGTGGCACTGACATGGCCCTGAGCGTCCCTGCCTCCTTCAATTCTATGTCTTTGACACCTCTCTTGTCTCATGCTGTCCCTGTCTCTGCTAGAAGTAGGTAGCAGGAGTGGAAACTTTATTGAGCTAGGGGAATGGTGCACACAGCTGGAACGGGAGAAGCAGAGAGAGGAGGAAGAGTGAGTGGGCAGGAATACCCATGGCAGAGGGGTGGTGCTGGGGGCAGTGGCTTAGGCCCCTTCAGCTTCTGAGGCAATGACACATCTTCCTAGAGATTTGAAGGAAGGCTGCATAAAGGGAAACAAATCTAGAATCGAAAGAAATCCCAATACATGCAGCCCTCTTGGTTTAGGAAAGGGCTATGCTCCAGTTTTGGGTTGTGTCCACATATTATAGCCACATACAAGACAAGGACTGGGTGTCTAATCATTTGATGACGTTGTCCAATGAATGGATCAGGCCGGAGAGGAGGTGACCTAAATCCTTGACTACCCAAGAAGGCCACCAGAGGGCAGCCGTAAGGCTCCCAAAATCTGGGTTTCTTTCTTCTTCCCTTAATGGGCGTCTCCAGGCTGCCTCTTCACCTTCAACAAGGCTACTGAGTTCTTTCCTCTCTCTTTGGCCTTTAGGCAATGTGACCTTATAGAGCCCAGGTCCGTAGAAAAGGCATGGCCAACTCATTTGGCTAGATCGATGTTTGCATTTAGCTCTGACTTGGTGAGACAAATGTTTCTCAGTGCAGAATGTGTGGTGGCTGTGGGTGGTCAGCCCCTGGGCTTGTGTGGTCAGGACCTGTGGCAGGCAGCATCCTCCAGTCCCTTCCTAGTCCTTTCCTCTGCATCAACAAGGCCTGACATTAGTAATGGTTCAGACTGAAAAGAAAAAAATGCAGCTTTTTCTTTTATAAACTAAGAGAAAATAAGATTTTCAGTTGTGCAAATAGAGCTGGGAGTAGGGAGGGGTTCTGGGAAGAGAGCAAAGTACTTGAGTAGCCAGGCCAGTGGGGTGTGTTGGTGAGAGAGTGTGAGTGTGTGTGAACACATGTATAGATAGGGCTTTACACCCATCCGGGCAGAAGAATTTGTTCTTTTTTCTTTCCAATGTATTGTGGATGAACCTCTACTTTTTCTTTCTTTGCAGTACTCTGGGGTTGAACTCAAGGTCTTGCATATGCTAGGCAAGTGCTCTACCACCGAGCTGCACCCTAGCCTCTTTTTTATTTTAATTGTGAGACAGTCTTGCTAAGTTGTGCAGGCTGCCTCTGCCCTTGAACTCATAATTATCCTGCCTCATTCTCCTAGTTGGTGGGATTACAAATGTGTGCCAACGCATCTGGCTGATCTTCTACTTTTTTGTAGAATACAATAAAAGCAAATTATTAGAAAAATGAAATTTAAAAAACACATATACAGAATACAATGATTTTTTATGATTGTATTAGGCAAACATAAAATTACTGTCATATTGCTATAAAAATTTCTAAATTCTTTCTATATTTTTTCAACATGTCATGGACTTGTTGTTAGGTGCCACTGAGTCGGGTATGATGCATAGCTACCCTATGTACAACAGAATAAAACATTACCTGACACTCTGCCATGCCAAGCATGTCAGTGCTTCTCTGCTATTCATAGGGCTTTTGATGGCTGATTGTTTTGAGATTGTTTCAGGAATGGGCTGCTATGTCCTTCTCCCATTTTTGCGATGGTAGAGATTGAACCCAGGGCCTCAGAGTAAGCACTCTACCAACTGAATTAAAGCCCAGTCCTGTCATGGACTAGTAGAAAGAAATTTGCAGTCTGGCAACAGTCTGTGGGTCTCCATCACCAGTGTTTTTCTTAATGAGCTGACTTGTCTATGCTTTTCCTTTATACAAGGAGGAGATTATTCTATAAAGGGACTGCTGAGGGATTGGGTGCTGCTGGTGCACCCTGGCTGATCCATGGGGACCACGTGCTTCCAGATTATAGGGCTTGTGCTGTTCAGTCCTTGCAGCAAGCTCTGTGATTAGTGGCAGAGGACGGGGCCTTGGTGTACTCCGGACAAGGACTGGACTGGTGATGAGAAAGATAGGGATGAGGTAGAAGACGAGGATAGGAAGGGGTTGTAGGATAGGAGGAAAAGGGAATAGAAGAGAAGAGGATGGGAAAGAAGCATGGGTTGTCTTACTCCTCCTCCTATCTTGTTCTGTCTTCATCCAGAGAACTACAGGAAATTAAACTACCAATGACATGCGTTTGGATGTATGTCCATGATGCATGTTGTAAGTAGACCAACCCTTTTAAAACTTTAATGTGCATGCAAATTCCCTGGGGATTTTATTAAAATGCAGACTTGGATGCAGCTGGTCTGGGGTTGGATCTGGGTAGCTGCGTTTCTAATAAGCTCCCTGGTAACGTCAACGTCGCTGGTCTTGGTGGAGCAGGAAATCAGTTAGCAATGAGTGGTGGGATACCAAGGGTTAATCCAAGGATTTGAGGCACAAAGAACACAGCTTGAGTCTGTTAAAAAAAAGTGCCTGCCCCAGGCACCTACAGGACCTAGGACTGTTTTGATAGGGATGACTGCTCAAGAAACTAGCACAGCATATGTCTGCTAGGATAGAGCTACCAGCTGAAGATGCTGGCTGGTGCTAGCCTTTGCTTATTAAGCCAGGGAGGTTTGCTCAGGATGTTAACACCAGGGAAAATTCAAAAAGGTAACATTCTTTGTCTCACAAATAAAAGATCAATCTCAGTCAGGTAGACCCCTTCTCTTCTGATCAGAGTAACCTTGGCTCTTCTGATCAAAGAGTAACCATCTTTTAACATAGTATTAGCATTAGAGTTTTGATCCCCCCTGACATTTGTAGGCTTTTCAAGTGAGTTATGGGCAACCACATGCTCAGTAAGTTAAAAGTTAAAATACTCTCAGAGCTGCCAATCAAAAAGTAAAACCCCCTCCCAAGGGCTGAACTTAGGTGGCAACCTCCTAAAGGAAGCAATAACAGAAGTGCACCCAGTGGGGAACTTGCTTATTCCCCTTTGAGTAGCTTGTTCTCACTCTGAAGGCATATCTTTTTAAAATTTCCTTTCCATAATAAACTGTACACTTGCTTCTCTCTCTCTCTCTCTCTCTCTCTCTGTCTCTGTCTCTGTCTCTCTCTCTCTCTCTCTCTCTCTCTCTCTCTCCTGGCTTAAATTCTTTCCTGTAATATCATAAGGACTGAGGATCCTGTCTACATGTGCAGTCTGTGGGACACATGATGTTAGCAGCTCTGTGGTGCCAGGAGCTCTCTGATAACATCGATGTCTCCCTTGAGAATAGGTGCACTAAGAGTATTCTTTGGAAACAGGGATGACTAATGTATTTTTGGACATGTTGTCAGAAGGGACCAATCCCTGGAGAAGGACATCATGTTTGGGAGAGTGGTGGTCAGAAAAAAAAAAAAAAAAAAAAGAAGGAAGATCCTTTACTAGATGGATTGACACAGTGGCTGCCACAATGGGCTTAAGTATAAAAGTGTGCCTGGCATGGTGTCAGAGAGTGTTTCATTCTGTTTTACATAGTATTGCTATGACTCAGGTCCAACTTGATGGTACTTAACAATAACATCATAGGGAAGGAGGATGGGGTCTTGTTCAGTCCCTGTCTGTAAGTGGGACATTACACCATGATTCTGTTACCCGAGTTTAGGGCAAAGATCTAGTTCCTGGACTTAGGCTTGGCCACCTATCCTCAATATGCCAATGAAAGAGACAGGTAATGATGAAAAGCAGAGAAAGGAGATTTAATCAATGTGCACATTGGGAGGAAGAACAGATAAAAGAATCCAATGATCCCAAGTCCAACTTCAGGGAACTCACATGAGCTTTAGGTTTAAGTAGAAGAATAATTGGGGACAGGGGCAAGAGGTTTGCATAATTAAACAGTCCTGCTCAGAGTGCGATCTCAGTTCTGGTTGTGCAGGTTGGTCCCAAGACATTATTATCACTGTCATGGCTGGAGGGGTATTTGCTGTCCCTTGTCAAAAGAGATGCTTATTGATCAAGACCTTGAGATGCCTCTTGGGGCATCTTGCAACAGGAGTCTTGTTAGTCTGAGTGAGGACTCAATACTTTTTAGCAAAGGCCGTTTATAAGTGCCTGTTGTTATTCCAGAGCAGGCGCCAGTGAAGCTGGGTCAGGGTCTCAGAGGAACAAGTGTAGCTGATCCTTTATTGACCCCTCTCAAGCATCAAGCATGTGGACTCCTTGAACAAACCAGATCAAACTGTCACCCAATGCAATGCAAATGATTGACATTGATGAAATACAATATAAATCAATACATTTCTATTGACAAAATAGATTTTACAACCACGTGGTAAGTGAGTTTTCTGATATACTCCACCACAGGGGGAATTGAGCATGCCTCAATTCTGTCTCTGGTAAACAGGAATGGGTGTGGGCAGAAATAAGGCTGCAGGTGAAGGCAGAATCCTCAGTGCCTGAAACAATCTGTCCCAGTGTTAAGGATCCTATGATATTGAGTGGGTCAGACCCTTTCCTGGCTGCCCTTGTTCTTGCTGAACCTTTGAGAGGCTCCTTTGCTCTGCAGTCACTTGTGGGCCTCAGCAGCAGCTTACAAGTTGGAAATTCATTACAGAGCTGCCTGCCCTGAAGCTAGATTTCTGGGGTGTAGGGACTGATGCTCTTTCCTGTCAGGGTCAAGGCAAGCACATTTCTCTACATAAAATATTTCATTCTCTGTCTCTCTCTCCAAACATGTTTGTGCAGGCATACACACACACACACACACACAAACACACACACATGCATGCACACACACACATCCCTATATATCCCTCACTGCTGGGATCAGGAACTAGAGGACCCAGAGAAGGGGCCAGGGGGCCACTGGGGAGCGTTGGAGGCTGAGGATAGGTGTGTGTGGAAGGGGTTGCCAACATTGGTAGTGAACATCCTCGTAGTCACCAAGGGGATCTTGGTAGGTTCTGCTTCTTAGATTCAACTCCTTTATAGAAATCTCACTGAGCTGTGGGCATTTCACTTCTCCATAGATGACTGAAATGGCCTGTGGGAGAGTTGGGTGTTGGGGGATAGTGATCTACTTCCAATTCATGCCTGCTCTAAGCAGGCTTTCCTAATGTGTGGCTAAAGGGATTTGAAACCCAGAGTAAGGAGAGGCCATTATGCTCCAAGATGATTAGGAAAGAGGGTACTGGATCTCTTGTCACAAGGAAAATAACTCATCGTTTGTAAACATTCCATATTCATTTACAGTCCTACTTCTTTGGAAATAATAGTAGATTTCTCATCCTGATATGAAAAGGAATTAATAATCCCTACTTTGCCTTTCCCTCTTACTCTGTTAAAGAGAAGACTAGACTGTCCTCCATGTCTTTCATCAGACTAATAGATATGGCTGGAGGTCTTGACTCCATCTTATAGTGGGAACTATCTTGTCTAGACATAGACTCTGGAGCTGAGGCAAACTGAACAATTCTTTTCTATCTTTTCTTTGCTCTTCCACAGAGCCCAGCAAAGGGAAAAATAAAACAACACAATGAAAGGACCATAAAACAAATAAAAACCAAATAAACAAACTCCTTGTAGTTTTCATGGTAACAGTCGTGGTAGAGATAATGTTGAGAATGGTAATTATGGTGGTCAGAGAGGTGTTTGTGGTGGTGATTATAGTGAAAGAGGTGTTATTGGTGGTCATAATGGTGAGGAAGTTGCTGTTCATTGTGGTAGTGAAGGAAGAGCTGGTGGTTGTCATTGTGGTGGGAAGGTGTTGATGGTGGTAGTGGTAATGGTGGTAACGAAGAAGGAGATGGTAGTTGTCATGGTAATGATGATAGCAAAGGTGGTGGTGATGGTCATGGTGGTAGAGGTGATGGTGGTAAAGGTGATGGTAATGGTGATGATGGTAGTGAATGAAGCAACAGTGGTGGCCATGGTGGTAGTGAAGGTGGTGGTGATAGTCATATTGATAGTGATGATGGTTGTGAAGGTGGTGGTCATGTTGGTAATGGTGATGCTGGTGGTAAATGAGGAGATGGTGGCAAAGGTAGTGGTGATGGTCATGGTGGAAGTGAAAATGGTGGTGAAAGTATTGATAATAGTGATAGTGGTTAATGAGGTGATGGTGTTAATTGTGGTGGTGAATAAGGTATTGGAGATAGTAGTTGCAGTGGTGGTGGTAATGTTCTGATAATGGAAATGATACTCTAATCCCAGGTCCAGAATTTCCCATCAAGCAAATATGTCAACTTTAGCCTAGATCATTTACCTTTGCTCCACTTTGAGGTTGTATACACCACAGAGTAGGTAATGCCTTCATCTTTCTCTTTTTGATGATGTACCAGAAGAAGGATTGGGGCTTAAATAGGTCCTGCCTGACTTTTCCATCTCAAGCCATAAGTGTCCTGAAGACACTTACTGATGGAAGACAATCAAGGGCTCTATCATGGTGATAACTAGCAGTGGGGATCTATAACTGAAGCAGGGATATCCATGTGTCAAGAGGTGCCTGGCCTGCTCAGCCAATTTTAGCTGTTTCTCTAGGCCTGGCACTGTTTAAATCCAAAGTTGGCCACATATATCTATGAAAAATATAGTAAATATTTTAGGTTTTTTGGACTATAAAATCTCTGTCACAACTCTTCAACACATAGTGTGGCAGTAGTTATACAGAATATACATAGAAAAGAGTGTGGCTGTGTTCCAATAAAACTTTATTTACCAAAACTGGAAGTGGGTGGGGTTTGACCCATGGGCCATGGTTCACCAACCTTTGGTCTAAACCCTCCCTGCCATCTCTCCTGGAGTCCTAGCTCTCTTCCTGCTTCACCCTCCCACCATCAGCTCAATAGCACTTGCTTTTCAAGATCTCCCCAAAAGCTGTTATCTTCTTTCCTCAGATGACTTGGATTCTAGAGACTTGGGGCTCAGGAAGGCCTCTTTCTTTCTGCTCCCTAAGAGGCCCTTTTCTGCCTTCATGGACAGACCATGGTCCTGCTGGAAGTCCTTACCATTGTTATACAGTGGGCACTGTTCTCCTTCAGGAGTTGGGGGTGAATTCTGGGGTAGAAGGGGACCTAGGAGACACAAAGTCACAATTCACAGAGCCTCCCTCAAGGATCAGGTGGGAAATTAGAGACAGGAAGGCCATGAGAAGGATTGTAGTGGTATTTCTGGAAGCCTGGGGCTGGCTTATTTACAAGGGTTAATGTACAAGTCCGGACTCAGTTAGTTTTTATGGGATGTTTCCTTTGAAAAATACCCTAGAGGGTAGGATGGCTCCACGTGAATCACAACCTGGGAGAGAGCAGGTTCAGAAAGGATGGTTCACATTCTTACATGGAAAGGGTCCAGGTTCACAAGCCAGAGTGGTTTTCAGAAGGAAGAAAAACTAACAACATTGACCACATATTGTGTGCCAGAAACAGGACTGGTAATTTCAAGTAAAATGTGTACTTCCTGGGAAAGCACTTAACCCAGTGACCAGCACATAGTTGGATTTCAGAAAAACCCTCCCTCCCTAAATTCTTTGGTGCCTGATATGCTTCATGATCATCTTGCAAAGGTGGATACTGTTATGCTAATACGTTAGGTATTAGATATGTATTATCTCATTAACTTAAGTCTTTACAACAATTTAGTGAATCTTAGAGTGAACTGGCCCAAGGCTATGGAACAGGCAAATAGCAGCATTAGGAGTAGGTCATGACTGCCCTGTCTATCATGGTTCCTTTCTGAAGGTTTCTGTGTCAACCTTGGTCAAATAGCCACTGTGGAGGCTGAGCCACACAGAGGAGCTCCATCATGCCTCCTACAGTGGGGCCAGCTGCTCTGTGTCACAGAGTGGGCAGAGGACAGGACACAAGAGCTGAGCTGGCACATGGAGTGGGAGGGTCAGCCTGACTGTCCAGGTTCCAGGCTCCCTCCTCCCAGAGAGACCCCTCCCCAATCCCAGGGGATCCTGTTGCCTGATGCCTGGGCCCCTGGGAGTGAGGGAGGGGTCCTTCCTTTGTCCCTCACTCCCTTATTCTGTACCCTGATCTCTAGCTGGGCACTCTGTTTCCAGACTTGGCCGTCCTCAGGGGCTGCCTCACACCAGTGAAGCCCAGAGCCTGCCTCCTTGATGGGGATGGAGAGTACTAGGTGGCAGCCCTGGTCCTGCAAGGTGTGACTATCCTTGTGGAATGACAACAGGAGCCACAAGGTCGACTTCTGGGGATGCGGCTTCATCTGGCATCTCAGGGTCAATGGCTCCCCTCTCAAGGCTCAAGAGAGGGGACGGAGCTCAGCACAGGAGGCTAGAACAGCTCTGGGGAGACACAGGCCTGGGCTAAGGAGGGGAGTCCTGGACAGTGAGGTCCAGGAAGCTGAGGACTGAGCTTCAGCACAGCCCCAGATGCAGCTCTGAGACCCAGGTGGGAGACAGTTTTATCCCCAGGACCTGAACCCTTGTCCTCACCCATGAGCTCTGAGATGACACCCACACAGCCAGCCCTCCTGGAATCCCAGCAGCCAGATCCAGAAGGACCCTAGTGGTCATTTGGTCCTCAGATGGGAAGGGTGGGTGGCTGGTCTGGCATAGGCTCTTCTCCATCCCCCTTTTCTCCTGGCTCCAGACATGGCCCATGGGGGAGGAGGGACATTTGGGCAACATCATGGACCCTCAGGACCCTATGGGTTGGTTCAACATCAAGGATGACCAGAGACAGGAGTCCTGCCCGGAGAGCTCTAGGGAGATAGGAGCCCTGGGCAGCACCTACTGTCCCCCCAGGCCCCTAGCTGGTGACTCACCTTTGACTTGTGCCATGGTAGCTGCTGAGGTTTGTGTGAACCCACATGTGAAATGCATCATGTGCCCGGTGTGCTGTACTGGCCACTGCTTTTCACTGTCGCTGTCCCCACGGATAGAGGCTCATTGGTCATAGAGAAATGAAGGTATTTTCCCTCTTTGTAGAACTTCACCTGGCTCAGTGTTGAGTTCCTCCATCCCTGACATTGCAGGGTCAGTGTGTCTCTTTCAAACACAGGGTCCCGCAGGACCTGGAGGTGCAGCCAACCTGTGAGAACAAGGCCAGCCCTGGAGCTTCAGGTCCCATCAGCCCACTTTTCTCTCTCTGTCCCCATCTAGGCCCCCTGTTGGTGATGGAGTCACTGTATGGCAACTGTGCAGCTGTCTCTGTCTGCAGTCTTCATGCCAGACTAGCAATGGGCAGGACTTTGACTTCTTTTGCTTCGGTTCTTCTTCCTCTTGCCTTTCTTCTTTATTCCTCAATTTCTCCTCCCTTCTCTCCTCTGCTTATGCTTTCTCTCTGTCCTTTTCCCTCCTATTCTCCTTTTCTCCTACATTCTCTTCCACTACCTGCCCTCCCATGTATGGCTAAGTTATGTTCATTCCATCCATTGTCTGGCCTCATTCCACTGACTCAATTCCAACTTCCTAGATTGGCTTATTGTTCCCCAGCTACCCCAGTGTGTCACTTTCTGCAACCATCACTTCTAATAATAGCTGCATCCCTGACCACCAGCAAGAAGCTTCCTGGTCATGCTTTGCCAGGCCCAGCAAGGAATTTTAGCTTCAATTACAGTCATTGGAGGCACTTGTTCTCTCTGTCCTTATTCCTAAAATGCATCATATTCCATGACACGGACAAGAGAAGGGGTTTCAGAGATGCAGAATCATCATCTGTAAGGCAATCCTAGGCTGAGTCTGTCCCTATACTGGACCTCTTTGACAAGGTAGATACCACCAGTCCCAAAACAGCCTTAGGTGCCAAGACTGATGGCCTGAGAGTACTAAACAACCACACAGGGAGCCCTGAAGCTGGCTACATTGCATTCTGCCCTTGCCTGGATCTCCCTGGATGCTTAGGACCCGCTGCCCTCAGCCTGGAAGCAGAGCGGAGGCGCTCACAAGATTATGGAAGGATGGGCCTTGTTCCCATAACTCTTTCAATCAGTTCCAAGCATTGGTTCAAATGACCTTTTCCTGAACCAGAGAACATGTCCTTAGAGGGCAAGATGTCCACAGCTCAGAGTTTTTCCTACTTGACTGAACGCATCAGGGAGGTCAGTGGGACAGTGTGGACTGGATGACAGGAGCTAGCTGAGAAAGAGAAGACTGATGAGCAACAAAGGCGTCTGCTTCTATGAATGTAGAAGGGAGAGAAGGGAGTCCAAGCCTTGCTGAGTAGGGAATATAGGAGCTTCAGAGCTGCACTGAGAGGAGAGACAGAGGACAGAGACACTTTTAAGGGAATAGGAGGGAGGTCCAGTGCTACTTTGTTGAGACTCAGGTCATCCTAGAACTATCTGGAGCCTTTGCCAGTGGAGTCCCAGGTCTTTTTTCTTTCTGAACATTAGCCAGGCATTCTGAGGAAGGGGGCTAGTCTGGTGCTGCAGTGAAGATGTTGCTGTGGGGCCCAACGTCACTGTCCTTTTTCTATCCATTAAGTGTTGGCCCAGAGATACATCTGGAGTCAAAAGAGACATAGACAAGATTTACCATCTTTCCCAGCACAAGAAACTGCAAGAGAACAGAGTTATAAAATTAGATTAAGTAGCAGAAAGAAATTTCATACTGGGAAGAACTTTCATACTTGTCATGTCAAAAATTGATGCTATATATGCTCAAACAACCAACCTCCCAACTGCCCAATAGCTAACCCACTCAATCTTCTAGCCACTTAACCACCTAGCCACCTAGCTACCCAACCATCCAATCATTTAACCAATCCACTTTTATAGCAGACCCACTCACTGAAATCTTCTACCCTATACTAGCTCAAATGTGCCTTCTCAGCCAGGTCTTCCCTGGGACCATGATCAAAGGAATTCCTCTTAATCACTATCACAGTGTTCTACCACAGTATCATCAGAGTACTTTTCAGTATTTGAATTTGTCTTCTTCATATTATTACCTGTTTTCCTCTGTCTAGAATGTGAGTAGGGACTCTGCCTATCTTACTCACTGCCATGTTTCTTTTGCCTAGGACCTGTGCCTGGACTGTTGTCTGTGTTTAGTAAGCATCTGTTGAATAAATGCATGAATGCTTTCCTTTGTGTACCGTTGCATGGGGCAGAGAGAAGAAAGTAGAAGATACTGGACTAGATTCTTTCATTACTGTGCCCTAGAACCTACCTTCCATCCTAATGCAAGGCCTGGATCCAGTTCCTGTGGTCCGATATGTCCACAGAGCTCTAGGAAATAGATTGTAGAACTGATAAGACTGAGGAGACAAGGTTCCCTAGAGGAGCAATCATTAAAGGAGGTGGGCCATGTTCAGGTAGCTCAAATAAGTGAGAGAACTACAAATAAGCCAGATGCATCACACACAATGCTTATATATGTCATATGCACTGCATCAGTGCTTTAAAATGAGTAAGTATTTGAGGAGAGTAGGTGGCCTGGGAAGTGAGGACAAAATGATGACAGATATGGTTATATAGGTATGGATAGCCCAAATGGCAATGGGCTCTAAACTGAGGGGCATAGTTTGACATGGAGCTAGTGGAGAATATTCTGGACTTTGGGGCCAGAGATGAAACAATGAACAGTTGTGAGGCCAAGTGTAGTTAATGCAGCCAGTCCTCACATGGTTATTTGTATCCTTCATTGCTGCCATGTCCTATGTGCTTTTAATCAATCCACTTTTATGGTGGACCTACTTCCTGAAATCCTCCACCCTACCTTAGTTCAAATGTGCCTCCTCAGTCAGGTCTTCTCTGGGACCATAATCAAAAGAATTCTCCAAAAGAAATGCAGTTTTGTGAATTGTTGCAGTTTGGATATGAAGAGTCCCCCCAAAAGGCTCAAATGTTGAAGACTTGGTTCCAAACAGTAATGTTCACAGGTAGAGGTTTTGGGAAGCGATTGGGTCATGAGAGCAGTACGCTCATCAGTGGATTAATCCAATGATGGATTTATAATTTGATGGCATCATTAGGAGGTGGGGAAAATTTAGGATGTGGGGACTTGTTGGAGGAAGTAGGTCACTGGGGGCATGCCCTGGAAGGGTGTATCCTGTCCCTGGACCCTTCCTTACTTGCTTTCTCTCTGCTTCCTGGTTGCCATGAGATGAGCAGCTTTCTTCCACCATGTTCTTCTGCCATGATGTTTTTGCCTTGCTGCAGCCTTAAAGGTAATGGAGCCATCCAACCAAGGTCTGACATCTCTGAAACCATGAACTAAAGTAAACCCTTTCTCTCTTAAGTTGATTTCCTCAGGTATTTTGTCATAGTGACAAAACAGGAGTGGTAGGTAAAACCCTTCTAGAACAGTGGTCCTCAACCTTTTTGGCACAAGGGACAATTTTTCATGGTCATGGGGACATGAGGAGATGGCTTCAGGATGATTAAGTGGATGACATTTATTGTGTAAATACAGATGAACCTTTGTTCACTACTCTGCTGCTCACCTCCTGCTGTGTGGTCTAGGTCCTAACAAGCCATAGACTGCTACTGCTCCATGGCCTGGGGATTGGGGCCTCTTCTCTTCTCTTCTCTTTTCTTTTCTTTTCTATTTTTTCTTTTCTTTTCCTTTTTTTCTTTCTGTTTTCTTTTTTTGTAGTACTGTGGGGCTGAATGCGGGGCATTGCCCATAGTTTTTGCACAAAAACTACCACTGAGTGGCACTCATAGCCCCTTTCTTATTTTTATCTTGAGACAGAGTCTCACTAAGTTATGCAGGCTGCCTCTGGCCTTGAACTTGTGATCCTCCTGTATCTGCCTCCAGAGGTGCTTGGAATTATAGGTGTAAGCCACTGAACCTGGCCAAGTCTCTTTCTTTTCATTCCTTTATGCTTCCATTTCCCCACTACTCCAACTTCTGTGCTTGGTGTGGTAGGAAGCATGCAGGATTTGGAAGCAGAAGACTTGGGATGGACCCATAAATCTGTCTCTTTCTGGATGAGCTTGGACAAACTATCTAAATTTCAAGAGCTGCCAATTCCTCATTCTGTCACATCATATAATGGGAATGAGAACAGTAATTTTTTAACAGGGTTGTTGTAAAGGTTATATTGACCAATGCCTGAGAAAGTGGTTACTATACCAACTGGAAGCAGAAAGGCAGCCTAACCTCAGAGTGACTCAGAACTTACTCTGTAGTTATGCTTCCCCTAGCTTTCCTTCCTCACTGGAAAGACAAATTTGCAGCTAAAAAGTGCCAAACAAACGGAGTTGAGGGTACTGAAACCTGTAACAGGAGAGAAGTCATCCAGAGAGCAGAGCCACTTCAAATGAGCTCAAGTCTCTGTGTCCTGATGACTTGCTGCCCCACAGTACTGCAGGATCTAGGAGCTGTGAATGCAGAATAGCTCTCTATAATCAAGATGGTAGCCAACAGGGAACCTACAGAGTGGGTGACTCTTGCTCACAGCACTTCCTGTAAAGAGGCCCTGGAGACTTCATTACCTGTAGGCTGCACATGATGTGATTGTGGTGAGATGGCCAAAAGCTATTGTCAAACTAAGTTGCAGAGTCCCAAGCAGTGGAGGCAGCCATCCCCTGAACTCTGTGCTAATCAGCCCACTATGAGAGGAGGAGGAGAGTCCAGCTCTTGGCACAATGGTAAAGCACGTCCAGACAAGGTAGACCAGGATGAGGCGTAGGGTCTAGAAACCATTTCCCATTCGATTTGCTGGCAGATTGGGAGATATTTATCTGGAAAAAATACAATAGAGTAGGTGAAAAATACTGATCTTCAATCATTGGTGGACTAAGCGTAAATTAAGGGAGAGATTATTCTGAGGTACTTTATAGGACAGAAAAGAGACCAATTCATAGGAATTCTAGAGGGATCAGGGAAGGCGGATTTTAGCTCAACATGAAGAACTATCTCACAATTGAGTCCTACCATGAAGAAACATGCTGCTTTGTCAAGCTGTGGCTGCCATGTTGCTGGGAGGAGTGTATAGAGGCCCCATGGCACGTACCACAGGTGCTACTTGAGTATGTGGGAGGTGGGCTCTAGTAGAGAAAGGAAGTTGGCTCATTCTTATCTCAGAGGAAAATCAAGGACAATCTCCCAGACTTTACATACTTAGTGTCCAGCCATGCACCAGTATGTTCAATGTAAGGGCTCCTAGCCTCCTGGATCCCTGATAGCCAATAATAGTAACAGCCACCCATTATAGTGACCACACTCTGCCAAGGATTGAAAATGAATTATTATTTTTCAGTTTTGCTTGGTTAGAATCCCACTTCATCTGAGTAAAGGGAAATAGAATGGAGAAAGCATGGGGTTTAACCTCAGATGGACTTCGCTTTGTGTCTCTGTTTTTCTCTTGTTAGTGTGGTAATTCCAGGAATGTTTTAAAATTTTTTTGCACTTCACTTTTCTCAACTGTTTAATAGAGGTAAAAATAACTGCCTTACAAAGTTCTAAAGGTTATATGCAATGTGTGCACCACAAAGTAGGAATTTAGTGATTTTTCCCCCTTTTCTCTTTTTCTCTGTCCACATCTGATAGGAAATAGCAGGTTTTCACTTACAGTAACTGTTCCTATTCACTCAGCCCTGGAGTATGTATCTTAGGTTTCAAGTGTGGCCTGATCATGCTAGGTTCTTTATTACACTGTGCACCAGTCAGATGGTTACTAATTTTCCTTGCCCCCACTTTACAGTTTGCTATCCAGATCATGCATTCAAAACTAGGATGCTCTTGGACTTTATCTAGACAAGTCCAAGGGTAGTTCCTTGAACAAGGTCATGCTACTTGCCCTTGGGAGCCCTACCTTGGACTATATCCAGGTACTGGGCCATCCTGTCCCTGCCACACTGTGAGTATTAGGCCTTTCCCCTTTACCAATGGTCATTCACAGAACTGAGTAGTACAGTGATGCTGGACAGGGAGAAACACTGAGAGGGACAGGCATTTTCCTCGCTGGCTTAAGTTCTCACAAACTCTGTCCAGGAATAGGTCATATTTAGGAACAATTTTGATTTTCTGGTTTCATAAAAACAAACATCAAATATCAAACAAATCATTAGAATCAGGTTTTAAAAAATGAAGTAGGTCAACTCAGAAACTTTCAATGGAAATAAAATATAGGCACAAATTGTGTTGTTGAGACATGGCATGGTGAGCCTGGCTGAGCCTGAGCTGAGTTTGGGGGATCCAGAGACCCTCCCAACTGCAAGCCTTCACCCTCCAACCAGCTTCTTCAGTCACTGCATGATTGGCTGGTGGCCGGGAGAAGTGACAGAAGAGAGAGACAGGTATCAGAGAGCATGGACAGCATTTTTCAAACCAGCCTTGAGGGCCAGTCAGACCCTCCTAAGAGCAAGAGGGTGTAGACAAATGTGGAAGGGTCAATTTGAAAAGGGCTTGTATAGCCAGTGAGTAAGTCTTCTGACCAAGTGAGAAGTCTGGTCATTGGCAAATGACTCTAAGGAAATGCTAAGGCTTCACAAAAATATACTGCCCTCTAAAATTTCACCTTCCTTTGTTGAACAAATGCATGGGACTCTTTCCCCATTTCTCTGTCTCACCTGTGATGCCCACAGAATCCTCCTTTCCTTCTGTAACTCCATTTTCCTTTTGAGAAAGCCCTGATAAGCACTTAACCCAATTTCACTGGGCAAAAATACTTTTGGGAAACAAGGGGCCCTCAGAATGTGATGCCTCCCTAGCTTATCTCTGACACCTGAAGGGACTACTCTGCCAAGGATCCAGGAGAATGGGGAAGGAAACTTTGCAGAGTTCCCCACACCCCTGCACCATTGCCCTAAGCATGCCTGCATGCTCACACTTTTCTAAAGCTCCAGCCACAAACTCATTTGAATTGGGAGAGCAAAAGTCAGGAACTTTGTGTTTTGGAGCCACTTATTGTTCTCAGTGCCCCAGCAGGGGATGCCCTTGCTCAGTGACTTACCAAACAGCAGTGTGACCATCCAGAGCAGCATGGTACCTATCCTGGTACAGAGCAGGGAGTGCAGGTCAGGCTGCAAGCAGAAGGGAAGCTGGGAGGAAAGCAGCTTGACCTCTGGTCTAGGGTAAGTGGGTAGCCTCTCTGACCTGGGTGGTGTTATGGCTTGACGGTCTAAACAGAGGAAGTGAGGAAGAAATTTGAAAAGTTCATATCAGTTTTTCCTTTTTAGGTGAAGTGTACATATGTCAGTCTTCTTGAGCATGATGCTTGAAGGAGTCAGGTAAATCACTAATAAGCACTTTCTGGCACTCTCTCTGTGGCTTCAAAAACCTCATGCTACGGAATCAGGATGGGACATAACTATGGGACATCCTCATTAGAAAGATCTAGAGATTGGTAGAACTTAGACACTCTTGACCTGGGAAATAGCACAGTACTGGAAACACTAATATTGTTCACCCCCATCTCACAGACATCTCTAGTTCTCAGAGGTCACTTCTTGCTGTAGTTTGGATCTGGGCTGTCCTTGAAAGGCCCATGTGTTAAAGGCTTGGTCCCCAGTCTGCGGTGATGTTAGAAGGTGGTAGAACCTTAAAAATGTGGGCTTAGTGAAAGGCCATAGTTTATTTGGGGGACACTGCTCTCAGTCTTTTCCTTTCCCTCTTTCCTTTCTAGCTGCCATGAGGTGAGCAGCTTATACCACCTTGTGCTCCCTGCTATGATATGCTGCCTCACCACAGGCTCAAAACTTGATACAACTACTTTGGAAAATGGCCTGGCAGAACCTAATAAAAGTAAAAATATGGATACCCGATGGCCTAGCATTTTCCTGAGAATGCATACGCATGGGCATCAAGAGACACATACTAGAGTGCTTATAACAGCATTATTTGTAATAGATAAAAATTGGGAACAACTTAGTAGTTCCTCAGAGAAGGAGGTCACACATTTCTAATATCCCCGAAGACAGAACATAGAACATACAAGCTTAATGTGGAACATCAAGGAGTTCAGTAAGGTACTAGGAAGCACTTTCTGGTATAAGATTTTCCCTGGAAATCTTTAGATGAGAAATTCCATATAGTATGGAAAGAATTCAACCTGTTTATTGGTGAAGGTAGAAATAGAGAGTGTAAATTTTCAGTTTTCTTGTCCTAGATTCTCTAACTCAGGGGGTGTGGGAAACCAATCTGATGCTGCCAGGCCATTCTTTGGTGACTGGATGGCTTCAGTATTCAGGATAGAGGAGAAAAGGAAGAGGTAAGATAGGTATGGGATATCTTGTCCACACACTTAGAGATGTTAGCATCTGTATATTTTCCTCTGTCATTCTCTTGCCAGCAGATCTCTTGATTGGAGTGGTCTTCAGATTTGTTCAGCTGCAGGTCCAGAGGGTGGGTGGAGGCTCTGCAGGGAAGATGCTGGGACAGGAGATAGAGGAGGGGCACAAATGGTCTAGCTTGCAATTGTCTGTGGTGGTTTGCACACAGAATTGTTGAAGCTTCTGCCTCAGCTGTCTCTACTAACACTGGGTCCTGGCAGCTGAGAGTGTGAACTACAGCTTGAATGTGCACTCTATCTTTTCAGGGTGTGATGTTGGTGTGCCTGCAGAGGGGAGTTAATTGGCTCTTTGAGCTCTCTGCATATCATCCTCTTGGGGATGAAGGTGGCCCCAGGGTAGTAACACTGGGCTGCTTCCCAGATTAGGAATATTCTAGGAGCTAGGATGACATTGTACCAAGATTGCCAGGAGTTAGGGAAGGGCCCCAAACCCATAATGATAATACTGATACTCTAAGGGATTAGAAGGCTGAAAGGACATGGGAGGATAATAGCATGGGGATTCTCTTCCAGAAGAAGCTTTGATGGCCAGGTGCCCTTACTGCTCAGGATCAGTATCAGGGAAGCAGATGTGAGGGCCAATAGCTGTTGGGGAATGAGAGAAGTCAGCAGGAGCTGAAGCTGAAACAGGTCAGGGGGACTCACCTCTCCCTGGGGCACTGGCCAGGTATTCGACATTTTTCAAAGCACTGTCAAATACTGTTAAAATAAATTATTTTTCTGTAAGCACATTTCATGATGTTTGTTGTTGTTAGGTGCTGTCAAGTTGCAGCAGATTTTTGGTGATGGGATGATTTGACTCCCTTATAGGTAGCTGTTGGACTCTCGCTTGCTACCCTGGCTTCCTTGAGTAAAGGACTCTCAGTCAGGCAGCCAACCGAACCACCTGCATGCCAGCACCAGTAGTTTTGAACACTTCATAGATGGCTTGAGGAAGCCATATGATGATTGCTATTGCAGCACAACTCCAGCTCCAGCTATGCCTGTTTCAAACAGGTTGCAATTTGCACTAGACGATTTGCTACCAGAGGTCTCAGGGTACTGTAGGTGACCTTGTAACCAAGCCAGGCCAGAGGGGGAGAACCTCCCCTGGTGGCCCGGAAGAGAGACTGCTGTGGTTGGTGCAAAATGGACTATACTGTGATTGGTGCAAATGCAAACTTTTATTTGCATGAGAACTGCACTGTGATTAGTTCAAATACCCTTCCTCTGACTATATAAACAGGCTGGTTGACTCACTGAGTGAGCCAGCTGGGAGACAGCCTCCTGTGCTGCCCAGTGGTATTGCAATATTAGGTCTAAAAAGGCTTCTCTAGAGTGTTCTTTTTGCCTACTTCTGGTAGTGTGGGCTGAGCTGGTAAATTGAAGAAAGAAGCAGTAGAGACAGCAGAACAGCAATGATAGTGGCAAAGGACAGCAGAGACAGAGGAGTAGCAATGGCAGAGACAACAGAGCACCTAGCATGCTGAATTGCAGAAGTAGTGAAGCATCTGGCCAATTGACAGATGAAGAAGAGGCAAGTCTGCAAAAACAGTGACTGGCAGCAGCAGAACCAGCAGAAGCAGCAGCAGAAATAGGGTAGTGATAGCTCCCTCTCAAATGGTGTCAATGGTTACAGTGGCCATAGCAATATGAAGCAGCTGAATAGTTTGAAAAAGTGACCAGGGCAGGAAGAAGGACAGCAGAAAATAAGGAAGGTTGTAAAGAACTAGAAGAGAGAAACTATAGGCCTGGTCTCTGAAGAGCTCCAGAGAGATGTCAAGTCTTTAGGACCAATGATTTCAGACACCCTAGGCCTGGGGGCTGTAACACTGGGCACTGCCTAGAACTGAGGAATCCTGATACCTAGTCCTGTCCAGAAATTGCAACATCAGCTGCTGTTAAGGGCTGAGGACTTCTACTACCTGGGCTCTCCTAGAAGCTGCAATGCCAACTGCTGTAGAGGGCTGAGGAATCCAGACCTACTCCCCCGACATAAGAGCTATAACACATAAAGAGTTAAAAAATCTTAACCCCCTGAGCCTACATAAGAACAATAACAACTAGAAGGTGCCACTTGCTGTTGCTGCTCCAATCCGTCTGCTGTCACTGCTCCTGACATCAAATGCTTATGGACATAGATGTTGCCAAAGATCCTAACACTTGAAAAGTTTCTCTTGGTCTAGCCATGATTTCTATTCAAGTAGAACAAAATGACCCCACTCAGCTGATTGCTAATAGGATTAGAGATAGCTCTTGGAATAGGGGTAGCATGGTGGGCATGGAGCCAGTGACGCAAGCTTAAATCTTTGCTCTGAATCCAATTTGCTTACAGACTTTCACTAAGTTTTATAATCTTTCTGTGCCTCAGAGTCTTTATCTTTAACGTGAATAAGTAATTATACTGCATCATAAGGATATGTTGTTGTTGTTGTTAGGTGCCGTGGAGTCCATATCCGACTCATAGCGACTCTACGTACAACCATTATAGGGGTATAATGAAGGTTAAAGGAGGTAAAAACGTGAGCAGTGCTTAGACAGTGCAGTCTAATGGAATGCTGTGACCCTGGAAGTGTTGTCTGGGCTGTCCACTATAGTAGCTCCTGGCTACATATAGCTAATGAGCCCTCAAAATTTGCTAGTGAGACTGAAATTTTATTTATTTATTTTTTTTGCGGTACTGGGGGTTGAACTCAGGGCTTTGCACTCTCATACTTTGCAAGTGCTGGACCACCGAGCTGCACCCTCAGCCCATTTTTCACTTTTTGAGACAGTCTCACTAAATTACACAGACTGCCTCTGGTCTTGAACTTGTGGTTCCTGCCTCTGCCTCCTGAGTCACTGGGATTACAGGCATGCACTACCATGCCCAGCCTTAACTGTTTTTAACTGACTTGAATTTATAATTTTCCTGTGGCTAGTGGCTGCCTTCTTGGCTATCACAAGCTTAGAGCCATGCTAGGCAAGTAGGAAGTGTTTGACAAAGGTTAGCTGTTGTTATAAGGCAGAGTAAGTCAGGAAACTTGACATGACCAGAGCTATCCTTCCAACCTGGATTTTGTTGATGGGGCCTAGAAAAATGAAGTAATTTGTGTGAAGGCACTCAGCTGTTCAGCCTGGTGGGATGGGAGCCACATCACTGGAAGTAAATGCCCAAGGAAAGAAATGGCCCAAGACGATTTCTGAGTTAGACTGAAAGAGAGTGCAAATTGGAAAAGCATGCCAAAAGCCTACATCTTAGGACAGGAGCTGAAAGACCAGGTGGTGGTTGTTGTTGTTAGATGCTATGGAGTCGGTGTCTGACTCATAGCAACTCTATGTACAGCAGGCAAAACACTATTGTCAGTGCTTCTCTCCTGTACATAGGGTTTTCAGTGGCTGATTGTTTTTTGGGAGTGGGTTGCCAGGTCCTTCTCCCAAGCCTACAGCACCTGATGTTCCCAGGTGGTCTCCTGTCCAAGTACTAACCAGGTCCAACCCTGCCTAGCTTCCGGGATCTGACGGGATTGGACACCACAGTGGTATGGCTACAGGTGAAAGACCAGGAGCAGAGTGAAAATGGAGCCAGGTTTGTAATGAGTTTCTGGGCCTTGCCTGCAGAGGCAGGAATCACTATGAGGCATCTGTCCACTAGCCTCAATTCCTCCCTCTGTCTCCTCCCAGCCAGAAAGCAACTGGAGAGAGTATGGAAGGGCCTATAGGAAAACTTTGCATCAGGTCTGCAGCGACCTCTTGTGGCTATATGGACAACAGTTGCCCTAAGAGGGGAATTATACCAACCCCAGCGCTGGGCTGGTTGTATCCAGGGTCTTGAACATTCTGGGCAAGTGCTCTACCACTGAGCTGCATTCTCATCCCCGTTTTTTTTTTTTTTTTAAGTTTTTATTTTTTTATTTTGAGACAGGATCTTGCCTGGCCTCTGGGCTTGAACCTGTGATCTTCCTGCCTCAGCCTCCCAAGTTGCTGAGATTCTAGGCTTGTGCTATGTTGCCCTGATGGAATTTTTATTAATACTGAAATGTTATTCTCTCTTCACCTGTTCATCCAGTCAATCATCCATTCATCCTTCCTTTCTCCCAACGAACTTTTTACAAAAGCTCTTCTCTATGCCCAGTTCATCCCTGGTTCTATGATCTCAGAAAAGTACAGGCATATATTATAGTCTTTGCGTTTCTTAAAGTATTTTCCTCAGGTCTCCATTATTCTATTGATCACATTGTATCATATCTATTTTACTGCTTTTCTTTACTGTCAGTCTATGATTGCTTCAAAGGCAAGGACTGAATCTAATTCATCTTTGTGTCTCCAGGCCTAGGACAGTAAGAATTTCAAGATACATCAAAGTGTAGTTGTTAAGAATTCTGAAGTCAGAAAAATATGGGCGATAGTCCTGGTTATGCTGCCTAGTAGGTGGGGTATCTGGGGCTGTGCCTTAACCTAACTAAGCTTTGTATTTTAAAATTATAGCATTGTAATAATGAGCAATTTTTAGTATTGTGGAAATAATGACATTTTTGCATACACAGCATCTTGTATATTCACCGCTCCACCAGAGACTGGGTTATTTTATACCTTCTTATGAGCCTTATACTACCAATGTTATTCTACCATTTGTCATTGTTGTTGTTATTGTTGATTTGTGTCTGACTGACAGCGACCCTATGTACAACATAATGAGACACTATGTGACACTGTGCCAAGCCTGCCACTATGTCAAAGCCTTCTCTGCTATTCACAGGGTTTTTGATGACTGATTGTTTTGGGAGTGGGCTGCTGGGTCCTTCTCCCAAGCCTACAGGACCTAGTATTCCTAGGTAGTCTTCCATCTAAGTACTAATGAGGCCTGACCCTGCTTAGCTTTCGAGATCTGATGAGATTGGGCCCCAGGGTCGTACAGCTGTAGATATTCTACCATTTGTCTCCCATGAATTCAGTTACTCCATCTGAACTAGCTCTTTCCCACAGATGCTTCTGAAAGATGTTCAAGTCTTCTTCATCTTAAAAACAATCAAACCAAGCCAGCAACACTTCTCTTAATTCCACTCCCACTGCAAGCCCCAATTCACAGTCAGTGTACCTAGGTGTGCCACAAATGGTTACAGGTGTTATGAGCTATTGATCTTCTCAGCCCTTTGAGCAGCTGGATGGGGCCACAGTTCCAGCTGGGGGAAGCCTTGCTTGATTACTCAGTGTTCTATTTAAAGGTAATCTTTATGCACCACAAAACAAAAATGTTTGGGAAGCACTGGGGTGTGCTTGCTCACTTCTCACTCAGCCCATTCTGATTTGTCTCCAGCTCCCCTCATGTGTCCAGCATATCCAGTGGACAGGTTTGCCCTCATTTTGCTTGAGTGCATGCTGAAACTTTTCCTGCTGATGATTACTGCTTTCCTTTAACACCAAGACACAAGCTTTCTCCTGAGTTTTCTCTCATGTCTCCTTTCCACGTTCCTCTGCAGGCTCAGCCTCCCTCATCTAGAGCCTTTGAAGGAGTTCTGCAGATCCTGCTCTCAGGCCTTTGCTCTTTGCATTCTGAATTCTTTCACTGAACATTCCCAGCTGTGCCCATGGGTTAAATGGCCACTTCTGATCCAGTGAATCTCAAATTTATCTTCTTAGTCCAGGGTATACACCTGAGTTTCTGATGTGAGTCTCCAATTACTCACGTGAGAATTCTGCATGCAGGTCTTAGAGAAAATTTAAACTCAACATGTCAAGATTGAATGCAGCCTCTGCCTCCCAAACTGGTAATCCTCTAGTATTTTCTATGTGAGCCAACAAGACCATGTATCCTGATATGTGAGTCAGAAACCTGGGTGTTAACAACTCTGATTAGCCCCAAGGTGCAAAGTAGCCCAGCCAAACTGGTCTCATTAATACAACCCTTTTGGATAATATGTACTGTGCATGTGTGTGTAAACACAAGAGCCTTATATTTCTGTTTATTGTCTCCCCCTCCCTGCCCTTCTGGCTGGTCTAGCTAAATCCTAGTCATGGCTTGTTGTTGTTGTTGTTAGGTGCTGTTGAGTCGGGTCCAACTTATGGCGACCCTATGTAGGACAGAAGGAAACACTCCCCACCACCGTGCCATGCCTGGCACTATGTCAGCGCTTCTCTACTATTAAGAGGGTTTCCAATGGCTGATTGTTTCAGGAGTGGGCTGCCAGGTCTTTCTCCCATTTTTGTGGTGCTGGGGATTGAACCCAGGGCCTCAGAGAGTGTTCAGCAACAACTCTACCAACTGAGCTAAATCCAAGCTCTTAGACATGGCTTAGCTTTCAATTTATAGACACTTTCCTGCCAAAATTCTGTCCTAATCACATATGACCCTGGTCAACATACCTCCTGCCTTAGCACTCAACACTTTTGTTTGGCATTCTAACAGCCTTTCCTGTGCACTCCCTCGCAGGACTGAGAGCTTCCTGAGGATGAGAGCCAGGTTTGTGTTCTTTGTAAGTGTCCAACAATTATGTGGGGATGGAGTTTGAGATAAAGGGGGACCTCTTCTTTCTGCCCCTGCTTAGACATGGTCATAGTGTGATGGCTGCTGAGTCACCCTCGGCCCTCCTGCAGGCCCTCTTACCCTCTTATCTCCTATTCATGAACAAGTGGATGGTATGGTAAGATTCTCATGTCTAAAGGTGGTTGGTTGACTCTGTTAGCTTTAGTGTAGTATCCACATAACTCACTGTTTTATACTCACCTTAGTGGCAGTGGGAGATCATCTGTTTCTTTGGAGGGGTTTCAACTTAATCTAGGCAGTTCCCTTAAGTTATGACTCCATGCTCCATCTCTATTCCCTCACTTTTAATTTTGTACATACCTATTGCATTCCTCCTGGCATGTACCTCCTAGGCAGCATGTTAAAAATTTTTTTGGAGTGTTTCAGATAGAACATCCTTGACTAAAAGTCCGTGGTTACCAAAAGCAGCCTTAGAAATTTGAGCATGGCTCCATAGAATGGGATGAAAACTGCTGGAGGCTCATTCTTCCCTGGAGATTGAGGAAGAAAAGCATACATAATTAAAGTGATAAATTGGATTTTTTTTTTGGTTTTCTGTTTACCACTGTCAAATGTAATCCATTTCATGCATTTATACAGAATGCATAAAATCAGTCAGAATTAATTTTCTTCAGTTTGCTTATTTTTCCCTCCAGTTCCCCGGGTAGATGTGGAACCCAGATGGGAGTGGGAAGACTGCAAGACTTGTGTATTTAGAGGAGATGGTGGTAAAGGATTTAGTGCATTGGACCCTGGGGGCTGCATATGCATGAGCAAGTAGACAATGACAAGAGGTAATGAGTATCTGGGAAAGAGCATGGGATCTGCTCAGGCAGAGCAGGGATAGAGTCCTAGTTCGGCCAAATGAGCCTGTATGGCTGGAGTTCCATTCACCTTCCTCTTCTCTATGTGGTCCTTCCTGAGTTCATCCCTCCACTCTTGTCACCATCAATTTCTCTCTCTACGGGAGTCTTTCCTTCCCTTCATTTCCATTCCCCTTCCTTTCTTCCCCCTCCCTCCCTCCCTCCCTCCCTCCCTTCCTTCCTTCCTTCCTTCTTTCCTTCCTTCCTTCCTTCCTGTATTGGAAGGTTGAACCCAAGTCCTTGCTCATGTTAGGCAAGTGATCTACCACTGAGCTGCCCCCTCAGCATCTTTTTTTATCCTTTAATTTGAGATAGGGTCTTATTATGTTGTACAGGCTGCCTGTGGCCTCTAACTTGCAATCTTTCTGCCTCAGCCTCCTGAGTTGCTAAGATTACAAGTGTACACCATGGAGTCCAGCCTCTACTGGGTTATTTTCATCTGAATAATGTGAACATAAACAAATATCATCCAAAACAAATCAAACCTCTTCTTTACGTTACTCATTCCTCAAAGTTTTCATCTCATCTTTCTCCTTCCTCCAGAGCCAAGCTTCTCAAGATTCACTCACACTCACTGTGTCTTCTGCAATTCCTATTCACTTGCCAACCATGGACCACCTAGCCTCAGCCACCAATAAGCCATCCCTCCGCTGAACTGCTTTTGCCAAAGTCACAAAGACTCCTGTGCTGACAGCTTCCACATGGAGTGATCCGTTTATTTGGTGACACAGCTGTATTTTCAACAGCTGAACGCTGCTTCCAACTTGAAACACTTTCCATTCTTGGCATCCATTATATTTCCCCTTCTGATATTTCTTCTACCTCTATTTTCTGTATTCCCTTTTCTCTGTTATTAAATGTAGTGGTGCTCAGAGTTTGACCTGGGGCCCTCCTCCCTTCTCTATTTACACTGTCTGCATAATCCAATGGCTTTAAATAATATGCTAGTGACACCCAAATTTATACCTCCTGACCTGGCATGACCTTTCCCGTGGACTTCAGACCTCCTACAATTGTAGGCCTCCTACAATTGCCAGCTCTACTCCTCCACTTGGGTAGTTGACAAACATCTTAAACTTAACATGTCCAAAATAAAATTCTTCATCCCTCTCTTTGCTGGGAACCAACCAACTAACCAACCACCCTTTTCACTGCCCCTTCCTGTCTCCCCATCAGTTTCTTATCTCAGTAAATTGCAACCTCCCCAGCCCCGCTGCAGCTGGTCAAATAGAAACTTCAGACTCGTGCTTCATATCTAATCTATGACCAAGTTCCATTGATTTCTTTCCAAAATATTGCTCTCCAAATTTACCTTTTCTATCCAGTATTATGGACACTGTGATAATGAAGCCTCCAGTATCCGTTGGCTACATTAGCATAAAGACCTCTCAGGTTTTTACTTTTCTGTGCCCCTGCACTTAGCCTCCTTTTTCCTGTTTTACACATAGAAGAAAAAAGACCAACTCAAAGCCCCAGTGTCACTCCATTGCACTGAGAATGAGGCATGCCCTCGTTTACAACGCCTTGCATGCTTGGCCTTCCCCTTACTTCATCTGAGGCCACCCATTACCGAGTTCTGGCTGATCTTTCAGCCCCACCAACCAAGGCAGGGAGTACCTTTCTTCCTCTCGCCTTCATTTACCCTTCCCTTTCCTTGGGAGGCTCTCCCCCTATCCACCACCTCTCCTCCTACTCTTTCTAAAAATAAATATGTAAACAGATAACATAAGGTAACATAAATAATGAATTTAAAATATTAAATAATAAAAATAATAGCAAATATCAGGAAACATCTAGATACCCACTCAGTACTATTTAATTCTAAATATTTTGTCATATTTCCTTCAGCTTTTTGTCATTTTTTTACTATTTACTTATTTATTTATTTTTATTTTTGTATCCAAGATTGGTCTGGAACTCGCCATGTAGCCCAGAGTAACTGTGAACTTGCAGTCTTCCTCTCTGCCTCCTGAATGCTGGGATTACTGGTATGCACCGCTACACCTGGCTTTTGTTTTAGAGGAATAAAACTCTCAAAATCAGCTGAAACCCAGTGTATATACTCCTCCCCAATTCTGTTCTCCTCACCTTTCCAGAAGTAACCTCTGCATCTGATATTTATCCTTCTCACATCAGTTTTCATAGACTTTATATATGTGCATGACTAGCAAAAGTATCTAGTGTTGTTTGGTTTATTTGTACTTTTCTGTGAACTGTATCTTCACGGGGAGAGGATTCTGCAACTGTCTTTCTTTTTCTTCTTTGCTTCCTTTCCTTCCTCTTCTCTTTTCTTTTTCTTATCTTTTTTTTTTTTTTGCATTAGTCAGGGGATGAACTCCGGGTCTCACACATGCTAGGTAAGTACTCCATCTCTCTTTTTTATTTTTTATCTTGAGACCGGGTCTTGCTAAATTATGCAGGTTGCCTCTGGCCTTGAACTTGCCACCCTGATGCCTCCGCCTCCCAAATCGCTGGGATTACAGAGGTGGGCCTCAGTGCTCAGCATGGTTAGTAAGGTGGGTAGCTTTCCACCCTCATTTCACTGTGGCACAGTATTTCATTGGGTACAGACGCATTTTCCTAATTGTAGGTAATGGTACCATCTTCAA
Source organism: Pedetes capensis (assembly GCA_007922755.1). Taxonomy (NCBI): domain Eukaryota; kingdom Metazoa; phylum Chordata; class Mammalia; order Rodentia; family Pedetidae; genus Pedetes; species Pedetes capensis. Next base: position 217,557 of record VMDO01001299.1, read on the forward strand.
TTTTTGGTCATTGTGAATAGAGCAGCAAGGAAATTTGTACACATTTCCTTGGGTACATGTTTGAGGGTTTCTCTAGAGTAAAACCTCAAACACAGAATTTCTGAATAACAGAATATGTATCTCCTCAATTTTACTAGATAGATTGTACTTGTTTTTTCTTTCTTTTCTTTCTTTTTCTTTCTTTCTTTCTTCTTCTTCTTCTTTTTTTTTTTTTTTTTTTTTTTTTTTTTTTTTTTTTTTTTTTTTTTTTTTTTTTTTTTTTTT
>VMDO01001300.1:0-7500 GCA_007922755.1 Pedetes capensis
CTATGTACAACAAACAAAACACTATTTTCAATGTTTTTCTGCTATTCATAGAGTTTTCAATGGGTGATTGTTTTCTGGGAGTGAGTTTCTGGGTCCTTCTCCCAAGCCTACAGCACCTGGTGTTCCCAGGCAGACTCCCATTGAAGTACTAACCAGGCCCAACCCTGCTTAGCTTCTGAGATCTGATGGCTAGGAAACCAAAAATAAATGATAGGTTTATGCTAGGTCAGAAAAATGCCAAAAAAGAAAAAGAAAGAAGAAATAAAAAGAAGAAAAGAAAGAAAATCCATGCTATTCTAACAGGTTTTCTTTATTTACTTCAAGCAGAGGTATAAACTTGTTCTCCTGTGTCACATTTCCATCTCACCAAAGCAATGCAATAAATGATACAGAAGTTCCCCTTCTAGGTGACAAAGCATGTTTATTCTGTAAGGTTGCTGAAATAATATGGAAAAGGAAGCATCAGAGGAGAATGTAAAACCAAAAACTTTTCACTTAAAATATTTTGCATTTTGATGTTGTTGTTGTTAGGTGCCCTTGAATCTGTATCTGACTCTTAGTGACCCTACCTATGATAGGCAAAACAGTATTGTTACTGCTTCTCTGCTATTCACAGGGTTTCCACTGGCAGATTGTCTTCTGGGAGTGGGTTGCCCTGTCCTTCTCCCAAGCCTACAACACCTGATGTTCCCAGGTGGTCTCCCATCCATGTACTATAACCAGGCCTGACCCTGCTTAGCTTCCCAGATCTGATGGAATGGGACACCACAGTAGTATGACTGCAGGCATACATTTCTATAGCATTATATATATTCCAAAATATTACATGATCATATATTTTATTTGTGCTTTAAAATTGCACAGAGTGGGAAAATTATAAATGAAGAAACTGGAATAAAAAAAGTTAAAAACTCTGAAGAACTATAGTTAATTTTTCAAAATATTTCACCTGAGTTCCATTAATAGTTTATACTCTTGTTTGTCACTGGTCTCTCCCACCCCTGCTATGAATTCCAAACCTTTTCTTCTCTTTCACTATCTGGTTCCATCATTTAACTCTCCCCAGTATGTCATTTCTCTCTCTCTCTCTCTCTCTCTCTCTCTCTCTCTTGATTTGCTTTTTCCCCTTGACATAAAATCATTATTAAGGTTTTTCTCATGTTAAACACATATACACACACACTGATCTCTCAACACTGTCTTTCCTAGCTACCATGAATGCTATGCTGCCTTCTTCTCTTCATACTTCTGTAAGATTCATGACCAGTCACCACCCTCCATCTCTACCACCATTCACTGCATCTTGACTTCATCCTTTCTAACACTAGGAAAGCACTCTGCTAAGTCTCAGATTCCATCCCTGCTAATTCAATTGGACATTGTTTTTTCTGAACCAAATTAATACATCTGCCAATTTCAAGACTGACTTCTCTTCCTTAAAATATTTTTTTTTCATTTTCCATTCTGAAATCTGGACACCACTCCCTTCTCTTCCTGTCTTCCCTATGGACTCTGCCATCTCTGCAAATTTCCCTCCTTTACTGTCTAGATGAATGTTAGATGACTACATTCATAGTCAATATTGCAGTCTCCTTTTCTGCACTGCAATCAACTCATCACCAGTGTCTATCCAATAAACTGATAAATCACTCACAAATTCCAGTCTGCCTTTTCCATTGCAGTTGTGCATGCCTTCACTCCTTTTCTCATTGATAACTATATAGTTTGCTATCAGTTCTTCCTGCTTTTTTCTATTTCTGCCCTCAAATTCATCAACAACAAAGAAAAATACTAATTCATTCCCCATAAGGGAGATATAAATCAAATTGTTACTTTCCAACTTTACTTGACCACCACGAAAGAGGCAACTCTTTAAAAGAACAAGCACATTTTTCAGGTTTATGCTTGCACCATTTGAGACTCATAGACTGTTAATCTCCAAATGGGTTCTGAGCCCCAGTCCCCACCAATGCCTGGATCATGTTGAGATTATACTGCTCTCTCATGCCCAAGATGTCAGGAGGGCACTACCCTTGAGATCTAGAAATGTTCTCTTCGCTATGTGTCTCTGAAGGCCTGTGCTCACCTTCTAATCAATGCCTTCCCAGGACTTCCTGAATTGAGTGTGAATATGTGTCCCTTAGCTTTTGACAATATTGGAGTTTAGAACATGATACCCCAAGATATGACACCTTGACATTTGAGAAAACAGCATGAACAGGAAGGTTTCTGTGATCTTCTCCCACCCTTTTCTCCTAAAACAGGACATAAAAGAATTTTCTGACCTTCCTCTGAAGCCCTTGTACCCAGGGAACAGGAATGCCCTTAACTCTGAAGACACAGAGACACAGAGCAGAATCTGAACAAACAGGCATTGCTAAATTGCCCCACTACGTTATCATTAGATTATAGCCCCTTTGTCCAATCATAGATGTGCATAACTTTCATCCTTCACCAAACTTAACATAAAAATAGACTGTTTTCCCAGTTTCTTTGGGTCTTCATTTCTAAAAGATCCTGTGTCCTTAAGACTTATATTAAATAAACATATATGCTTTTCTCTTGTTAATCTGCCCTATTTTAGAGGTCTCAGTCATGACATTTGATAAGTGATCAAAGAAAACTCTTCTCTCCCATGATACATTTCTGTAAATTATTCCGAGGTTGCTGGTTTATTTGCCTTCCCCACACATTTTAGTAAGAGTGGTTATGACATACAACTTTTAGGAATATTGAGCAAATGTCTCCTTTTACTCCTAAAATGAACATTACTTTATGTCATAAAGACTTTACCCAAGATGTTTATTGTAGTTGTTAACAGGTGCCCTCACATCAGGTGTGACTCCTAGCAACCCTCATAGGGTTTTCAATAGCTGATTGGATAGGGATTGCTTTGGAAGTGAATTGCCACATCCTTTTCCCATTTTTGAGCTGCTGGGGATTGAATTTGGGTTCTCAGAGAGTGCAGACCAGTGCTCTACCAACTGAGCTGAACCTCAGCTCATTACCCAAGATAGTAATTATGAAAAACTGCAGCTATACACATTAAAAATAATCTTTTTTTAGAGTGTGAAATAATGAATGATGTATAGCAATAATTAATCAGTGCCTTCTAAGCAATATCTCAAAAAATAATTTCTTTTACATATTTTTCTTTAATAGTTATGTATATTAAATTTATATAAAATGATTAATAACAGATGTGCCTTATTGCAGCTTTAGCAAGAGAATTAAAATTCTTTTTAAATCAAGGAAGTATAATGTGCCCTTCATATACTTATTAACTGAATTCCAAAGCAAAACATAAGACATATCCTCATTTTATGTTTTTTTACTTAGTTTTCTGCTGATGAATATAAACTCTGATGTATTCCTGCTAGGATGTAATATTCTGTCATATCTATAAATTCCACAAAGTGTTAAGCCATGAAAAAGATGGTTACATGCTGTTTTTAAAATGACTGGGAATTAATCATTTATTTCCCTTTCCTGACATGTCTTTTATGCTTTGCATGTTTCTCAAAGATAAGGGGAGTAGTAATGTTAAGCAATGTTACAATTCTCAACAATGTTAAAAAAAAAAAAAGAAACTATCAATCTCCCAAAAAACTACACACTTAACTTTGAAGATACAAGTTTGTCCAATTTCAGTCTTTTCTAAATACCTTTCTCGAATTATGAAATGCAAAATCACTTGGACAGTTATATATTCTATTTTTAGAATCTGTGCCTTTTGTCACATAATTTTGCATAATCTTCTAAGTATATGGAGCACGGAAGCAATAAAGAGAAGTGAAGACTTAAAGTGCCTGAATTCCTAGAGTAATGACAGGTAAAGCAATCATATAAATTCAATCAACAGATTTACTTCTACTAAGAATCTTTCTAAAGTTTATCTATGTTCATGCATGACTCAACATTATTAACAGCATCTGTACATTCAATATTTGAATAAAAGAGAAACAATTGAGAACTTCAAGGATTAATTTGGGTTTAAGCTTTTTAATAGTTTTCAATTAGGCCAAAATTGTCTTGTAAAGTTTAAATTTCTAAGTCTAGGTAATGATCCATGGAAACTGAGATCTATTATTCCATTGATTTCTTTTTCTCTTTCTCCTTCCTCCTCTTCATTTGTTTGTTTTTGCAGTACTGAGGGACTAAATCCAGGGCCTCATGCATGCTAAGCAAGTAATCTACCACTGAGCTGCACTTCCACCCCCTTTTTTTTTATTGTTTTGAGACAGGGGCTTACTAAATTGCTTAGGTTGCCTCTGGCTCCAAACTCTTAATCCTCCTGCCTAAAACTCTGGAGTTGCTGAGATTACAGGAGCATGACATACTGTTTGGCCCCACTGATTTCTTTATATGGAAATTCTATGCAAATGGTTTAATACAAGACAAGGCTAAGAGTAAGACAGGAGTTGATCCTGGTCATAAGAATTATATGTAAAAAGCTGATGCTCTCAAACTGCTAGTAGGAGGGGAAATTGGTATTACATTTTGGAAAGAAGTTTGGAAACAATATTCAATAAGCCTAATAATTTTACCCAGTTGAGTCAGAAATCTGTCCCAGGAAAATAATCAGAAAATAGAAGATACAGTTAAGTCATTTATTGAAGAAGCCTTCAAAATAGTAAAATTATGAAAATAATATAAATTTCTGAAACTATGACAAATGTCTCTTAAATATGGCACAAATGATTGAGACTATGGTAACAATTTAGGTAATTATGGTACAAATTTAAGACATTAAGCAGACACTAAAATAGCAGTAATTATGGAAACAAAGCAAATCAAATGTCTGTGAAATAGGAATTTACTAGGGAAGAGATGGAAAAAAAGAGAGAAGGCATGACATATTTTAGTCTTGATATCTTATTAATTTTCTTATCTTATTTTCTTCCAGACATCAATCAAAAATAATAAGAAGAAACAGACTTGAAAATTTTCAAATAATAATTTCCTCATTTCCTCTTCTTTTCTCTATCTTTGTACTTAATAAACGTTAATGAAAGTAGGTATGGTAGAATGAGTGAACCTTTCCTCATATGCTGAACATAACATTTATTCTCCCATAATGTTTTAAATAATTTCCCCATAAATATTAAAGTAATATATTTGGACTGAAAAGAATTATAATTTCATAAATGAGTAAATAACAAATTTCATACACAACCTCTCTAAGGACAAACATTATTTGACATTTTGATGTTTTTCCTTCAATGCACATGAAGTACAAATACAGTAATATATATTGTACTATACATACACTTTTTGAAGTTTTGGATTGTTTTGTTTTTGTGGTGCTGGTGATCAAACCCATGGATTCACATACACTAGGCAGTGCTCTACAACAGAGCTACTTTCTTAGTCCTTAATTTTTTTCACTTAGTATTATATAATCAACGTTTGCTCAAGTCACTAAAACTATTGTATTATTTATAATTTCTATTCATGCCCTTATCAGCACAATATGTAGGTTGTTTCCATTTTCTTCAAAAATTTCTTTAAGTCTGCACACTAATTTTGATTGACGTTTCTGTTTCATTAGGCATGAGTTCTCCGTTGCACATTACAGGCTTTTACGAACTATTTAAAAGTTCCTGGCATAATCATTTTTATTTAGTTTTATTCAAAATATAGCAATTTATACTCCTCCTAATTATATGTGTATGTGTTTGTCCATTTTATTACACCCTACCCAACATGTAGTATAATTATTTAAAAATTGTTTTCTACATTTGGAGCTTAAATAGGCTCTTTGGTTATATTTTCAATCATCTGATAAATAATGCAGCTAATCACTTATTAGGTTATTAGATACCTTGTTTTATTTTGCGATGCTATATTAATACATGTTGCCTTTTAAATGGAATTTTTATGAGCTCTTTATAGAAAACCACATTTTCCTTCAAATATCACCAAAATATCAGTTTATATCATTAGAAATAAGGTTCTTGTTTCTTTGACTTTTAGTAGGTTTTCCCTTAGTGCATATTTTTTGCAGTGGATATAAGAATGCATTATTAAATCAGGTTTACTCAAGGATATATATTTAAAAGGTGAGATTTTTAATACTCTAAATTTTTCTTATTTGTCATTAATCAATTGTATAATAATTTAGTATTATAGGAGAAAGTGAGAGTTATTACTCATTTATTCATCCAAGTTTTCCTTAGTATTTTTGGAGTAGGTAATGGCTGAACAGTCCTCCTTCCAGGCACTTTGAATACATCAGTAAACAAAACAGATGGTGATTCTTGTCTGCCTACATTCTGGTGGGAGGGAGGTAGACAACAAACAACATGTGTAGTAGGCAGAATAGTGGCTACTCAGAGATGTGCATACTCTAATCCCCAGAATCTATGAATATGTAACGGTACATGGCAAAAGGAACTATGTAGATATAATTTAGGTTGTGAACCTTAAAATAGGCAAATTTTCCTGATAGATCTGGTGGATCCAATCTAATTCTATGATTCCTTTAAAGCAAAGAGTGTTTTCTGGCTGTAATTGGAAGGGAGGTGAGGCAGAAGGGAAACTGAAGATACTCCACATATGAGTTATAGGGATCTACAGGTGAAAAGTGGACATCAGTGTTAGGAGTTAAGGTGGCCACTGGATGACAGCCAGCAAGGGCAATGAGACGTTCACAAGGAGCTAGACTTTGATGACACTCTCAACAAAATTAGAAATCTATTCTTAATGAAGATGCACTATACCTATGTAATTTGTCTCATTGTCAATAGAAATCTAATGGAGAATGTAATATAAATAAGTAAATTACATAGTATTAGAAGGTATTAAATAGTCTGGAAAAAAGTAAAATGAATGTAAAGTCTAAGGGGTGAGGAATGTCCATGTGAGGACACTGGGCAGATAGGGTACAGGATGGAGTGACCACACTGGACCCCATAAGGAGATAGTAATTGAGGATAGACATAAAGAACCTAAGGATATTGGTCAAGTGAACAATGAGAGAAGCCCTTCAAGGCAGAGGGACCTTGGAGGAAAGAGTACGGGGAACTGGTATCTCTGAGGAACACAGAGTGACTGCATGTGCCTGGAGCTGAGTGGGCTAGGGTGGTACAGAGTAGGGGGAGATGAAGTTAGACAGGCATGAGGACTTGGATCATGTATTTATTGTCTTGGCCCTTCAGCTTTTACTACAAGTGAAATGGGAAGCCACTGAAAGATCTTCACTATAAAAGTGATGTTGTTTTTAGGTGCTGTAGAGTCAGGTCCGAATCACAGTGACCCTCATAGGGTTTTCAATGGCTGATTGTTTTCGAGATTGCATCAGGGAATGGATTGCCACTCTTTCTCCCATTTTTTGTGGTGCTGGGGATGGAAGCCAGGGCCTCTGAGAGCACAGAGCAGCACTCTACCAACTGAGTTAAACCCCAACCCTAAAAGTAATGTATCCTGATTTAAATGTTTCAAGGATCAATGTGGCTCCTGCCTGTTAGAACAGAGCAGAAGCTGAATTATTTGTTCTGA
>VMDO01001300.1:12500-144249 GCA_007922755.1 Pedetes capensis
ATAGTCAATTTTTTAAAAAGCAATAAAAATACATAATTTTTTTAAAAAACTGAGAAGGCAAAAACACTCATTATTTTATCAAGATTGGACTAACACAAAGTGACACATTCTACATACAAAAATATAAACCACAAAAGGAAATTAAGAGAACAAGGGAATAGAGTATGTAAATGAACCAGCTATTGCAACAATATGGTTAGAGATGCATTAGAATTCAAGTACAGAAGTCAAACTTTAGTTCTGTTTTCAATGTCATTAACACTATACAATGCTTAAGTGTCTTTTAAGTTCCAAGGGAGAAAGAGGATCCTATCTATGTAGGCTCTCTAGGAAATGAGAGAATATTGAGAATAAGAGTGCACGTATAAAATACAAGCATTTCTTAAAGGACAAAAGACTGAACAAAATAAAATGTTATATGGAAATTAAAAGAAGGAGGAAACCCCAGTGGAAAACAGTAGTATGGAAAAACTTCTGTGAAGTTGAGTTATGGCCCTAGGGTACTAACCAGCTGCTTATACAAACTGAAATTTCTCCACCTCCATCATTTCTATAGATAGCATAGATAGAAGCAAAAAGCACCTTGTTATAACCCAAGATCCACCCCTTACAAGTTATATGGCCTCATAATCTCATAATTTAAGCTTTCCAAGATGACATATCTTATTTTTAGGTAGCAGTCAGACATGAGCTGCAGGAAAGAAGCCCCCCTTTCTCTCCAGGGAACAAAAACACAAAGCCAAATTCCAGTAAACTGACCACTAGCTATGAGGAATCCTTGCAAGTGTCCACAAAGGCAATCATGAAAAGGCTTAAACTCTAACAACATCCAGTAAGGAATCCCAAGAAAACTGGTTCTACATTAGCCTCGCCCTAATTGTATCTGAAATGAATAAGGATCTATTAAAAAAATAAAATCAGCCATTAGATTGTGCTGGTTCTCCACCCCCACCCAGAATTCCTTGCCTCTCTTCCTCCAGCAGTCAGCTTTGTGGTTTATCTCAGTGTCTCTTTTCCCATTTCTCTTAATAAACTCTCCCCTCTTTCACTCTTCTTTCTACTTTACAAACTGACTCCTAGCTTTCACTTAACAAAAGTTCCATCTTAAATTCTTCTTAACAAGGGAAGAAGAAGGTAGGATAATTTTCTGACAACACTATAAAACCATGTGAATAATAAACTGACCACTTCATTGCTAATTTTGAGAAATAAATTATATAATTCATAAAATATACTTAATATGTGCTTAGTATTTTTGGTAGTATATGCCAATGTTAGCTATCAATGGCAAAAATAATATCCTTCAGTGGCCAGGGGTAGTGGCATATGCCTGTAATCCCAGCATTCAGGAGACTGAGGTAGGAGGATCACAAGTTCAAGGTCAGCCTGGGCTACATGTTGTTGTTGGTAGGTGCCATCGAGTCATGTCTGACTCATACGGACCCTCATATTGTTTTCAATGGCTGATTGTTTCAGGATTGCCTTGGGAGTGGATTACCACGTTCTTCTCCCATCTTTGAGGGGCTGGGAATTGAACCCAGGACCTCAGAGACTGCAGAGTGGTACTCTACCAACTGAACTAAATCCCAGACCCAGCAAGACCCTATCTCAATAATATCCTTTGCTAAATTACAGATTAATATCTAGAAATAAGTTTCTTGATATATACACATATAACAAACATAAAAGAAAGTAGAAATAAGCCCAGATTCATTTCTGGCTCATGAATTCAAGTGAAAACGAAAAAATAACACAGTTGCCAGAGCTCCACAAAAATGCTAACGTACATTGTACTTCTGGATGTAAAACTTGCCGAGGTTGGAGTTTTCAAAATTACTTTGATTCATATTTCATTTTGTACATCACTGCTATGTTGAACATTGGGCCATTATTAAGATTTATGAAGTTCTGTCCTGATTTAAATTCACATCATGTAACTAAGAACCCAATAAAAGTGTAGGTGTAACAAAATAGATATTTAAAAAGAAAATTAAGTAAAAAAATCATAAAAATTAATCCAATTGTCCTCTTTACTAGTATTGCAAAGATTCAGATTTAATTTTATTGAAAATAAAACACAGAAAGGAAAGATTCATTTCTGATGAGAGAATTTCTAGCTAAAATGTAAATGGTTGCATATATTTACATATAAATTTGGATATTTTCTATTAGGACAGCTTGTTTAGTTCATCAATTTCATTTAAAACTAATAAACTAATGTCACTATTCTGACAGAATGAAGCCTGTTTAGGAAAATCAATTTGATTGGATAAACCCAACTAGATCTGAATGCAGAGCCATTTCCATACCAATAACCCTTTTAGACTATATATGATTTTGATTATTAACATGTAAAGAAACGCAGTTAATCAATACAGCTGTGTCCTGAGTGAGAAGCCCAATAACTTCTATCTCAGAGTCACAGACAGTAAATACAATAATATATTCTATAATGTAACCAATTTTAGTCATTCTGCCTTGCTTAAAATGCATGCATATTATATGAAAAAATATACATATAGTATACATATCATATACAACTTGGATATCTACAATATGCATATATTTATTCTCAATAGAGCAAATCATATAGTTTATTTTTAGGTTTATTTTAGATGTTTCTTGTATTCCAGGAGGACTGCTAGTTCATTCCGTAACTGCTAATTCTGCTAATAATATAAGAATTTTTATATAGTTTATTTTTCACTACTAAATAGTTGAACCCAGGGTCACACACAAGCTAGGCATGTTCTCTACCATTGAGCTCTACATCAAGCCTTTTTTAAAATTTTCTTTATTTTTATTTTCATACAGAATTGCTGGGATTACAGGCATGTGCCTCAGAACTTGGCTTTTTATATGAATCTTAAGAGAATACACTCAAGGCATGTAATAAAATAGCATAGATTGGGTGGTTTATAAAGAAGAAATTTACTTCCAACATTTCTGGATGCTGAGGTGAGGGGACACTGCTTGATCTGAAAGTCATCTTGAATCCTAAGTGTCACAATTCCTCCAGAGTAACCCTAGCCACACAGCTCCCCAGTATACTTTATGCAAAACCACTAAAGCACTATGCAGAGCTTTACAGCTAGACACTGGCACTTTCAGGACCAGGAATGTGCCTGAAATTTTTGCTACAAGGTTGATGGAAAGCAAATACATTCAAGCTTAGCTGAACCTAAGAGTAGCTTAGCTGAAGAGTCCATAACCTGATCATTTAAAAAGTCTTGACATCTGCACAAATCATGGGGATCCACCTGTTACAATAATTCCATAGCTCACAAACTATGCACCTCACAGTAGAGGGGTCACACAAGGTTTGTGACAAGTGTTCTCAGAAGGGGTGGCTCCTGCACACTGTGTCTCATATTGCCCCAATGGAGCAACAAGTGAGATGACCTAGGAGTACTGTGCTGAAATGCTGAGAGTGGAGCCTTGAGATCATTCTCTGATACCCAGGCTCTTACACTTTGGGTTCACAATGGGAGGGGCACCTTTCCCTCCCCAATAACTTCTGAAATGCTCTTGGGGTCATTTTTCCATTGTCACAATGAACAGCGCTTGGCTTCTGCTGAGACTAGAGATCCACACTAACCATAGCAAACAGTTGCTTGGGTACATCCTTTGTTGTTGTTAGGTGCCATCGAGTCAGTATCCGACTCATAGTGATCCTCATAGGGTTTTCAATGGCTGTTTCGGGATTGTCTTGGGGGTGGATTGCCAGGCCCTTCTCCCATTTTTGCGGTGTTGGGAATTGAACTCGGGACCTCAGAGACTGCAACACAGCACTCTATCAACTGAGTTAAATCCTAGCCCCAATAAAGATGTTGTTTTGTTGTTAGGTGCCATGGAGTCGGTATCCGACTCATAGCGACCCTCTGTACAACAGGGGAAACACTATTGTCAGTGCTTCTCTGCTGTTCATAGGGTTTTCAATGGCAGATTGATTTTTGGGAGGGGGTTGCCAGGTCCTTCGCCCAAGCCTACAGCACCTGGTATTCCCAGGTGGTCTCCCATCCAGGTACTAAACAGGCCTGACCCTGCTTACCTTCAGAGATCTGACGGGATCAGATTCCACAGGGCTATGGCTGCAGGCTGGTACATCCTTAGTCTCTCCCAAACACACCTTCTCAGTCCTCTCAATATAGGTGAGCTAAGAACTTTACAAATTTTAAAGTTCTGTTTCCATTTTGATAAAAGTTCCATTTTTAATTTATTTTTCGTTTCTGACATTTTACAAACATTCTTAAGAGGTCAAATTACATCTTTAACACATTGCCTATAAATTTCAGCCAACTACCTCTATTCTCACTAATTCTACCATTTACAAAACACAAGAACATGCTTGTCAAGTTCTTTACCACATTGTAAGAATGATGGCCTTTCCTCCACTGTCCAATTATATGTTCTTCATTTCTGTCCATGGCCTCATTAGAATGACCCTTAATAACCATGTTCCTCCCTGCATTCTGTTCAGAATTATTCAGACATTCTCCAAGATGGCTGAAGTTTTCTCTCCAGATCCCCTCACTGACACCTCACCAGAATCACCCTGCATGATACATCCACAGCGACATAGATTTTTTCTAGCTATGCACTTCAAAACTCTTTGAGCCTCTGCCTCTCCCAGTCCTGTTCTGAAGCAGCTTCCACACTTTTGGTTGTTCATTAGAGTAGCACCCCGGTCGGGGCACCGATTTTCAGTCTTATTCTGTTTGGGCTGTTTTAGAAAACTATGGACCATGTGGATTATAAACAACATACACTTATTTCTTAAAATTTTGGAGGCTTAGAAGTCCAAGGTCAAGGTGCTGGAGGTTCAGGCAAACAAACACCTTTGGTCTCTTTTGCAACCACATTAACTCCAATTGTGAGGACTCCACCTTCATGACTTAATCCCCTCCAAAATCCCCACCTCTTAATACCCTCTCATTGGGGGGTTTGGATTTCAACACATGAGTTTGGGAGGGACATGTACATCCAGACCATAGCACAAGGTTTTAATGAGAATAGAATATTCAGACATCACTTATTAACATCTTGCAGCAATCTACTTTCTCACTCAACTCTGGAAGCATCACTTCTAGCAGTATGAGAGGAACAGAGCCCAGGGCTGAGAGAACAGGAAGAACAGGTCAGAAATTATAGTGAACACTTTATTTTCAACAAACATTATTCAATACTACTAAACTCTAAGCACTCAAGGAATTTTAGTTAGAAAAAGTAGAATAATACTCAGTTCTTGTCTTTCATGGAAATTGTAGATTCAAAAAGGACTAAGAAGAGATTGAATGGGAATTAAATTATAGGGGAATTCAGGCACATAAGCAAATGATTCCAATATACTTTGAAGAAGGAAAACTTTGAGCACAGGCACAGCATAATTACAATGTCCTCATGTTATCAATATTGTTCAGAAGAAGTAGTTAGCATGAAGGGTTTTCTATATTGGTTTCCTTAGAGATTTAGTCATTAAAATACCAAATGGTATTCATTATAGGCTAACTCATGGGAAGTCAAAGAGCATGACCCAAAAAAGGAAGATGGTCTAAACACTTCAACATCTTTAAAGTAATCACAAGAAAAAAATGTGTAAAATATTTCTGTATAGTTCTCTTCTTTTAAAGAACATACCCAAGCACGTAAGAATGAGTTTGCTCCTCTAGGTTAAGTATTCTTATACAGTATTCTTGTAGCCACCAATCAGGGCTTTCTTTACACATTGCTTTTAGAGGTTCACTGTAGATATATTTAACAGAGCCTAAATTTTCTTTAAGAAGATACATTGAACATGAAATATGAAAGATAATCCAAAAGTATGAAAGGGTGATAGTACATAAGACTTGTAGTGTAAGTACTTCAAATAATAAAAATGGTTCTAATAATTAAAATGATTATGGGCTCTAATTATAATAAAATTATAGGGAAAATTAGATACATGTGGTGTTTGCATAGAAGAAAGATGATCAAATAAGGAAGAAAAATATCAGATAATTCAAAAGTTGCTCATATACATGCACACACACATATGGGAGCTTAACATTTATAATTTCTTAAAGATTACTTGAAAGCCATTCAAACAACTTAAATGTAGTAGTCCACAAGATTTCAATTCACATAAATCTTTTTAGAAATAAGTTTACCATAGTATTATGCTCATGTTACAAGATGAAGATGAATGATAAAGAATTCAAATGTGAAAGGAAAAAACAGACTCAGTCTAAAATAGCTCTGGTTCTCTATTTTAAGCATGGCAGTATCTACTGTGAATCCAAAATTCCTACATTTTGGTAACATTTATATACAGAGCTAGTGTGAGGTTTACTTTTTATTTATTTATTTTTTTAATTAACCCTGAGGAGAGTAAAAGTAAAGAGAAAAGAAAGAACTGGAAGGGAAAAGGAGGAGAGTGTTGGGGACAGGAGGGGAGGGTGGGGAGGGTAGCAGGCTAATGTAAATATACACTGGCATTTTCTTCTTGGTTGATACTAGAAAACAGAAACTCTAAAATTTAGAACTGATGGAAAGGGACACATTTGGCCAGATGGGGGCAACTGCATGCAAGACTCTGAATGTTTTAATAATCCTTTTCTCTTTGTCCCATAAAGCTATAGGTTTTACAGGCTTTGCTAAGTAAAAAAAGGCCCTTGTACTATAAGGCATTAATTTATATAAGGACTCCCATTTTCCTTAGATGTAAAGACAGAGTGAAAGAAGGAAAGAAAGAGGGGGAGAAATAGAGTTTTCTTAAATGTGATGGTTGTTGTTGTTGTTGTTGTTAGGTGCCACCAAGTCAGGTCCAACTCATAGGGACTCTATGCGCAACAGAAGGAAACACTCCTCAATTCTGAACCAGGCACAAAATCATTTTTATGTTTAAGCCCACTGTTGCAGTCACTGTGTTAATCCATCTAGTTCAGGGTCTTCCATTTTTTCATTGACCAGCCACTCTCCTAAATATGCCATGGTAAAACAAACTATTTCTTTTGTCACAAAGAAGTATGAATGGTGTATCCTTTCAGAATACCTTTTTGGTTATTGTTATATTCATTTAGATACAATAAAAACATGTCAATTTCTAGAATAAAACCTGACAGAGAAATGTAGTGAGCAAACATAGTACAAGGCAGAGAACAAAATGTAAAGCCCAAACCACTGTTCTTCTGCAACAGCTGAGCACATATCTTGTGTCAAATACTCCATTTCATCTGGTCTTTTGGTAACCCCTAATACAATCTGAGAACTTACCTCCTTCATTGTCCCTTTAATGTAATAGATGTGGAAAATTTTACTCTGGATCTCCACTTATTTCCATCTGTAACATTTACATTTTCAAATAATGTTATTCAAAGGGAGTAAAGGGATCAGAAGTTCACTTTATGAGTCATTTAAAATTGGTTAAGAGAAATAGCCAAGAAAACTCAAACCAAGTAAGCCACAGTGCAAACTGTGGGAGAAGAACCCCAAGTTCTGTAGTTGGGTTAATGGATAGTCAAACAAAACAAATAATCAAGTGTCGATGGAATACCAATAGAGATGTTTCCCCAAACAGGAACAGCACTGGAGGTGCTAACTTTGTTTATGCCAAGAGACTTGGAAAACAGCTACCTGGTCAACTGACTGATAGAGATCCATGTTGTTGTTGTTAGGTGCCCTTGAGTCTGTGTCTGACCCATAGTGACCCTGTGTACAACAGATGAAATAGTATTGTTACTGCTTCTCTGCTATTTATAGGGTTTTCAATGGCTGACTGTTTTGCAGGAGTGGGCTGCTGGCTCCTTCTCCCAAGCCTATAGCACCTGGTGTTCTCAGGCAGTCTCCCATCCAAGTACTAACCAGGTCAGACCCTGCTTAGCTTCCAAGATCTGACGGGATCAGAGGGCACAGTGTTGTGGCTACAGATCCATATTTATGTCTATTCCCAAGGAAGAGGATCCAACCAAATGTCAGATGGATATCAGACAAAAGCAGAGAATACCAGAATGATGTCTGCCCATGTTTTATCGACTCTTCAAAGGCATTTGACTGTGTGGATAATAACAAATTATGGATAGCATTGCAAAGAATGGGAATAACTGAGTACTTGATTATTCTCATGAGGAATCTGTACATGGAACATGAGGTAGTCATTCGAACAGAACAAGGAAACACCACCTGGTTTTAAGTCAAGAAATATATGCTTCAGGGTTGTATCCTTTCACTGTACTTCTTCAAACTCTATGCTGAGAAAATAATCCAAGATGCTGGACTTCATGTAGAAGAATGTGGCATCAGGATAGAGGAAGCCTCATTAACAACCTGCATTATGTAGACAACACAACTCTGCTTGCTGAAAGTGAAGAAGATTTGAAACATTTACTGAGGAAGATCAAATAACACAGCCTTCAGAACAGATTAATATATATCAATAACAATATATTAATAACGATACATATACACACAGGGCCAAAAATGTATACACATCTTAATATTAAAATCATAATGCTCAGTATGTACTGATATCAAAAGATGAAGACAAGTTACAGTTGACTTCTACAGTTGCAAGAAGTGCTCAAAGTGGTTGACATCATAACTCAATTCAACTTTGAAAAGTAATAAATAACATCTCTTAAAATGTGTATGCATTTTACCTAACTTAATGTCTAGCACACAGATGTCAGCACCAATACATGTTAATTTCCCTACCAATACTAGCCAGTAATGAGTATAGTTACTTTGGTATATGGGAGGGAGAAAATTGACTCACAGAAATTAATTACATAGGGTTGAAAGCATTTTGCAAATGCTCTTTCACTTTCTCCTCATTTTTTATCAATAATAAGAAAAAATGTTAATTAAAATTTATTTCCTGATAATACCAATGGGCATAAAATGTAATATATAAATATTGATAAATATATATTATATATGTGAGAGTCATTAGAATGAGAAAAAATACAAGAAAGAAAGATCTGTAAATCTACAAACCAGAAAAGAATTTGCCCAAGCACATACATATTCTCCACAAATACAAAATAGTGAAAAGGTGCCTATTTAATTATGAGTAATTAGTAGCAGACATAATAATTACCTGGAAGTATAGGTAAAATCTGTTGCTCATACCTGACTGTCTACCTATTTATCAGCTGGCATTTCTTTCTAGTTTCTATTCTGTCAATTCTCATTCACTCCTTACAACTAGACTGACACAAAAGGCACAGAGGTTGTGACTATAAGTGGTGGCATTTGAAAAAAAAAAAGGATCAAACTTGTCATGTAACATTTGCAAAACTTTGTTTCTATGTTGTCACTAATTCAGTGGGTACTTAGGAATAGGAAAGGAAATAGGAATAGAAATAGAGAATGTAAAAGGCTAGACAACCCTAACACTTGAATGATGGAAACAAAACTGTACTCAATGTAAACAGTCTACAGATACACCACCCTTGCCTCCGATCCCTTCTGATCTTGGAAACTAAGCAGGGTTGGGCCTGCTTAGTCTTTGGATGGGAGACTACTGGGAATACCAGGTGCTATAATCTTAAGAGATGGACCCAGCAGTCCACTCCCAAAACAATCAGCCTGGTCTTGTTCTGACATTTAACATTGAGTTTTTCTATCATATCTTTCCACAAATGTAGTCAGTTTTGTTTCTGTGTGTTCCATCTGGTGAATTCATGTGTACAGTTGCTGTTCATATTGATAAAAAATGCATTTGCCATGAAAAGGTCATTGGTTTGAATAAATTCTATCATATGATCTCCAGCATCATTTCTGTCACCAAGGCCATGTTTTCCGACTACTGAGCCGCCTTCTTTGTATCGAACTTTTGTATTCCAGTCATTAATAACTATTTGTATATCCTTATTGCATGATTGATCTATTTCAGATTGTATAAACTGGCAAAAATCTTCCCTATCTTCATTTGTAGCCTTAGTGGTTGGTACATAAACTTGAATAATAGTCATACTAACTGGCCTTCCTTGTAGGTGTATGGATATTATTCTATCACTGACAGTATTGTACTTCAGGTTAGATCTTGAGATGTCTTTTTTGATGATATCTTTTAATGTATCATTCTCAGCAGAGTAGACCATAGGATTATCTGATTCAAAATAGTCCATCACAGTCCATTTTAGCTCACTGATGCCTAGAATGTCGATATCTATGTGCTCCGTTTCCCTTTTGATGATTTCTAATTTTCCTAGATTCATATTACATACATTCCATGTTCTAATTATTAATGGATTTTTACAGTTGTTCTTCCTCATTTTGAGTCATGCTACATCAGCAAATGGAGATCCCTGGGGCTTTACTTCATTTCTTTTAGTAAGGTAGACTCTAATTTGAGGAGGCAACTCATCCCTACTCATCTTTTGAGTGCCTTTCAACCTTGGGGGTTCATTTTATGGCACTTTATCTGACAGAGTTTCTTTGCTATTCATAGGGTTTCCAATGACTTATTGGTTCAGGAGTGGGGTGCCATGTCCTTCTGCCTAGTCTTTCTTAGTCTGGAAACTCAGCCTAAAATCTGTCCACCATGGGTGACCCTGTTAGTATCTGTAATAACAGTAGAGTAGCTTTCAGCATCACAGCAACACACCAGCCTCCACAGTATGACGAACTGACAGACAGGTGTGGGAGTTAGAACTTTATCATTATTTAAATTCATTTGTATATTAGAAGGACATTACTCCTAGGCATATATAATTATGATGACAATGATTCTGGTTATTACTTATGGGAAATTCTATGCATTACATGGACTCTGCCATATTGTCAAGCTAATGTACAGTGACTCATGGATGCTTACACAGGTGCAGTACATGTCTCAGTGATGTGAGCAAATGATTTTTTCATGATTTTCCTTCTCATAAGGAAAATTTCATGATTTCATATCCTAAGAGGAATATTTTCCCCTTCCAATTGCTCTCCCATTGCCCAGCTATTGGTAATCCAAAGCAAATAACAACTAATAACTTTGATTTTAATGTTTGGTTACTCTAAACGAAACAGACAATTTAAAGGCATCTTTTGATGTTACACTATACAGGACAGCCTGGACTGTACATAGAAAGATAGGGTGTAAAAAGAAAGAAAATAGTTAGAGAGATGCTGCAAAGAAGTAGCCCAAGTGTAATGGGAATTAGAGCAGCTCCCAAGGTAGATTTTTAAACATAATTTCTCATTTAAAATTATCAGGTAATTTAAATTTAGCTTATCTGATAAGTCTTTATAATCCCTTGTCTATTTCCATAAATTTGCAAAATCTTTGTCCTTGAAAAATATGGTTCAATGTTAATGTCTTATTGGGAGAAACTACACCAACATAGATATTTGCATTATAAATTTCAGATTTGAGGGTATCAATTTTTAGTATGACCTAGCAAAATAGGTGTCAAATAATAGTGCACAATCTATCCAAACAATAAAATGAAGATAAATAAACCCTCATTTAATTTCAGTAGAAAATTGATTAAGAAAAAGTCACCAGAAGTACAAAATGGTAATAAACATCACCATCAAATTATAAGAACAATTTCTAAAGAAAGGAGTTTGAGTACTAGTGCATATGAGGCTGAAAAATGACTAATAATCAGAGGACTATTAAGCATATATACATGAACACACAGAGAAAACCTATAGAAGCTTAGAATCTTCCAGGAGCAAGAAATAAAATGACCTATTCAGAGATGTTGAGAGTTATTAGGATTTTTTTTCATTAAAATATAATTTAAAAGCATACTTTCTTCTCAGAGCTCAAGAAAATAATGTTCACTTTAGTCCAGTTTTGGTATACTATAGTGGATCCATTTTATATGTGCATATGAATACATATATTCTTAAATGTTGGCAAAGTATTAGATTTTTAAGAGTTGCAAAAGAATGTAGAGTTCCCATATGTCCTTGACTCAATATCCTCTTATAGTAACATATAACACAGACATGGAGCATTTATTAAAACAAAGAAATTAGCTATTTTTAAATACTGAATTAACAAAAAAATAGATTAGGGGGCAAGGTTTACCTCAGCTGGTAGAGTTCTGCTCCACACTCTGAGGCCCTGGGTTCAATCCCCATTACTGCAAAAATGGGAGAAGGATGTGGCAATCCACTCCCAAAGCAATCCCAAAACAATCAGCCATTGAAAACTATGAATAGTAGAGAAACACTGACATAGTGCCAGACATGGCAGTGTTGGGTAGTGTTTCATCTGTTGTACTTGAGATCTCTATGAGTCAGACCTGACCAGATGGCAGTTAACAACAACATATTTTTTTTTCAGATTACATCTTTTTTTCTAATATCCTTTTTCTCTTCTAGTATCTCATACTGAATTTAGTTTTCATGTCTCCTTTGTCTCCTCCAATCTTTGATATTTGTTTGACTCTCGTGTTGTTGTCGTTGTTAGGTGCTTGTCAAGTCAGTATCCAACTCATAGTGACCCTATGTACAATAGGAAAAACTCCATTGTCAGTGTTTCTCTGCTGTTCATAGGGTTTTCAATGGCAGATTGATTTTTGAGAGTGGGTTGCAGGGTCCATCTAAATTCAAAGAGTACTGGTGAATTATTTTCTGAATATCACTCAATTTGGGGTCATCTGCTGTTTTTTTAGTGTTAGATTTAAGATCATGCATCATTGAGAAGAATGCCCAGAGATAATGTGTTTTTCTCTTCACATCATAACGGGGTTGCATGGTGGCGATATATATTAATAGCCATGTTAAGCTAAATCACATAGCTAAGGGGATGTCTTCCAGGCATGTCTACTATAAACTTTTTTTTTCCTTCTTTTAATTAGTAACTGCATCTATTTTCTATGGCTATCATTACACAATCTGCAGCCATACCTCTGTTGCTTCTGATCCAGATCCCAATCCCATCAGATCTTGAAAGCTAAGCAGGGTCAGACCTGGTTAGTACCTGGATGGGACACCTCCTGGGAACACTGGCTGCTATAGGCTTGGGATAAGGACCTGGCAACCCACTCCCAAAAATCAATCAGCTCCTGAAAACCATATGAATAGCAGAGAAGCACAACAATAGTGTTTGCTCTGTTGTACATAAGGTCACTATGAGTCAGACACCTACTTGAGGGCATGTAACAACAATGATGACAACATCATAACATACCACCACAAGTTCATCTTAAAATAATGCACACATTATTTTACAGAGCTGTGCTGTCAGTGAGAGAAAATCAGGGTACAGCTGAGCTGTGAGCCTTTTTTTGGACCCACGAGAGAATCTCCATCTTGAAAGCCAGTTGTAGCAGATTAAGTCATTCCCACAGTGTAGCATTCTCAACTCCACTACCTTTGTAATTGTATAGGATTCACATAGATAAACCAGAATAATCTCCTTCATTTAATGTCAGCTGATTAGCAACATTAAACTTGTCTGCAAACCTAAATTCTCTAAGTGACATATTTACAGGTTTTGGAGATTAGGATGGACATCTTTGGAGAGACATTTTTCTACCTGCTGTATAAAGTATTTTTAGGGGATATCTTGTCTCTACCCACTAACATTTTGCTCACTAGTTTGATTTCTGTCAGAGGATAGCATTTATGGGAAATTCTATAGCAGTGACCTAATAATGATTTTTACTTCTCTCATTTTTTCTACATTATATTAATTGAAATATTTGAGGAAATAATTTACTTCTAATCCGATTGTTTATTTATTCATTGGTGTTGTTAGGTGCCGTCGAGTAGGTATCTGACTCATAGCGACCCTCACAGGGTTTTCAATGTCTGACTGTTTTGGGATTAGTTACTTGTATATGTGTAAAATAATATCAATTTTTATTCTCCAGTTATTTATGTAATCAGTTATCTGTATCTGTATAAAACCATGGATATTGATTTTATTCTTTAGGTTATAGTTATGATTACTTATACTCTCACTTATTATCATTATTTATTATTATTATTATTATCATTATTTATTTTTGGATCAAGTTATTGAAAACTTGGTTATTGAGAATTCTTTCAGACTGGCTGGTGTGCTCTTTATATATGTCTGCACTTGTTTAAAGCCCTACTTTTTTCTCTTCAGCACTTTCTTAATTTTTTTGTGCCATTAGATGGTTCTTTTAACAGAATTAGAATGGCTCTCTGAACTATGAAATGTCATAAATACAAAAATTATTACTAAATAGTCAGATAATAGTTTTAAAATAGAAATGAAAACTATTTTCTAGAAAAGTAGTTAATATTTTGTTGCAAATATGATTCTTTTAAAAAAGCATCCAAACATGTACCTGTACAAACACAGATGTAAAAACACAGTGAATCACCTGTCTATCCTACAATATTGTTTGTTGTTGTTAGGTGCGGTCTAGTCGTATTCAACTCATAGTGACCCTCATAGGGTTTTCAATGGCAGATTGTTTTGGGATTGCCTTGGGAGTGGGTTGCCACATTCTTCTCCCATTTTTGTGGTGCTGGGAATCGAACTCGGGACCTCAGAGACTGCAGAGCAGGACTCTACCAGCTGAGCTAAATCCCAGCCCCTATCCTACAATAGAATTGACTAAATTATAATATTTGATTCAAATAGCCTTTGAATTATGATGGACAACCATCTTGGCAGAGGAAGAAAGACATTCATAATACACTACTTGGTGAAGCAAAGCAAGTCTTGGAGTTCTGTATTACAAGTAATTATAAGTAACTTGTTACAAGTAACATTTTTAACCATAGGGAAAATGACCAATAGGAAATACACCAAAGTAATATTGGATTATGGCTAGTGAATTTTAGGCAATCTTTAAAATTCTGAAAACTTAAGTAAAAATGTTACTGAATTAAGTTGTTTCTAGATTGACAATATTAAAATACATCTGTTCAGTCTAAACATACATCAATTACACATGACCTGACATGTGATCATGGTCAATATTGTAAAGTGTTACAAAAGGCCATTCTTTTTTTATATTTGTCAAAATTTCTTGATTGTGTTCTAGGGAGCCAAAAAGAAAATACTGTAAATTCACTGAGCACCCCCACACTAAAAAATCAAAAAACAAAACAAAACAAAACAAATCCCTGAAACTGATGAGAATGCAGAGAAGCAATCAAGGGCGATGTTATAATGTTTTATTATAGAAAAGCAACAGAGAACTGAGGCATGGCAAATAAAAGTAAGGGAAGGAATACAGTGATTTTCAGATATTAGGATATGCAGATACTATATTTTCAACACTGCAATAGTCTCCCCTTGTCCATGGTTTTCCTTTGTGTAGTTTCAGTTACCTGCATTGAACTGTGGTTCAAAAATATTAGCTGGACAGTTCCAGAAATAAGCAATTCATAAGTAGTAAATTGTGTGTTGTTCAGAACAGTGTGTTGCAATCTCCTGCTTCCTGAACCATCCCACCTGAGAAGTGAATCAACTATTTGTCTGTGTATTCACACTGCATATGCTACTTTCCCATTTGTCACTTAGTTGCCATTTTCTGTTATCAGATTGTTGTAGCTTTGAAGTGCTTATGTTAAGTAACACTTAGGTAGTAGCCTAACACTGCCTCCCAACGGTTACACTGCCTACATCATTCATTTTACTTTGTCTCATCGCATACATATTGTATCATGTTACGGCATCATACAAGAGGAAGAAGGGTAAAACCCAATAAGGGAGAGAGAAAGAGATGGAGGGAGAAGGTAAAGGAGAGACAGAAGGAGAGAGGGGGGAAGAGAGAGAGGGAAAGAAAGAGGCCACATTCACATAACTTTTATCATTATTCAATTTATTATTATTTATTTTACTCTCTTACTAAACCAAGTTTATGAATAAAACTTTATCATAAGTACGTGAGTATAGAAAAATAGTCTATATAGCTTTCAGTGCTATCCATGATTGCAGGCATCCACTGAGGGACTTGGAACATATCCCCTGCAGACAAGAGGGGATTACTGTATTCTAAACACTCATAGAACTCACCTATATGATCAAAGTAATAAGGAAAAAGGAGATTTCAAGACAGATTCTGTCATTTTGTTATTATTCATTCAAATATAAACAACAACATATAATCTCTTTCTTCTCTGCAGTCCTCCCCTCTTTTTGCAACATGCTCACTGAAAGCAAGAATCAAATGCAACTGAATAACTGTCACCAGGCTAGGTGGTCTCAGCCAAGAGACAGGGTCAGAAAAGTAGAACCATATTTCTCTTCCCTGGGACTTAATGTGATGCCAGATACTTCCTTGAGGGATGAATTTGTTTCAATTGTCTGCCAAGTCTTTCTCTCTGAGAAAGTGCCAATGAGCAGTGAGTTAGGGGAAAGTCACACAGTTCTGCTAAACATTTGATTCATTGCAGATTGTGTGAGAGATGTGCTTCTCATTATTAAGAGATCTATCGTTTGAACATGCCAGGATTAAAATTTATCATGCAGTTAGTCTAGATCTATGGATTAGCTGCAACCTAAGAAAGAAAGAAACTGGTGCTAAACTTCTAAGAAAGATAAATTATTCCTTGATTTCACTAAAACACATTTATTGATCTTGCCAGATTTATCTTTCCTTTTTTTTGAATAGCTATTTTAATTTGGTGATCAATTCATGGGAAAACTTTCCTAGGCATGCATCACATGAAAGTATATATCATTATATTCTATGTGCCACTGAAATTTACTGTAGAATTGGCAAACAGGAGAAAAATTTAAAGAAGAGTTTTACTTCATTTTGTTGTGTGTATTACTTAGGAGTCAGTATGATTAACCTGTAAAATACCATACCAATCTCATATAGTTTTTCTCATATTTGAAAAACCTAATGTGCAATTCTCAAAGTTCTTTGTGTTTTAGTGAAATTCATATTATAGAGTGTTTTCAATATATTAATTAGGTATTTATTTTTATATTAAAGTAGTACAGAGGATTTTTAATGATAATTTTATACTCAATCTCATCATAAAATAAGGAAATCCTAGTTAGCCCACATGAAAACTAATTTTCAAACTCAAATTCATCTTTTATTCCTACTACTTGAAATGTCTTGCTGTTATAAAATGAAAACTACCATCCTATAAAGAATATAATTTTTAGTCATCTGAGTTCAAAACTTTCATACATACGTTTTATATTCTGATATCTAATATCATCTGTTAAACCCAAATAATAATCCCTGTTAGGACATCCTTCTCTACATGGAGTTTTTCTCATGTGCATGTGTGTGTCACATATACACATGTATGCATTTATACGTGTGTGTATTTGATGTATAGGGGTGTGTGTGTGTGTGTGTATCTGAGCTGTTCTTTATATGTGGAGCTATATATCTGAGGATTTTCTCTATTATTTTTTCTATATATATATTTTCTCTCTCTATCCATATATATATACATATATACTTTCTCCCTCCATATATGTGTATATTTAAATGCATATACACATGCACTAAATTCTTGACATTAATGATTATATTTTTGTATAATGTTATATGGACTAATTATTTACACAAATCACAAAGGCTTTATTGGATATAATTCAACAAACAAATTGATAATAAGGCTATTCATGAATTATTGTACACTAAAATTGAGGAAGCCCTATACCCATAAAAATAAGGACACACAAAATAGGGGCAGGGGTGTAGCTCATGTGGTAGAGTGCTGATTTGTGCTCTCTGAGCCCTGGGTTTGATCCTCACACCTGCAAACATGGGAGGATGACCTGACAGCCTACTTCCAAAACAATCTTGAAAAAAATCAGCCATTGAAAACTGTAGAATAGCAGAGAAGTACTGATATAGTGCTGGGCATGACACAGTGTCAGGGAGTATTTTCTTCTGTTGTACATAGAGTAACTATGAGTCAGACCTGACTCAGAGGCGCCTAACAACAACAGTATATACACATATACAGTGAGAGAAATTGATACTTATTTCCAGTTAGATCTCATTAAGAAAGTTATAATCATTTTTAGTAAATAAAATGCAGATTTTTTATATATGGTGAACTTCATTTCATGTTTTACAGAACTTCTGTATTTTTCATGGTGTTCTCTTAGACTCTCAAATCATTTTGTTCTAGAATAGTCTTGTTCTTGTTATAAGGCAGACATTATCTACATTTCTTTATTGTGAATTATGAAATGAGCAAAATTCACATTAGGTAGAGTCTTTATAAATGAACTTTGGTAGACTTTTTACGCTAATGTTTAAGGCCAATATCATTTAACCATAATTTTGTTTATTTATTCATTCATTATAAAAATATTATTGACTTTGTCAGTGCACCAGGCAACATTCTGGGAACTTAGGATAAGTGCACAAGAGAAACAAAATTTACATTCTTATGGTAAAGATGAAGTATTAATAATAAGTAATAATAGCAAGCAATTTCGTGCAGTGATGAATTCTCAGAAGAAAATTAAATAATGTAATAGAACAACTGGTTAAGAAAGAAACAAGATGAGGATACTACAACATTACTTATCCCAGGGCTTGAAAAAGAGGGATGAATGATAATGAAGAGAAAAAGGATTCTAGATGCAAAATTCAAGTGCAAAGTCCCTAAGGAGGGATAGAAGGAAGGGCAGTGTGTCAAGAATGTGATGAATTCATGGAAAAAATGGAGTGTGAAACAGAGAGGAAGACAGGAATCATTTCCTTGAGTGTCTTGTGTTTGTCAACTTGCCCTGCTGTGGGAGCTTGCATGTTGCTGTGATGCTGAAAGCTATGTCACTGGTATTTCAGATATCAGCAGGGGCACCCAAGGTGGACAGGTTTCAGCTGAGCTTCCAAAATAGACAGACTCAGGAAAAGGACCCAGCAGCCCACTCTCCAAACAACTAGCCATTGTAAACCCCATGAATAGCAAAGAAGACAGTCAAATATAGTGCCAGGAAATGAGCACCTCATGCTGGAAGGCATTCAAGAAATGACTGGGGAAGAGCTGCCTCCTCAAAGCAGAGTCAACCTTAACTGATGGGACTGGAGGAAAGCCCCTGGGACCTCCTTTTGCTGATGTGGCATAACTCAAAATGAGAAGAAACACAGTGACCGCAACAATGAACTCAAATATAAAAAGATCCTGTGCATGACAGAGTTGTGCAGTCTTTCATTTGTATGTAGGCTTGGTATGAATCAGATTCAACTCGATGGCACCCAACAACTGTCTTATTAACTATGTCAAAGAGTTTGTATTTGACAGTTAGAATATTTAGAATAATTTTCTAGGCACAGTGGCACACACCTGTAACCCCAGTGACTCAGAAGGCAGAGGCAGGAGGATAGCAAGTTCGAGACCAGAGGCAATCTTCATAATTAATCAAGACCCTGTCACAAGAAGTAAAAAAGTGGGCAGGGAGTGCAGCTCAGTGGTAAAGCACTTGCAAAGGATGCAAACACGAGGCCCTGGGTTCAACTTCCAGTATGGCCAAAAAAATAAAAATAAAAAAAGAATATTTAAAATAGTTTTAAGGAAAATAGTGACATGATCTGAGTTATATTTGCAAAAGACCATTGTACAGTTACAAGCAGTTAAGTGACCAATTCTAAACTTACTGAAAAATACTGACTAGAAGGCAATTATATTTATCTTGTTGGTTGAAGGTCCTGAGTGAACACAGAGTTATGGCATTCATATCACATAAGTACTGTCAGAATGACATATACTAAGGTACATAAAAGGTTAATTCCAGTGCCTGGCTACATAAAATAATACATCAGATATCATGGTCTTGTGAGATTTTTAATAGAAAGAAAAAACTAAGAACACCCTAGGTGAAATTTCTGGATTTCTGGGCAGGGTGCTGTGGGATTGCAAGTTTGAAGCAAGGGGCAGCCTGTACAATTTAGTGAGACAGTCTCTCAAAATACAAAATTAAAAATTAAAAAAGATTTCTGGAATAATACTATTATTTTATTATAAAAATCAACTATACTTTGTTACACAACTTTTTGAAACTTCTTGGGAAAAAAACTAAGAAAGCATAAAATAGAGTAAGTAAATGAAAAATTGTGCACATTCTATTAATTTTAAAAGGCAATTTATAATACCCTTCAGTAATCAAAAGTTTTGGAAAGTCCTACAGTAAAGAAACCTCTGCTGGATGCGGTAGCACACACCTGTAATCCCAGTGGCTCAGGAGGTGGAAGCAGGAGGATTGCAAATTCGAGACCAGAGGCAGTCTGCGTAACATAGTGAGACCTTGTCTCAAAAACGTAAAAAAAAAAAAAAATGCGTTGGGGGCACAGCTCAGTGGTCCAGCACTTGCAAAGCATGTAGGCACGAGGCCCTGGGTTCAGCCTCCAGTACCACATAAAAAAAAAAAAAAAAAAAAAAAAAAAAAAAAAAAAAAAAAAAAAAAAAAAAAAAAAAAAAAAAAAAAAAAAAAAAGAAAAAAGAAAAAAGAAAAGAAAAGAAAAGAAAAAAGAGAAAAAGAAAGAAAGAAAGAAAGAAACCTCTTGAAATCTGCATAATTCAACTTTCCAACACATATTTGTCTATAAACTCTCTCTTTCAAAGCTCCGTATTAACATGCTGAGACATCACTGCTTCAAGGAATGAAATTTGGGAAGTAAGTATGTAGATAGTGCATGTTTCTATTGATTTGATTATCCAATGAAGATTAACATACATGAGCTGCTCTTTAAAAGAGAATGCCCTTTAGGTCCAAATAGTCTACACAACATGAACAATCTATGGGTGTTTCTGCACATATTTATTTCTATTTTTTAAAGATTTTGTAGGATAACTAGTAGTTTTTATATGGAGATTTTTAGTTTTTTCCATATATAAAGTATTGAAAATTAGTGTCACAAGATAAGTCCATTTAATGTTCAGAGTCAAACATATTACTGAATTAACATCCTTTCTGATGATTATGGAAATCTCATATTTAAATGGGAGTTCACAGCTCTGCTGGAATTTAGTCTAACAGTTGAACTGTTTCATATTACATTGTCTCATATGTATCTGCCAAATTAGATTTATAACCACGGAGATAAGAATTTATCCATTAAAGTTATTTTATTTGTAGTTTTTGGTTCTTTTTTATCTTAACCACATGTAGAACAATTTTTACATGAATACTTAACTGAAAACAGATGCTATAAGAATGATAGAATTTCAGCCCACTAATATATTTCTACTTTCATTTATATGTACAAATGTCCATGTGAACTACCTGATACTTTCTTGGTCCTTCTGAAAATAAATTCTTGTCTCAAATATAAAACTTGACAGGAAGAAATATAAATGTGAACACTTTGAAAACTCCCCTTTCAATCTTAATATCACTAATATATACAACATGCTTTAAGTAAATAATGTTCTACATAAGGGATTTTTGAAAAACAAAAACATTTTGGAAGCTCCAGTTTGAAACAATCATCTTTATTTCACTTTGTTGGATGACCTAGTCAGATCAAGATAAAGAGATTTGAAAACTAATGATTATTTTAGACATTGGTTGCAGGTCAAGGACCCGAACATTAATTTAATTCAATCTTTCCATACTCATTGGGTACTTAGCATGTGCCAGGTGCTGTTCCAAACCCTAGGACACAGAGAGCTGCCCTCAGGGTCACATGAGAAAGGCAAGCATTGAGCCAATAATTACAGATATAATTGCCTTTTCAAAAGAAAAAAGGCAGAGTGTAAATAGAGCAAGGAAAGTTTTTTTTAAAAAAGTGAGAGGAAATATTAATTTGGGTAATTATAAAATAGTCATAACCACAATAAATACTTTTATAATTAAAAGCATTTTGATAATATTTGACATAGAAACTTTACAACTAACAGAACTGCTTTTCTGGGAACCAGAGACAGCTCTTCATCCTAGTTGAATTTTTTTTATTAGGCTGTCTTTTGGAGACACTAAGTATCACATTCAGAAAGCAAGTGACTTTTTATTTGATTGAATTTTTTGGAGGAACTATTCTTTGATTCACAAAACTAATGCATAGAAAAGCAGAGAAGACAAGAGAAGTAAAATAATTTCAAATCACTTTGAAAACTGCATATGCCCTATAAAATAATGAAGATGACTAATGTCAGTTTTGAAGTAAGTGATCTGATATCTTAATGGAAATATTCCCCAAAGCTTCAAAAACCTAAACTCAGACTGCGGGGACATTTGGAAAGCTATTCACTAAGGGAAAACTGAAATTTTGGATTCAGGACATCAGGAAACGGAAGTATTATTGGGTGGATGCTGCCATTTACATTGTTATTCCATGGAAATGGAATAAAGCTGTAGACTTGAATTGTAAGCACCTAGAGAAAAATGAAATCATCTCTTTGTTATTCAAAGCAGACAGAGCATTCTCTGCTATTTAAGTATCCCATCTAGTTGTATGGGAGGCTAATGCATGTGCTAATTCAGGAATGCATTGAAGCTTCAGACTTCATAGTCTGAGATATGACCAGTGAAATAATTATCAGTCATTACTAAGTTTTTGCATGTGTTTGAAAATTTAATCATGGTAGACATATATATGAAATTAACATATTATGATTATCATTCTCAAATTTATTCTGAGCCATTGCTAGAGATAGAGAACATAAGATAAATGTGTCTCTTAGAAGATAAATAAAAGGCTTTGGTATCTGAAAAGGAATCATGATATAAGTAAGTAGTTTTGATAGTAAAAAGCAAAGTTTTTGGCTATAAGATTATATCTTATGGTCCTACATTTTAGGAAATAATTATTTAAACATAGCCTATGAGTTATTTAATAGATACCCTTTGTTATATTTATCATATGACTGAATTTTTCTGTGATACTTTCAATTTTGACTGAGGCTCGCCTGTTACCATAATACTTAGATATAGACTTTCTTGAAAATTTTACTTGAACACCGAGCGTCATACATGTTTGATGCTACTGGGACGATCAATAGTATCCTTTATTTCCAAAACAGTCTACAGACTCAACTGGAATGAATTTCTTTTGTACTCATAGCTTATTAGGTTACTTTTCAATTCAAATTTCAACATTTGATTGTTCTTTGATGAAACAATTCTCACTAATATGAGATCAGCAAATTCCCAACTTTCATAGGCACCAGAGACTTGTTTCATGGAAGAAAAATTTTCCACAGATATGGGGCTGGAGATAGTTTCAAGATGATTCAAGAAATGAAAAGGAGCTATAAGTACAAATGAAGCTTTGCTCACTCACCCGTTGCTCACCACCTGCTATTACCAGTATGGCCCAGAAGTTAGGGATCCCTATTTTAGACTTTTTCGGTGAGGTCAAATAAGGTACAACATTATTCTTAGTATATGCATAAAGAACTAATCTGAACTTTATATTTATTACTTAAAGTGTTTCACAGATAATGATAGGATACCCTAATGATGGCTGGTATGTTCAATACATCACAAAGACACATGGGAAATATAAATGTTGCTTATGTTGAAATAGACAATTGTATTTCCACCCTGAGCCTGCAGCCCTAGCCCGGTGGAATCCGATCCTGTCAGATCTCAGAAGCTAAGCAGGGTCAGGCCTGGTTAGTACCTGGATGGGAGAATGCCTGGGAACACCAGAAGCTGTAGGCTTGGGAGAAGGACCTGGCAACCCCCTCCCAAAAATCAATCTGCCATTGAAAACCCTATGAACAGCAGAGAAGCACTGACAATAGTGTTTCCCCTGTTGTACAGCGGGTTGCTATGAGTCGGATACCCACTCGATAGCACCTAACAACAACAATTTCCACCCTGAGGTTCAAATTGACACGCAAGCGTAGGGCACATAAACTTTGGTTTGGGTACTCAGGATCCCTGTATTTCAAGACTGGGGAGTTTGCAATGCTTTAATTAACATCAAAACCACCATATACAATTGTACTTAATGTGGGCAATATAGTTAGTACTATACATAGCTCTAGGAAAAATATCATTCATGAGGAAGAGCAGCTGCACCTTCCTAGGATTATCAAATTCCCATACGTTTCAGCTAAGCCAAGACTTTATTTTCTTTCAGATATTTCTTGAATGTATTTCTGCAATGCAAGTATTTTTGGTTGCTATATATTTTTTCCCAAATTTTCCATTATATCCTGAGTGGGGAACTGTGCACCTTTTCACCTCGACCCACATGTCAGTGAGAGTCTGTTTTCTGAAGTGGGGGCCAAAGCTACATGTCTGAGCACAACCTACAAATCAGCAATGTTAAACTTCAGTGGTTCTCACTAACAGAACCCCTCACCCACACTTTAATTACTTGGCTTAACATTGTTTATCACCAATGTGTTGGTGTCACTACTGTTGCATTCACAATATGTCTAATTTGTTTTCTAAAACTTTCTAGAATCCCCACAAATTGTCATTTGCATCCATAGTGACAACTCACAAATACTAAGGGCTTATTGGAAAATACTAGTTCTGCCAAACCTCTTTTGTACTGAGGAGTATATGCCTTCATGTTCTTCATCAACAACATCATCAACATCATCAACATGGTGATGGATGGTTCCAGCCCCTCATGACCAGGGTATGGAAAATGACACCTCCTTGGACTTTGTGATTTTATGCTCACTTCTCTCAAATGCATTCCAAAATTGGCAGAATGTAGCCCATCAAACAGTGCTTATATCATTCCGATTCTTCCAAGAAAACCTCTGGTTTTCTACCTAAAACTTGCAGTCTTTTTCTAGGGCTCTTTTCCCTCTTACTCCTTTCTGTCTCTCTAAAACTGGTTATTTCTACTTCGAAAGCACATCTGGAATGGAGGTTAGAACTAGGTTTAATATCAAGTTATTACTAGTTAGTAACTAACTAACATACTAACATATCAACTAAATTTCATACATGTTACGTGCACCCCATTCCTAGTACAGACAAGCAAAACACATGACACTTTCTTTTTAACATCTTCAAAGAGGGGACCCTAACTAGAGTTCGTAAGAATTGAAAGGAGAAAGTCAAGAAAATGGACTTAGCCCAGTGCAGTGTGCCATACTTTCTGCTTCAACCACACATACTTTTCTATAATAGGTAAAACATAGCAATCATCTTCTAGGCAGCTTATTTCTTGAAGAAAGCATTTGACATAGTGTCCTAGTTTTTGATCTGTACTCACTGCATGTGCACATGGCTGGAAGGAGATCAGAATCACTCTAAGTGTTATGTGTTCCTCTGAGTGTTCACCAAAGTCTTGTGCACTTATAATTACTATGATACTTTTCACTCTGTAATGTGATTGCTGGTTGATTTTTCTGTGTCTACTACCATACGGAGCCTGCATCTGTAGCACTGTGGCATCTGATCCCATCAGATCTTGGAAGCTAAGTAGGGTCGGGCCTGGTTAGTACTTGGGCTGCCTGCGAATACAAGATACTTGGGAGAAGGAACCAGCAACCCATTCCCAAAAATCAATCTGCCATTGAAAACCCTATGAATAGCAGAGAAGTACTGATAATAGTGTTTTGCCTGTTGTATGTAGGGTCGCTACGAGTCAGACATTGACTTGAGGGCACCTAACAACAACAACAACAACAACAACAACAACACACAGAAGAGGGCTGGGATTTAGGTCAGTTGGTAGAGCACTGCTCTACAGTCTGAGAGGTCAGGTTCGATTCCCGGCACCACAAAAACGGGGGATGGATGTGGCAATCCACTCTGGAGGCAGTCCTAAAATAATCAGCCATTGAAAACACTATGAGTGTTGCTATGAGTCAAACTAGACTCAACAGCAGGTACCTAACAACAGCTACTATATAGAAAGCTTCTTAGAGTGGACACATCACTTAATATTTCTTCTATCTTAGCCCATAATTGGTACCATCAAATTAATTCATTTTATCAGTATCATGAAGTCGTCCAAGAGCCCCAAACAAAAAATCTTTTCACTATTTAAGATATTTGTCCTTAAGGTTTAATTATGTGGTTATACCTAACACATCTTTTTAAAGGTACTAATAAAGCATTTGCCTGCAGCCGTAGCCCTGTGGCATCCGATCCCATCAAATCTCTGAAGCTAAGCAGGGTCGGGCCTGGTTAATACTTGGATGGGAGACCACCAGGGAACACCAGATACTGTAGGCTTGGTAGAAGGACCTGGCAACCCCCTCCCAAAAATCAATCTGCCATAGGAAACCCTATGAACAGCAGAGAAGCACTGACAATAGTGTTTCACCTGTTGTATGTAGGGTCGCTATGAGGATACCGACTCAAGGGCACCTAACAACAACAACAACAACAATACAGCATTTAGGGCTGGGATTTAGCTCAGTTGGTAGATCGCTGCGCTGTAGTCTCTGAGGTCTCGAGTCCAATTCCCAGCACTGCAAAAAATGGGAGAAGGACCTGGCAATGCACTCCCAAGGCAATTCCGAAACAGTCAGCCATTGAAAACCCTATGAGGGTCACTATGAGTC
This sequence comes from Pedetes capensis, assembly GCA_007922755.1. NCBI lineage: Eukaryota > Metazoa > Chordata > Mammalia > Rodentia > Pedetidae > Pedetes > Pedetes capensis. Next base: position 38,829 of record VMDO01001300.1, read on the forward strand.
AGACACCAATTCAACAGCACCTAACAACAACAACAACAATAAAGCATTCATTCATGTAACAATAATTATCAAAAAAAAAAAAGAAAACTATTAAGGCACTTACAATTTCTAATCTGTTTTAAAAACTACAATAAAATTAAACTCAAACTAACAAAACATTTTTTTTTCTTTTTTTAAGGTCAAAAATAGTTTGAGCAGGCAGCTCTTCCCTAGTCATCTTTGGAATACCATCCAGCCTAGGGGGCTCATATCTACCACTATGTTTGACAGTACTTCTATGCTATTTATAGGGTTTTCAATGGCTAATTGTTTCAGGAATGGTCTGCTGGGTCCTTCTCCCTGGTCTGTCTTAATCTGGAGGCTCAGCTGAAACCTGTCCACCATGGGTCACTCTGCTGGTATCTTAAATAATCGTAGTACAGCTTGCAGCATCACAGCAACACACAAGCCTCCATTATTTTTTTCATAATATAGAGATTCTAAAAACTATAAAAATCAACAATTTTTATGAGGTCAATCATAAAATATGGTAAATGGCATGTAAAAGCAACTACTTATAGAAAATAGGGATATATTTAGTCTCTACAGGTACCATAGACAATATTTGTACTTGAATGTTACAAATAAATTTTGAGTAGGGACTACCTTTAATTAACATATTTATTATCTTTTTTTGGTCATATACATGATCAAATAAGTGACAGAATAATTTTACATCTCCTAGCTAATGGATCAGCCTCTCCTTTTGTACTGTTGTAAATTTCTATTATTTCAGCTGGGCTAGACATGGTGGCACACTCCTGTATTCCCAGCAACTCGAGAGCCAGAGGCAGGAGCATCTTGAGTTTGAAGTCAGAGGCAGCCTGCATAACTTAGCAGGACCTTGACACAAAATTCAAACTAAAAAATGGGCTAGGGATGCAGTTCAGTGGTGGAGCTCGTGCAAAATATGTGCTAGAACAAGGTTCAACTCCCAAGTACTAAAAAAAGTCTATTATTTCAAGTTTACCAGTTTCATCAATAGTGATAATCTTATCACTCAAAGGACATGGCATGTTTTATACATATCATTAGGGAATAAAAACAAATAAACAAAGTAACATAAATAACAAATAACCTACCTAATTGATATCATCCCCCACATTACTGTCAGCTTGTTCTACTGTGGAGGCTTGCTTTCTTGTGATGCAGAAATCTATGCCACTGGTATTCCAGATACCAGCAAGGCCACCTGTAGTAGATACATTTCAGCTGAGCTTCTAGACTAAGACAGACTAGGGAGAAGGATCAGAAAACCACTCCCATAACAATTGTTGTTGTTAGGTGCCATCGAGTCAGTATCCGACTCAGAGCGACCCTCTGTACAACAGGGGAAACACTATTGTCAGTGCTTCTCTGCTGTTCAAAGGGTTTTCAATGGCAGACTGATTTTTGGGAGGGGGTTGCCAGGTCCTTCTCCCAAGCCTACAGCTTCTGGTGTTCCCAGGTGGTCTCCCATCCAGGTACTAACCAGGCCTGACCCTGCTTAGCTTCTGAGATCTGACGGGATCGGATGCCACAGGGCTACAGCTACAGGCCCCATAACAATTAGCCATTGAAAACCCTAGGAAGAGCAGAGAAGTACTTACTACCAAATATAGCGCTAGAAATGAGCTCCCCTCCCCCACTGAAAGGATCAGAGATGACTAGGGAAGAGTTGCCTCCTCAAATTAGAGTCAACCTTAATGACAAGAATGGAGTAAAAGTCCTGGTACCTCCTTTTGTTGGCATGGTATGAGTCAGAATGAGAAGAAACAGAGTGGTTGCAACATTGGGCTCAAGCATAAAAAGATAATGTGGCAATGGAATACTACTCAGTAATCAAGAAAAATGAAATAAGGTCATTCGCAGCAAAATGGATGGAATTAGAGAAAATTATTTTAAGTGAACAAACACAAGCTCAGAAAGAGAAACACCATATGTTCTCACTCATATGTGGGAGGTGAATCAAAATTTAAGAAGGAAAAATCCTATTCAAAGGTTGGATCAAAATAAAAGGGGGAAAAATATAAGAATGGTGTCAATATAAATGGTCTAGAAAATGCATGCAATTGTTCTATCAAGATAAAAACAAAGATCACTACAGGAAAAGTTTCTATCTTAAACAGAACTGGAACCCAAGGACATATAGAAAAATATTACCAAGTAAAAGATAGAGAAGACTTAGATGGGGAGGTTGGGAGGGGGATGAAGCATACGGGAGGGTAAGGGGGAACCTATATGAATAATGTACATCAAAATGCATATATGGAAATGTCACAATGAAAAGCATGTCAGAATGAATCATTAAAAATTAACGTACATTAAAAATTTCCAATAAAAAAAAAGATGATGTGGGTGGCACAGTGTCGGGGAGTGTTTCCTTCTGTTGTACATAGGGGTTGCTATGAGTTGGTTCTGTTTGAGGTCACCTAGCAGAAAGGAAACTGGTATGATGGTCTCCTCTGTGACCCCAAGAAGCACAAACCTGCGTTTAGATAAGCCTACAGTGTAGCACATCTGGTGCCTTCTTGAGAGTCATGACGTACTGAGATTACACACACCAATGCATCTGTGGGTCAACTGGAAATTTTAAAAAATAGCAATCCAGAAAATGGCATATGACAAATCTCAATAAATGTTATCTGTGTTTTATCATATTTCATATCGCTGATATATTCTTAATTGTTCCAATCATACTATTACATGTGTTGCTACTGCAGGAAGACTACAAGTTGCCAGAAAGAAAACAATGTCTATGCCTTCATTTCTTTAGTGTCTACAGTATGTTCTCACGCCTTGTACTCAAATCCACCCACAGTTTGTAAATAAAATGGGTCATCACATTTCAAGTACAGCACAAGGTGTAGAGGCAACAAACGACAGGACGTTACTCTGTGAAATGACTCAGCTTTCAGAAGTGATCAGGAAACAGGGGCCATCTCCTAATTTAAGAATATGATCAGAATTTCTTTTGCAGCTGATCTTTTAAATTAAACAAACAAGCACAGCTGGAAAAACACATGCAAATTTTGGTATTTCAGTCCAGCAATATGCAAGCATATCCATACCAAGGGTAATTTGCTGAAGAAGCTTCATTAATGAGCTCTAACACCAGTTTATTCTGAGCAGTTAAGCTACACTCTTATGGAACTATATTTTTCTGAGTATTACATAAGGTCATGCCTTATGTGCAGTGCCTTTCCTCATAAAATATCAGTCTTTTTAGTCAAGAGCCTTTTCCCATTATAAGTAGCTATACATATAGCCACATAATCTCAGCACCTCACTCTGGAGTTTCTCTAGACTTAATTGCTACAATCCATTTTACATGAGGGTGTGATTTGGAAACACTAGTGGATGGATTGGGTAGAACCCATCCATTAAATAACTAAAATATGATTAGCTGTCTATGCATTGATTTGCCTTTATTGCATTCATGAATGCACTAAAGGTAAGCAATTTTAGCTCATCTCCAACACAAGAGAAAGGGAAGATTTTGCAGTGATGCAATGAGGGATTAGCCAATATCACACAAGGAGTCACTGACTCCAGGAAGGACTGGCACTTTTATGTCTATCAAGCTTCAGACTAACCCCACAACCCTGAAAGAAATGTCACTGGATATAATTGGATGAGGGAACACTGTGTTTCAACCTTACAGCCAAGCGCAGTACATTTTTCTAGGGATTTCTAATATCCCTGATTGGGCTCTAAATGGCTCCCAATTCTTACATACATTTAAAATAGTGTGTCTACTACCCTCTCTCAGTTCCAAGATGCCATTTTAATAAGACAGTAGCCAGAAATACACTGCAGTTCTATCCCTGCAGCTGCGACTCCCAAGCTGGAAAGAGAAAATGTCAGCAATGCAAAAAGTAGACGAAAAACCAAACCAATTCGTACTGCTAGTGCCTGATTCATTAGCATGGGCCAGGGTTTATTTTCCAGTGCAGAAAGAGGCTGGCACAAATGTTTGGCAATGTACTCTAAGCTGTATCAGGGAAAGAAATTGATCATTTGGGCAAGGGAAAAAAAAAGAAACTCTTTCGCTGCTTCACTGTGTCTCTTTATGTGTGGTGCTACTGTACTGCTTTAAGAACAAGCATAGTGTATCTATTTTTAGGGCAAACGTTCCTACTCTATCTTGGCCAACTGAATCTTTCTACATTACTGATTTGCAAGTTGAATTTTCTTGGTAAATAGGCTCGCTCACTAGCAAATAATCTGCAGAATGTAACTAAGCATTAGGCTTCTTTGACAAGAACCTGTGAATTAGGTTCTTTTGTCTTGCTCAGGATGCTGAAATGAACTACAGTACTGCTCTGGATAATAAAAAAAAATGGAAGAAAAGTTATTCCAAAGGCAGGAAGAGTCTTTCTTTAGAAGAATTTGGTATACTGGAGATACTGGAAAACAGGGCAATAAATTAAGTCAAAATTAAGTGGAATAAGGAAATGAAGTACATAGAGATTCACACAGTTCTTGTGATATATGCCTAGTATTTGTATGAATATATCCTATTAATAAGAATACCTTATGAAATCATTTATCACAAAACATGCATAACAATTGGTATCCAGTACTTAGTGGTGACTGCAGAAACATCTGCAGACTGAACTGAAATGCTGGCTTAAGGACCTTCCCTCTCTGGTGCCCCCAGGACACCTATGGTGAGTCAGTAGCAGAAAGACATATATTCCACAGATGTGGAAATATGTTTTCTTGGGTTCTTTTGTTTTGTTTTCACATAGTTGAAAAATATTAAGTAACATATATCTATGGGCATAATGACTGTTTTAATAAATGACATATGTTGTTTAAATATTATCATTTAAAAATGGCAGGGATTACAATTTTATGTACTTTGTGACCTAAGAGTGGGCCAGGACCATGCTGCACTAAGAGAGGGTGAGTTATGCACAAGTGTGTGTGTGTGTGTGTGTGTGTGTGTGTGTGTGTGTGTGTGTAGGGGCATACACACGTGAGAGGCGGCAGCTGAGTATGTTCTCAGTGTCAGGTGTTCAGAAGAGTTGGTGCATGATAAGTAGACTGTCTTTTAGCCAATTTTATTTTGGTTTTTGAATTTTCTACAGACAATGCACCTGTTCTCTGTCTGCACCTGGGTTGCCTTGCTTCTACCACCTGTGCCGCTTGGGCCAGGATTCTTCACAGAAACCTACAGGAGTGTATACAGCCTGTTGCAAGCAGTCGCTGTTCTGCCCACATGTCCAGAATTCCTTTACAGTCACGTGCACTGGCTACAAGATGCCCCCTCTCTCAACAATTCACAACTATGGTTCCCTGGAGGCAGAGGCAGGCTGCTCCCCAGTGAAGGGAGTCTGCTTTGTCTGCACACAGATGCCCCATTGGAGCAGACCTCAGAAAGAACATCTAAATATCATGGCCAGGATCTGACATCTGTGAAGTGTGCTCTTCACTATACTAGAATCACCCAGAGGGACTGAGTCCATAGGATTTTATCTCACATACTTACTTGTTTTCCTTCCTTTTTTTGTGCTATTTTCACACTCCTGGAAACATTTTCTAATAAGTCATTTCTTATGAAACCTGGAGTTTAAGTTGGTAGAGTGCCACTCTGTGGTCTCTGAAGCCCTGGGTTGGATCCTCAGCACCACAAAAACAGGAAAAGCATTTGGCAATCCCCTCCCCAATCACTCCTGAAACAATCAGCCATTGAAAACCCTATGAGGGTCCCTATAAATTGGATACGACTTACCAGCACCTAACAACAGCAACAAGAGTATGCATCTGAGAAGGGTGACCTAAGCCACAGGCAGTAGTTAACCTAGGACTGATAAAACTGAGAAGTACTGAACAATTTTATATTTTCTCTCTTCCATAGAAGAATGAAAAGATAGACTCTTCTAGTTGGCATCTCTGGAAGCAAACACAAAAGAATAAAAGAAAAGATAATACAAACCCCATGGTCTTATTCAGCATGATTCCACCCTTTCTATAGCTTCTCAGAGAGTCCCTGCAAAGAGAAGTGTCCAAAAATCAAAAACAAAAGACTATCCTCTCACCCTAGGAGTCCTCTTTTCCCCCATAGTTGTGCTTAGATGATAGAAAGATGTTATTGTTTTTCCCAGAATGAACAGAAAAATTTCACCTCCCCATCTCAGCCCCAGACCCCTTCCAAAGGTAGATAAAACTTCTGAGGAATAGTTAATAGCTAAATTATGGCAAGTCCTGATTCTGTTTGGGGATTTCAAATGCCCAGTCCAAAAAATTCTCTACTGTCAACCATATTTCAGGGTAGTACAATGAAAATCTGTGCACAGCAACGATAAGGCAAGGGCAAAAATACATGCCTCAAAGAGAATGGCAAATAAAGGTTTATAGTAGCCAAAAGGTGAGCTAGATGACTTCTGAACTGCGTAGTTAGGAAACACAGCACATGCAACACAGCTCCTGATGAGATGATCCTTCTGTATAAGAGATGTGGTCAAGCAGAGTCAAGGCACAAGGCTTCCCAATTGAGAACAGGACAGAAACAGGTTATAATGTGCAGAGACCAGGGTGGTGGTCAACCAGAAGGCAAATGTTGAGGGCAGAGGTAAAATGGGCCCACCATGCAGGTAGAATTGAGCAACCCTGGAGCAGAGGCAGGTGGAGTCCTGAGCTTTCTGGAGTGCAAGGAAGGCCCACTGGCTAAATCTCACTGTGACAGAAATTCTACTTGTCTGATATTATTAAAAATGCAAATTTGCAAGAAGCAAAGTCTTAACATTGCTCCCGCTTTGATCTTTGAGTGATTTCTGAAATATTTTGGTTCATAGTTGGCTTCAACAGAGAGAAGGTGAATATTATTATACTTGTAGGCCAAGGTGAGGAAGTGAACAAAGAGTAAAGAGAATCTAAAGTAAATTTTTCATACTTAAAACTTTGAAAGTCTCACCCAGACTTTTGCAACAGCTGCAAACTAGAAATGAACAACAAAACACAACATAAGAATCAAACACTCTTCCTTACAATGAAAGAAAGGGGATAGTAAGCATCTGCTATTTATATTAACCTTTTCACTGAAATTCTCTTGGATATAACAGCTATAAATTGTTGGTCATGGATATATGAGCAATAAATAATTGCAATTTTAAAAACTGAAATTTGATAAATTATAACTAAAAACAATCTCAAGATAGTTTCATTGGACCAGGAAAATGGTTCCAACCTCATAAAATCATTTGATAATATAAAAATTTTAAAAGTCAAAAAAGTCACTGATGTAAGACGTTTTTAGATCTATTGAAGGACCTGCTAGGATAATTAAAGGGTAATGTAATTTAATTACCAAAGTGCATAAATAAAAATTTTATCAACATATATTAAGCACCTTACTAGTGCATTGTTGAACCATGCAGACTTTCTTTTCTCATGGATTTTACAATTTTAGAAAAATCAGATTAATGATGGGTACAAACTAGCAGATTAACAAAATATATGACAACTAGTAGAGTAACAAAACATGGAATTTGTAGATAAACTACAGAATGACACATTCTGTAGTTGATAAACTACAGAATGATACATAGGGATAAAACTGTTAGGTTTCAGTGAGTCTCAATTAGGACAGATACCATGAGTACACAGCTGATAATCATTAGAAACAGCTGTCACAACATATCTGAAGGTAAAATCACAGCATCAGATGTACATTTTCCATGGAACACAACAAATATCTTCCTATTTGATCTTGGAATACAGATAAGCACTCAAGTATCTTGATTCAAAGTTCTACTTTTAAAAATCCCAGAACAGTGCAGAAAAGTCCTTTTTAAAGGACTGTGGTATAGAAACTGTTAAGAATCAAGCAAATACTATTCATTATCTGATTTATCATAGGTTGGCCTCCATTTGTAATAATAAAAGTGATAATAAAGGCAACAGCGCATTTTGAGTCCTTATTTTGTGATGAGGAATCTGTTACGGAATTCATAAACATTTATTCCCTATTGCTTGAACTTATATTTTATTGTCTATTTTATGTCAAGCACTGCCTCATATGCTGCATATAAGATGTCAAATAAGTAATACATGTTCCTGTCCTTCTGGAGATTACATTCTAATGGTGAAAAGATAACAATAGATACTTAAAAGAGGAAGAATGTAACATATTTCTTTTTTTTTTTTTTTCTTGCAGTACTGGGGGTTGAACCCAGGGCCTCATGCTTGCATGCTTTCCAAGTGCTGGAACACTGAGCTGCACCCCTACCCCATTTTTTTACTTTTTGAGACAAGGTCTCGCTAAGTTACACAGAGTGTCTCTGGTCTCAAACTTGCAATCCTCCTGCCTCCGCCTCCCGAGCTGCTGGGATGACAGGCCACCACACCCAGCTCGAATGCAACATAATTCTAGAGACAAGTGCACTACAGGTAAAATCAAGCAGAGTAATAAAATAACTAGCCCAGGACTCTCTGATGATTTGGGGGAATAATCAAGGGAGAGAATAAGGCAGGCAACTCTCTGGAGGTGAAGTATTCCCAGCAAAAGGAGCAAGAAGCTGACAGCCAGCAGTGAGGGATGTACTTGACTTGGCCAGCGACTTTCAGAGGCCAGTGCACACCAGTGGTGCGAGCAGGAGGTGTGGTTAGAGATGATGTTAGTGGTGTAGGCAGGAGGTGTGTATTAACACACTTACCCTCATAATGATTCTATCTTATATGCATTGCTATATACTTCATTTCCCACATGCACAAACAGGAGCTCAAAGCCATTAAGTAAGTGTGGCACAGTGAATGGCATGTGGAAGGCACGAAGCCCGAACATATTCCCCAACGCCTACATTCACCACCTCTCTGCAAACAGCACATCTGTGTAAATAGCAAGAGGAGATTTCTAATCTCACAACAGAGGAGGAAATAATAATTGTGTTAACTGGTTCATAAAATTAAATGGATTACCTTTCAATTTATGAGTATCTCTTTCTATATGTACTGTTGTTGTTGTTGTTGTTAGGTGCCGTCGAGTTGGTATCCGACTCATAGCGGCCCTCTGTACAACAGGGGAAACACTATTATCAGTGCTTCTCTGCCGTTCATAGGGTTTTCAATGGCAGATTGATTTTTGGGAGGGGGTTGCCAGGTCCTCCTCCCAAGCCTACAGCTTCTGGTGTTCCCAGGCGGTCTCCCATCCAGGTACTAACCAGGCCCGACCCTGCTTAGCTTCCGAGATCTGACGGGATCGGATGCCACAGGGCTACAGCTGCAGGCTCTATATGTACTACATACTTCCTATTCTAAATTCATTTTTATGTGGTTAAGTCCAATTATGTATAGATGCTATTTTTCCCTTTTATAATAAGAGAAAGTCAAACACAGTTACTAATTGTCCAAGTTCATTCTTGAAGTTGAAGTCAATGTCTAGAAATTCTACAGAAATGTATAAGAATGACGAATGCACCCAGAACCAAAACTGGAATGCAAAGAGTCTACCTCCGTCAAAAGAAGACATCTCTTACCTGTAGGGTAAGAGAGGCTACAGATGTCCCTATGGGAGTTGTACCTCAGGTGAGTAGTATAATTCAGGCATCCACATGGTAAAAGAGAAGGTCCAACTACTTCTGCTTAGAAACTCCATGGTGGTCTTCCTTTTCCTGGTTCTACTAGCTAAACCTCAAGTTTGCTCAGGTTTTAAGTATGAGTTGTACACTGAAATCACTGTATAGCAGAATTTAATGGGATACTTATACAATACCTGACTTGTCTATTTCAAGTGTCTGAATATTCAAAAGAATTACAAGACAAACAATGATACAGTAAAGAAGATTAATACTTCAAGGAATAAAAACACCCTTTGTAACAGTACCTGCTCTGAGTTGAGGATTCTGTAGGGTAGGCATGAAGGCAGAAAGTGGGAAAGATGGTCGAGGGGCAAGTGCCATCTGGGCTCAAATGGACAACACTGTGGGGAGGAAGCATAGATCCTGGCTGTCTCTTTGCTTCTACTGCTATGATTTGACCCTTTTATGAGGATAACTGTCATTTAAAGATAGGCCATTTGTTACAGTCAAACAAGTATTGTTAGGAAAATGGGGAAGAAAGAAGAGAAACAAGAATAAGACACAAGAAATAACAATGTCAGAGAAAATCTTCCTTTGGCTATATCCATCACTTAGCATTAGCTGCCCTTTTTGTATATTGATGTATTTTGGGGAAAATCATCTGCACATTCTGAAAGTAAATGTTTCCCTCTCATACATCACTTAAAATTCAAAAGAATTATAAATTCAACTATTAAAATGGGAAATCACACCCACAATAATCTCATTATTTAAAATGTAATTTTTTAATTAGTGAGTTTATTTCACCAACTTCTTTATTTTTAGGTGGTAAGGAAAGACTGCATGGAAAAAAAGCATTAAAACATAAAAGTGCAAGTAATTTCTTAGTTTACATTCTTATCCATTTTTTCTCATCCTCTAAAATCAAAAACACAATAAGTAAAAAGAATCCAGAAAGAGATGGCAATAAGAAATCGAGTAAATAATATAATGCAGGCCACTTTGGGGGATGAGAGGAAGGAGAGGTAAAGACAGCAAATCACCACACACCACCTTCATTGGATGCCATGTAGCTCCTTTGTAAATGGTCCAGGACAATGATAAGCACAAATAGAAAAGCAAAGCAATGAATCAGAAATTGAATTCAATTTCTTGATACCACAATAGTGGAGGTATGATAGCTGACAAATAGAAAGGAAAGAAATACAATGAAACAAAATATAATTTATTTCCATATCTCTTGCAGAGACACAGAAAGCAATCTGGGTCAATACTTTCTTCATGTGACAAGTGCAAAGCTTTGTATTATTAGTCTGCAAATAGCTATTTCTTTTTCAAGGGATTCTTACAAACCCACTCCCATTAGAGTTCAGCTCTGCATGTGTACAGAGTGGAAGTAGTTATGACTTTCTAAAAACTTTTGTTAGTAATAATATATGAAAATAACTATAAATTTATACTCATTTTATTTTTTTAAAGTAATTACTGTACAAGTCACTCTTGTGTGGGATTTTTAAGAGAAAGGGTTTGCCACAGAGAAATTTGATGTGAGGTTGTGAATGAGTCCTTGCTTTGATGCCATGAAGCAAAAACATCTTGGGAATTATGCATGAGCATAATATGTAAGAGATGAGTGGAAGATTTCCTAGTCAGCTGCTATTAGCTAAATGATTATATGTCTGTGATCAGAGTTTATACTGATTCTACTCCAGCCATAAGGTATAAAAGATTGAAAGAAAGCTGATGTCTATGCAGATGTATTAATGGAGGGATTCCCCCCATTTGGGCTGTGAATCACTGTGAGAGAAGTAGAAACTTAAAAATTGGTTGTTGGTTTCTTTTAAAAGACAATTCTTTGGAGCCAGACATGGTAGTACCTGTAATAACAGTGGTTCAGGATGCAGAGGCAGGAGGATCACAGGTTTGAGGCCAGAGGCAGCCTGTGTAACTTAGTCAGACCCTATCTTAAGACAAAAAATAAAAAAATGGGCTGATGGTGCAGCCCAGTGGTAGAGCACTTGCAAGGTATATGGGAGGTCTTGGGTTCAACCCTGAAGTATTGCCAAAAATAACAATAAGATAAAATAAAATAAAATTCTTTATAAAAAGTAAAGTGGAGAGTGTGGTTGATGACTGAGGAAAAGAGAAAGAACATTTACTCTTGTTTCATGAAGACCTGAAAGACTGAAGTGGTATTTATACAACATTCAAAAAGATAGAGTCCACCCTCCACTTGTCATCGAGATCAACCATTCTCCTTTTCTGCATCTCCTTAGCATGGTCCTAGAATTAAGTTAAATAAGAAACCTTGAGCTAGGGTGTGTGAGTGATAAAAGAAAAAAGTAAAAGGAAGATGGTGTGAGGGAAACACAGATGGGAGGGCAGCCACTTTCCAAAATCAAACTTAAATTGGTGATGTTAGCATGCATCTTATTTACTTTAGCCCTCCTCTACTGCACATTTTAATGTGGCAAACCATCATTCCATACACTGTGGATGAATTCCATGCACCTTTGCAGAGACTCTAATCTTTACACTGAATGGGCTAAATACAATAGCATGTAATCAGAATACTATTTTTCCCACACTGTTCTCTTAAACTTGACCCATAGACTCATTGCTCCCTCACCCTTGGATGAAATATTTTCCCATTACTGCCAGATAATAAAACACTTCCATGTTGCTCTCACATGATAAATATGATCATTTTAGTAATAAAATATCTAGTCCAGGGAGCACCTAATTTCACTGAAGTCAATACTTTCTTCCATACCCTACTCAAGTTCAGTTTCATATTGCTATCCTGGGAAGTGTCTTGCTGAGAACAAGGGAAAAGTCAGACTCTTATTCCTATCCCAATACCTCCCTCTGCTCCCTGTCTACAGTTTCTGAATCCATTTAGGGAGTCAGAGCTTGTTGTTGTTGTTGTTGTTGTTGTTAGGTGCCCTCCGGTTGGTATCTGACTCATAGCGACTCTCATAGGGTTTTCGATGGCTGACTGTTTCGGGATTGCCTTGGGAGTGGATTGCCAGGCCCTTCTCCCATTTTTGTGGTGCTGGGAATTGAACTCGAGTCCTCAGAGACTACAGCGCAGCGCTCTACCAACTGGGCTAAATCCCAGAACCAGGGAGTCAGAGAAGAGTGCATTTTTGCACTACTAGGTATCAAACCCGGGTCCTCAGAAAGTGTGGAGCAGTACTCTACCAGTTGAACTAAGTCCCAGCCCGTATATGGTCTTAACCAGGGCTAAATGAGGTATTTGCTATAAAAAAATGTTAAGTTCACCTCTATTATAAATGATGTTAGGATCACACTTAATTAAATTTGATACACAATGGTCTTTTCCTTCAGTAGATACCAAATGAGAATGGTGATTGGCCATTTCAAAGGAGGATATCTGCTTTTTAGAATAATGTTTATCAAAATGCATATATGGAAATGTCACAATGAAAAGCATGTCAAAAATGAATCACATTAAGATGTACATTAAAATTTTCCAATAAAAAAAGAAATAGAAGTAAACTTAGAAATCATCTAATTTACTTCCTTTAGATTTAGCTGAGAAAGTTAAACATAATTAAAATATCACTAACATTAAAACTACAGAGGCACATAATTCAATTTGATTTTGTAATTAATAAACACAGAAAAAATGTAACATGTAAGATGAAAAACATGTGTAAAGTATCAGGTTTTCTCAATACATATAACTTCCCAGAGCATAAGCAAACTTCCTAGGCTGACATTAACTAACTCCTTTATTTCTTGTGAAAATATTCCAAATTCTTGGTCAGAATGTTCTTCTAAACTGGTGCATTCATGTGCCCCCAAAAAGGTGGTTTCAGAAATAATTGCTCCCTAAAAATTATGTGTATGCATATATATGTATATATACATACATATATAAAAATATGCATATATATTCTCTAAACAGAACTTCATAAATTTAACCATTTCATATATTTATGCTATTGTTATTGACAGATGAGAACTGCAAAATCTATATGTTCTTCATTTGTATCTTTGATGATTTTCTGGAATAAGCAGCTTTTCCTTTTTATTTTTTGAAAATTTCCCCCCTCTTGCTTAAATATGGGCTCCTCACATTTAATGTTGTTTGTTGTTGTTAGGTGCCGTCGAGTCGGTATCCAACTCATAGCGACCCTCTGTACAACAGGGGAAACACTATTGTTAGTGCTTCTCTGCTGTTAATAGGGTTTTCAATGGCAGATTGATTTTTGGGAGGGGGTTGCCAGGTCCTTCTCCCCCTTACATTTAATAACGAATATTATACCCTGAACGTGTTCAAACAGTTTAAACACAGCTTTACGGAGCTTTCTCTGATCCTACATGCACAACAGTTTCCCCCTAGTCAAGACAATCATATTAGATTTAAAGGAGCATCATCTACTTTCATCTACTTTCAATACCATACCAGAAGTAAGTGCCAAGGAGAGGTGCTGGTCGTCAGAAATTAAGAAATAACTTCCAGTAGAGATGTACACACCCTGACATTGTAAAGGCATTGAAGAATATCTCTATAACAAAGACAAAATTTTAAAATACCAATGTCAAATATAACTTTTGTCATCAGCTGTCAAAGATAGGATTCTTATTTCATATATGAGCATTTATTAAGACATTTTTGAGAACACACTATAATGTGAAGCATTAGAGTACTGAAGAAAGTCATATATATATATATATATATATATATATATATATATATGGAAAATGTAATGGAAAATGGAAAAATGTATTATGGAAAAATGTATTAGTGAATATGAGTAAGGATTGCTTATTTTCAAGCTAGAGAGAAGCACAACTGTTGCACAAAATTGAGAATAGTGTATTTTTGTCCCAGTGATCACTATTAGAATTCACAATAAAGGTTAAGGGAATAGAAAACTGAAGGACTTGCTTTTCAAGTGATCTGAAGAATTCAAATTCAAAATTCTTCCTTAGCTGGGACACTATTAATATTTGCATAGGACAAGTGATCCCATCTTCTTTTGCTCCTTAACTCTTCCAAAGGAGATGAGACATACACACTAATGGGTTCCCATAAAGGAATTCCAAGATGGCAGCCACTCCCTGGAGAAAGCAGGTCAAAGGGAAAAGCTTCCACTCTCTCCCCTTCTACACTCTGCAAACACAAGGATAAGGCTCACTATCTGCACATTCTAAAGTCTTGCTAAAAGATCACATGAATAAACCTAAGAAGTATCTGCAGCATGTTCTCTTCTACCCAGGGAGGACGATCTCTTGATTTGGACCAAGTCCATCCAAGGTTAAGAATTACCAAACGGGGGCATTAAGACAAGGGAGAAATTTTAGTAGTTTTGTTGGAGATATAAAGTGACCATGAATGGACTAACCTTGGGTAAATGTTTGTTTTTATTTAATTAGTACTATTTTGTTCCACTTGTTTTTCTGATCACTCTACTTACTTCTAGCATCTGTACCTGGGTAATCAGTGGAATTGCATCCACCTAAATAACTCTGTCTTTGAAAGCCACATAGATAGAATTAATCTCTGTGTCTCTGTTAACTATACAAATGTAATAGTGGATACATTCAGCAGCTAGATGTTCAATTAATGAGATTTTGATCCTGGCCAATAGATTTACTTACACTACTCTATATAAATAAAAACCCAGTAACATAAAAAGTATGATCAAAAGATATAGTGAATATGTAAATAATACTCATTTACTACAGTAAGACACACATTGCCATTAATCCCCCTCAGGATACTCCATCTGGCTTCAGATGCATTTATCCCGTCTTTCTTGCCACTTTCTGAAGCAGTTCTGGAAGTCTTCTTTCATGACTGTCTTTAGTTGTGCTGTTGTAGCTGACTCAATATCTTAAATAATTTCAAAATGTTTACCTTTTATGATCATTTTGACTTTGGGGAAGAGCCAGAAGTCACACGGTGGGAGATCCAATGAGTAAGGTAGATGAGGATACACTGTAATGTTTTTATTTGACAGAAACTGCCATACCAGAAGCAATGTGTGACAGTATACATGGAGTGTTGTCATGATGGAGTTATTCATCAAAGAGGACTCCCAGAACTGCTTCAGAAAATAGCAAGAGTGATAGAAGTGTGTTCGAAGCCAGAGGGAGTATTTTTTTCCATTTAAATGACAATATCTTTATTAGCCCTAAGTTTGAAGGGTAGTTTTGTAGGATATAGAATTCTTGCCCAACAGTTTATTGTTGTTGTCATTGTTGTTTTCTTTTATTTTATTTTTCATTGATTTTATTTTTAATTTTCCACAGATAACTGTATCACTGAGCAACATATCAACTAATCTTCCATACTGTTATATAAGTATAGTCATTCTACAAGTTGCTTATGTTTTTCATTCAACTTTAGGTTGCTGAGAGTGACTTCTGTTGTTTCTTAAGCTGTAATCAGTTTGTTTTTTTCCCCTTTATTGGTAAATGTTGTTGGTGTACAGAACAATATTTTAGGAAGATTAACAGCAATGTGTCTTTTACTATAATAATTTTTAAATTAAATATTCACTGAATTGTATTTTCATACCATGTATCATATTTTTTCCCATTTTCACTCCAATATAAAACTAAAAAAGAGAAATACTGAGATATTGGGAAAGAAGACCTTGGAACGACTATTGTTCACAAAAGAATGGTAACAGTCAGGAGATATATTATGTATTAGTTTAAGGAAACATGGGAATATATAATTTATTTTGAGTGCATATATGAAAAAGCCTGATACTGAGAAGTGATAAATTTGCTGAATAGGTGCACATTTAGGGATCAAGGGCAAAATCTTCAAGAAGGCCTAGTTTTATTCATTAATAAAAACTTCCTAATGTGAATATTTAAAGATGGAAAAAGCAGTCTTGAGTGGTAGTAAGTCTTCCATCACATGTGTGATATGCATACACAGGTCAAAAGTTTCTCAGTGTTTCCCCACATACAGACAGATGATGAATACGAAATATGTTCAAAAGCTTCCCCAGATTTTGATTAAAGGAGCCAATGAATAGCTTATGTATCCTGAAAATGTAGAATTTCTGGTATATTAATTGAGTAAAAAAAAGAATTCAAATGACTGCATAAAGGTAATAATGAATGAAATCACCTATTTTATAACAAAAATAAAACCTATGAAAACTGTATTCTACACTACTGTATTTTACTGTTTTACTTACAGTATCAGTTTCTACTTAACTCCTAATTGGTGGATGCATACACATATGTTGGGAACTTATGAGCAAGGTGGTCACTTTATTGAGTTTCACAGAAAGGACTCAAACATCAAAAGATGACTTTTAGAAATCCTTCCGAATCAGAGATTTTATCATACTGATACTGCAAGAGAGATAACCAAGGGTCCACCAAAGATTTCTGCTTCCTTCCAAGAAACAGAATTATTACAAAGCACCAATCTAGCCAAAGTTTCTTTTCCTAGCTCCATGATATATAAATGGGATCAAATAACTAATTCTCCAAGGGAATGCTAATGGATCAATTATATAATAAAATGGGTATGCAACTTGTATGTTTTCACCATGCTCTAATTTCTTCCCCTCTGGCTAGAGGGCAAAAGCTCTAACATTCTGGGGGATGACAAAGACAAAAGATTGAAGGCGTCATAGACCATGACTCACATTGTAGAAGGCCACTAATGTGATATACACTTTACAGTTATTGTTATATTAGTGACAACTCTGGCTCTATTATGTTAAGTCAATAACATTTTGGAGTTAATTTGTTCTAACAATCTACCCTAAGTAATAAAATCATGATAATTTCACATCTAGTAACATTTAAAGTATTTTGCATGCTTTGGTACTATAATAATATTATTATAATTTATCAGGTGCTCTATTACTATATACATTTATGGCAGTGGAAGAAATGTCAAAAGAGTAACTTTAAGTAAAGGCTACTTTTTATATTCAAGTATGACTAATTCTTGACCAGTCCTGGCTTTAGCTTTTGATTAGTCCAGCTCTGTTGTATTTCTTTAAATTTTTTGTCTTTGCTTTTTCGTTTTTTAAAAAAATCATTACAAAGGGATACTGTAGAGTCTCAAAGCAAATTAAGGTATTTGGTCTTTGATAAATTTAAGCCTTGAATTTCAGAATTTTAAAAAGTAAGCTTTTGTCATTATAAAGTACTAAAAATATGGGAGTGGTTTGATGTTCAGCAAAAGTAACAGCAACAATTTCATAATTACCTCCCTCACATAGTAAATGCAGACTCAACCTTGAATTGTCTGGACGTTTCTTATACACATTTTTCATTATGTTTAGAACTCTCTTCCCTCCTTAGTAGACATCAGTCTAACTAACCAATGCCTTTGGTCCAAGTCAAAAAGTATAAGGTTTAAAATCCCATGTAATTTTAACCCAAAAGATCTTCAGAATATTAGCTGAATATATTTTAGAATATTTATTCTGACAGAAGTTGTTTTAATCATGGAATCATAGCATATCTGACATTCTTTGGTAAGCTCTGAATAATTATTTCATCTGTAGTCAGTTTATGAAAGTAGCTGATGAGATGGAAAGCCTTGGAAATGTGTGACTAGCTCTGAATTTGGGGCCAAGTTGAACCAATCAGGTGCAGAGGGCTCCATGAACTAGTATTAGTTGATACAAACATAAGGGCTATCTCTGCTCCTTCAAGTCTTTTAATTTCATGGAAAATCAAGCCACATAGATGAACATTTAAAAAGATGAGGTAACAGATGCTAAATGTCATGCTAAAATTAGAGCATACCAGACTTTGAAATCTTTAATTTGTCATCTTATAGGCTATGTACTCCCTCTGCTACTAGAATTGTGAAAACAGGCCCCACTAGGCATGTTTAGCCTAATAAATGTAGCAGCTTTATTCCTCAGATTGCTGATCCATGTGATTGATTGGAGCTTCTATTTCTTCCAGTGTGGTGGGAAAGTGTCACAGGCAACAGACTCTGTAATTTTTGATGTCTGCCAGAGCATATGACATTCATGGGACAGACTTTCTCTTTCCTTCCAAACTGCATCAACATTTATTTCTGATAAAGGGGAAGCTGGTTGAAAACAGGCAGGATTGTTTACCATAAATCATGAAGTTTTACATTCTACTTTGTAGGAAGAGGAATGGTGAGCTAGTCTATGCTATATTTATAACCTCAATATTTCTTTAATACTTCAAACATAAAATGTAGGACCAAAACCATCCACAAGATAATCCCATAATACTTAACGTCCTTAAAGGATCAATTAAATTACCATATTATCTGTTCACCCACTGCTTAGTTTTTTAAAAAATCTACATGCAGGTTTCACACTTAGAATAAGCTTTTTACAAGGATGCCTGATTCTCTGAGTTTATAATCATTTCTCAGTTTCAATAGTGGTAGTATCAGATAAAAAGATCCCAACTGACAAGCAAGCTGGTGGGCCCATAATATGATATCTGGAATTAAAGGACCTGAAAGTATATTAAATGTCCACTGATCAACCTCTCCAAACTCTTTGAGGAAACAAGTAATGATGTTTGAAATTACAAGGGTATCATTAGTTTAATGTTGTTAATAGAAGAGCAAGAAAAATTTAGTCAATATCAATTTCTGAATATGTTTGAGTTAAAAGAAACACTAGGCCTTATTGAATAAATATACTCAAGAAAAGAAAGTATACTTAAAAATTTCCATGTTCTATGTACACACTGGAAAAAAATATTTCAGTGCTGTAGGTATTCTAGATTAGCCAGTATAATAAGATATTTAAAGCCAAAGCTGATGTATAACAAGTATCCTATGTTGGGAAATGAACATAGGCTGAATCCTATGTTGGAGAAATGAGCAAAGGCTGAACCCTATGTTGGAGAAATTAACAAAGGAATATTCTGATAAAGCACAAGTGAATTAACAAAGGAATGTAGTCAAAAAGGTGTAGATTCACAGCTGAGTTGTTGTTATTGTTGTTAGGTATCCTTGAGCCAGGTCTGACTCATAGCTACCCTCCTAGGGTTTTGAATGGCTGCTTGCTTCGGGATTGCTTCAGGAGTGGACTGCCACATCCTTCTCCTGTTTTAGTGGTGCTGAAGATCGAACCCAGATCCTGAGAGAGTATGGAGCAGCACTCTACCAACTGAGCTAAACACCAGACCACAGCTGAGTTAGACAATCATATTAATAGTAAATATTTTAACATATGCATTACCAATTTGGGCTAGGGTTTAGGTGAGTTGGTAGAGTGCTGTTCTGTGCACTCTGAGGACCTAGGTTCAATCCCTAGCACTGCAAAAAATGGGAGAATTAGGCAGCCCACTCCCGAAATAATCCCAAATTAATCAGCCATCATAGTTCAGGGCATGGCACAATCTCGGGGAGTGCTTTTTTCTATTTTACCTAGGGTTGTGATGAGTGGGACCTAACTGGAGAGCATTTAAAAACAAAAACAGTCACCATTTTGGAGTGAAAAGATTTAATGTATCTTCTTGATATATGTTCACTCAATAAAAGAAATATTAGTCACATATTAGTACTTAACATGCACTTTAAAATTGATGTCTTCTGCAAATATTTGATAAATGCAATGAGAACTACACAACTACAAACTCAATGCCCTTCATAAATTACAACTGAGAATTAAGAAATGAAGGAAATTCTAATTCAAGATGCCATGTGATTTTATAATGGTATCAACAATACAGTAATTTAAGGAAAAAGACGTTAAGCAAGGGAAAGGATAATATGCTTTATCCAAAGACTTTCTGAGGTAGCCTCTAATGGAATTACTCTATATTATTGTTTGACTTTCGGCACTATTAACTCTGCAGTTTACCTGCCTCAAATTATGGTGCTAATCTTGTCATTTCATTTGCCTTTCTCTGCTACTTAAAATTTACTATATTTCCTTTTTAAAAATCTTAGCTTGAGTCAAAGTTTTTTAAATATAATTTTATTCTTTTATGCAGATTAAAAACTTATTTTCTAATACTTTGTTTTTACTTAATTTTTATTTTTAATGACAAAAGTAGATAATTTCTGAAATCATATACAGTTACTATAACAAATTATGTTCCCAAGCACATTCTTCTCTCAAGTGGACAAAAGGATATGCTAATTTCTATGGAATTTTTAATTTTTTTCATATCATTATCTTATTCTAATATCCTGGATTGTAACATCCTGTGAAATGTGAAAAGCCTTAGTTTTCATACATCTGTTTGCCATTTGTATGTCTTCTTTGGTAAAATGTCTACTCAGGTCCTTTGTTTATTAAATTGGTTGTTTTGTTGTTGTTTTGGTAATGAGTCATGTGCTTCTTGTGTATTTTGAATATTAATGTCTTATCAGATACATGGTTTGAAAATATTTAGGTTGTCTTTTCCTTTTGTTGACTGTATTCTTTGCTGTGCCAAAGCTTTTTACTTTGATATAGCTCCACTCATTTACTTTTTCTCTTTTTACCTGTGCTATGATGTCACATGGAAAAGAAAAAAAAATCCATGTTAATAAGATTTTCCCCTACGTTTCTTTCTAGAACTGTTACTGCTTCAGGCCTTTTGTTTAATTGTTCAACTCATTTTGAGTTGATATTTTGTATGTTGACAACAGAAAGTAGAATGGTAGTTACCAGTGGCTGGGGGAAGAGACAAATTGGGAAATGATCTTCAAACAGAACAGAATTTGAGGTCTGCAAAGTGCTTAAGTTCTGGGTGTCACATATATATTGTCCTGACTAGGGGCAACAATATTCCACTGTATACTTGAAATCTGCCAAGAAGATAGATCCTAAAAGCTCTCAGCATAAAGAAATGACAATTCTGTGAAGTGATGGATATGTTAATTAGCTTGGTTGTAGTGATTATTTCACCATGTGCATATGTAGCAAATCATCAAGGCATACGTTAAATATATAACATAAATAAACAAAATTTTCTAACAGAAAGAGGGGATGTATGAAATAATTTTTACATTCCTCTACAACTGAAAAAAATATCACTTTTGGCAAGGTTGATATGCACAACTTCTAGTTCAATTTCCAGTAATGGCCAGGAATTTATTTAGTATGGTTCTATGGGAGGAAGGTATATTTTTTTCTGCACTTCAATGCTTCTTTAAGTAGGAGAAGTATTTATGTCCTAGTGAATTTGAGACAGTCTATAATTCTTTGTCCAGAAAAACTCTAAATTCCTATGGTTCATCCTATTTAGAATGTTCTACAGAGCACTGCATGCTGGAAATACACTTTCAGAGGGCAAGGTGATGGCAACAACGCCCCCCCCCCTCTATTATTCTCCTTGATGTCTTTGAACTGTTGACTTACTGATGATGGGTGAAAGGAAAACAACTCTGAGTTTGCCAGGAAGAATTACTTGGGGGAAGCTGGCAGAAATCCTGGGTGCTGGGAGTGAAAAACAGTGACCTGGTTTTCTCTACAGTGCTTGCATCCAGAGAATAAATGAAGCTATACTCTATTATTTTTAAGGATGAAGAATTCCTCCAATTTTGTGGGCATAGTTTAACCATCAGTTCCATCTTTTCATAATTGTATAGATCTATCAAGCATCTTCCTTCCTTCCTCTTTTCTTTCTCCTTTTCTTCCTGTTTTCTTGTGTTTCCTCTTATTCTTCTACCTTTTTCGTGTGTGTGTGTGTGTGTGTGTGTGTACGAGTGTGTGTTGATCAGAAGAAAACTGCGCAAAGTTTACCTCAAACCCTTCAAGTGAAATTGAACATTGAAAAGAGATTTTAAAATAATCTAAGTGCATTTTATCTCATAAGCTTGTAGGTCTCAAGCATTGTTCCTCTTATAAAATTTTGATGAGAATTAATTACTACCTAAATGAACTGAGTTACATGTTATGATACCTACTTCTGCTAAATCAGAGTAAAGAGGCTGAGAAGCAGAATTATTTTCAGAGAAGTAGGAAGAAGTGGGGAAGGGAGATGAGTATGTTTACAATCCACAAACCAGATTTATTATTGAATGATGCAGGGTAGATTTCTAAATATAGTGGTGGCTGTATGTGATTATTTGAATGTTATTTTTAACATCAAAATTATACAATATTTTCACTTGATTTCCTTCTAAACTTTTATGAAAAAAGCAATACTATTTTCTTTGTTCTCACACATTTTCAGCATTAAAATTAACTCAAAGAGATTTAATGCTCTTTTAAGATATGCATAATACAGAACTTATTTTGGATATGTTCTGAGGAAACCTTTCTTCTGTCTTAATTATTCCAACATTTGATTCTTTAAATGATCATAAATCATAAGCAAAAAATAATTTCCCTGTTCTGCCTACAAACAGGGATGCACAGAAAAAGAGAAAGAATTGAGAGCAAGGAAATGATTTTGAAATAGTTTACAAGTTAAATGGAAACAAAGTAAATATGTTAAAACTGAAAAGAGAGATGTGAAAAATGAATACTCTATCACAATGTTTGCAATCTAGTGTATTTTGCCGTTCTATTTTTGGAATCTAATATATCAAAGTCACTTATTTAGATGACATATAGGAGAGAAGAATACTTTACTATGAAAGAGGAGAGAAGTATAAAAACAGACAAAATTCATAACAAGAGACAAAAAAGAAAGTTATATGAATTAGGGAAGATAGTAAATAAAATGTTATACAATCATATTTTAGCAATCTAGGTTTCAAAGGTGTGCCCTCTTTAGAAGACAGGCTATTAGATAATGGCTCACGGTGGTACAATGAATGAAAATGGAAGCCAGGAGGCTCCTAGTTCTAGAGAGGGAACTGCCAAATAGATTATAACAATGGGTCATCATAATTATTCCTGACCCATCTTAACCTAGGAACTCAAAAACTACCTACCTATGTCCACATTTCCCATCAATAGAAATGTATGCAGCCCCCAAGAAAGTGATTTTAATTTCATTTATCTGAATGAGAGCCTATAGTCATTTAATGAATAGTTTAAACATTAATTATAAATATCAAAATAAGGAAGGTATACAAGTTTATTCACTTCACCCAGCTTCATATTCTATAAAGAAAATCTCTATAATTTCTATAAAGAAAATCTCTATAATTTAATTTAATCTCTATAATTTAATTTTCAAAAAATGGGGGTAGAGGAATCTTCAAATTTTTCTCTTCAGAGCTGAGGGAATAAACTTTGTTCATGCAAGTGTATAATTGCTTATGAATTACACCTCTGCAGCAAGAACTTGTACCTACACTTATGGCAATGTTAAACCTACTACTGGCTACAAGGATAGGGGTAAGAAGCCCAAATATGGAGTCGAATCAGAATATCCCCAAAGATTAATAATTCCAATGAAAGATTCAAAATTAAGTATTACCATAGTTTTGTGAGGGTCAAGAGTGTGTGTGTGTGTGTGTGTGTGTGTGTGTGTGTGTGTGTGTAACACAGAACCAGCAGGGTCCAGGCAGCTACACTAGGAAAAATATATTTGGTCAAACTTCTTACCTAAAATAGAAATAATAACAATCTTAGACCAGAAGGGATTCAATCCTGGAAATAATAAATGAAGCATGTTTTAGTTTTTTAAACAAAATAGCACTGTGAAAAAATGGAAGCAATTTAAATTTTCTATAGTACACTTATTTCTCAGGAAAGTAGCTTCCCACTGTGAGCATTCTCTCCTTCACAGTCTCTGTGATCTGTTGTCCAAATAGATTCAAGCCCTGAGAATATCTGTAATGATTGTGGACTACAAACTGAAGCACAATAAATGGAGGGAAAAAAGACCAAAGGTTAATACTCAGTGAGAAAGATTTGAGCAACATGTATTTCCTCTTGTCTTATTCTAATGTGAAAATACTACTGAAGTTCAAAGGTATCCACTTTTCCTGGAAACACAATTTAAATGTATTTCATAGAAGGACACTTTGAAGGGATCAAAAATAATAACAATAGAAACTCACAGATGAGTAACATGCTTTGGGCACAGTTCTTGCATCCAAATTTTGGGGATCCCAATATATTTGATAAAGGAAAATAAATAATTTTAATTAGAAATAACATATAAGCCATGAAGATAATTCACCACCTAACAATACTCTTAGGTGAGTGAATTTCTTTGCCAATAAAAGAAACTTAATAAACTCTAATTGCTCTGCTGCTTTTAAATCCAACTTGCAAGAGATGGTCTTGATAAAAGCAGTAATTATGTTAAAGGATTCCTGCAAAGGTTTGTAAATAGGAATAAAGGAAGCACCCAAGAGAGCAATGTTGAGCATTGCTGAAGGTAAGTTTTAAAAATATAAAATTCTACCAGATTAGAAGTTGTGGCTCCAAATACAAACTCTTGTTAAAATTACAACTTCCACCTATGAGCTGCTGACTCAGTATCTCCCAACAATGAACAGGAAGCTGTATGCTCAGTGTTTCCAGTGATTATTATCACCATGGATGTTTTCTGCAGCCATAGCCCTGTGGCATCCAATCCCGTCAGATATCGGAAGCTAAGCAGGGTTGGGCCTGGTTAGTACCTGGATGGGAGACCGCCTGGGAACACCAGAAGCTGTAGGCTTGGGAGAAGGACCTGGCAACCCCCTCCCAAAAATCAATCTGCCATTGAAAACCCTATGCACAGCAGAGAAGCATTGACAATAGTGTTTCCCCTGTTGTACAGAAGGTCGCTATGAGTCGGATACCGACTCGATGGCACCTAACAACAACAACAACAACATGGATGTTTTGAAAACACTTAAGAATACTAACAAGGGAGAAATTTTTAAATTGAAATAATTGGCTAAAAGCAGATAAAGTTCTGCCTAGAAAATTTTAATATTAACTAGTTATTTGGACTTCTCTTCCAATCAATAGCTCATTTGAAAACTATTGAACATACTAGCCACATATTAAATATCAGATGACTAAAACACAAAAAGAGATCTTTGAAATTGAACCTTAGTAGAAAATTTGAAACGTTTATGGATGTTTGTGATTTGGAAAAGAAAATTCTTGAGGAATGAATGGTCATTTTAGAAAACTCTGTGTGTGTGTGTGTGTGTGTGTGTGTGTGTGTGTGTGTGTGTGTGTTGAAGAGATGAATTAAATCTAAGACATGGAAATCAATAGGAATATTCTGCAGTTTTACGGTGCCTAAAATATAAAACTATGTAACTGAAAAATCTAAACATGATGTTAGAAAACATTTTTTAGCAAATTTGAAACTTAAATTGAAATTGTGTTAAAATTACTTCCATATTTCATTGTCCCTTCCTACTGAAAAAATTCCACTGAAAATTATTTATCTACAAATTCCTGAAACAGATCATATAAATACTTGCCCCATGCATACATACAAATAATGGTAGATACTGTGTGTGAATATACATCTTAGCCTTTACTTTTAGGATATTCACAATTTAGGTGGAGAAAGAAGAGTCACAGTCATCCCCAAAAATAAAACAACAGTTGTTGTTGTTAGGTGCTGTGGAGTCATATCTGACTCATAGCCACCCTCATAGGGTTTTCAATGGATGATTGTTTTGGGATTGCCTCAGAAGTGGATTGCCATGTTCTTCTCCCATTTTTTTGGTGCTGGGAATTGAACTTGGGACCTCAGAGACTGAAGAGTGGCACTCTACCAACTGAGCTAAATCCCAGCAAAACAACAGTAAGAGTCAATAATATATGATTACAAATAACACTAAAATTAAATAGTTAATGAAAAATAAAATGAATAGGGTTTCCTGTGTGTGAGCCTTGATTAACCAGCTACATCTTCACATGGCATGTAACGATTGAAACAAACTTTGAAAAATAGGGAAATTCATATATCCTAAGAAATAGGGGTGGGCTGGGATTTAGCTCAGCTGGTAAAGCGCTGTGCTGCAGTCTCTGAGGTCCTGAGTTCAATTCCCAGCACCGCACAAATGGGAGAAGGACCTGGCAATCCACTCCCAAGGCAATCCCGAAACAGTCAGCCATTGACAACCCTATGAGGGTCGCTATGAGTCGGATACCAACCGGAGGGCACCTAACAACAATAACAACAACAACAATAAGAAATAGGGGTGCTGAGATTTAGCTCAGTTGATAACAGTGCTTGCTCTGAATGCCCTTAGGCCCTGGGTTTGATCCCCAGCACCACAAAAAATGGAAGGATCTGGCAGCCCTCTCCCAAAACAATCCTGAAACAATTAACCATTGAAAACTCTGTGAATAGCAGAGAAGCACTGACATAGAGCTGTGTATGGCACAATGTCAGGGGGTGTTTGGTTCTGTGTTACATATGGTCACTATGAGTCAGACCCAACTGGATGGCACCTAACAAAAACAACAATAAGAAATAGGGGATACTCTGATGTAAGAGTTCTTAATTTCATATATATGTGTGTGTGTGTGTGTATGTGTGTGTATGTGTATTATATATGTGTATATATACACACATATGTGTATATATACACATATATACATATATATACACATATATAGTATATACACATATATATACATTATATATATATATATATATATATATATATATATATATAAACTATAGCCAGATGTGGTGGCTCACACCTGTAATCCAAGCAACTGGGCCAAGTAGAAGCAAGAGGATCACAGGTCCAAGGCCAGAGGCAGCCTGCACAACTTAGACCATGTCTCAAAACCAAAAGTGAAAAATGGGCTCAAGGTGCAGTTCAGTGGTAGAGTGCTTGTAAAATATGTGTGAGGCCCTGAGTTCAACCCTCAAGTACCACAAAAAAAATAATAGCTATTATTTTATAAATATAGTCATATTTCACATATTGTGCTCTTCATCTCATTCAGTTCTCATAAAACGTTTTTATTCCTTTCCTGCAATTTCATGGAACCTCTAACATTCTTATTATTCTTACAGACATTCTTTTATATTGTAAAATACAGTATTGTTCTCAATAGTCAAAGGATCCTTGAGAAGACAGCTTAGGACAGATCACCAAATGGCATAAACTAAGGATATTACAGCAAGGGTTCTTCCTGGAGCAATTGCTGCAAGATAAATTACTTAGCTTAGTTTTAAAATCCATTTCTGATTTACTATGTTTACACACACACACACTTACAGGGCCTCTGCTGCTTTGTTGATATCACCAGACACAAACCAGAGCTGGTTAGGAAAAATCAATCAAACCATTTTTCTTATAATAATTTGAATTAAGAATATAACTTAAGTAATATTTTGTTTATTTAAAAATAGCTAGTAGATCTGGGCTCAATAACTCACACCTGTAATCCCCATGACTCCAGAGGTGGAGACAGGAGGATTGAAGGTTCAAGGTGAGAGGCAGCCCTGTGTAATTTAGGAAGACCCTGTCTTGAGATTAAAAATATAGAAAGAAAGAAATAGGCTGGGGTTGCAGACTGGTAGTAGAACACTTGCATATACATGCAAGGTGCCTCTGTGCCTCAGTTTCCTTATTTGTAAGATGAGTGGTTAATTATATTGTTGTGCTCATTTAATGAGCATTTCTCTCTGTGTGTGCTTTTTTTGGAACAGAAATTGACACATTCAATACCTCGTATATTCAGTGGTATTTTTACTATTTTAATCTTGTGAATGGTTCTTACACAAAGCAACCTATATAAATAAAGTTTAACTCCATATTTAAAATATAAGTGTAAACTCTATTAACACAACATCTGTTACTTGAAACAAATGTTTGCATGATGATAGGCGGAAGTGGGAAATATTGGACAATAGGCTAAGCAAATTGAACTATGCCGTATAATAGATAGGTAGTTGTGGAAGATAGTCTATGGTGATGTTAATTTTGTATTTCTGTCTGTTAAGCAAAGGAAAAACCAAGGAGTGAGGGCAGCTAGGAAAGTGTTGTGGAAATTTAGCAATCTAAGTATTTGTAGGTGGGTAATAGTGACAACTCCCACATGTCTGTCAGCTGGTCCTGCTATAGGGGCTTGTGGGTCACTTTAATGCTGAAAGCTATGCCACCAGTATTTCACATCCCAGCAGAGCCACTCATAGTGGACAGGTTTCAGCTGAAGTTCCAGACTAAGACAAACTAGAGAGGAGAACCTGGCCGCCCACTCCCGAAACAATTAGCCATTGAAAATCCTATGAATTTCAGAGAAGCATGTTCAAATACAGTGCTGGAGAATGATCCGTCTAGACTGGAAGACATTCAAGAGACAACTGAGGAAGAATAGCCTCCTCAAAGCAGAGTTGACCTCAATGACAGGAATGTAATAAAGTCCCTGGGAAGTCCTTTTGCTGATGTGGCACGACTCAAAATGAGAAGAAATACATTGGATACAACAATGGGCTCAAATATAAAAAGACTGTGTGCATGGCAGTGTAGTGTAGTGTGTCCTCTTGTTGTATATAGGGTAGCTATGATTTAGACCCAGTTCGATGGCACCTAACAAACAGTGACAAAAGCAGTCTTAGGATGACCTCAAATCAACCTCAAGAAACCTGGTTCAATGTTCCAAGATCCTGCTATCAAAAGATGTCTCAAATAAAGGAGAAACAAATGAACAGATTTTTTATGGGGGTTAAAATTTTAATATAATTACAAAAACTTCAAAATAGGTGGGTATTCATACCAGTTTTGTTGCCCTTTATTCCACACCTAAATAAAAAGGCTGACATCAAATTATTTGTCCCTATTTGCTAAAAAAATATTAATCAGACCTAAGTAGAATAAATTTTTCTTTGTGAAGCCTCTTCAGGGAAAGACTTATGTGGATAGCAACTCTGATTGTGATGGGGTTAGCAGCTGAGGCCAATATTAATCCAATTCTAAATGATACTTAATAAATCAGGTAAAACAAAGGTGAATTGGAGTCCTTAGCTATGCCCAGCAGAACTTCTTCTGACCTCATAAACTGAATTTCTCATTGTTAGATTTTTTTTCTTTAAAGGAGCTAAGATCACATTAAAATTAAGATTAAACCAATAGGTAAAATTTTAAAAGTATATTCTAGTTAAACTTGGCACTTCTTTTGGATATAAATGCCAGGTTCATTGCTTTTCAAATGATTTTAGCTCATTTCAAAGTATCTTTGCATAGAGAATCTTGAGAATTTACTATGAAAATAATAATAATCACTTAAAATTGTCTTTGAAATGTCAAATCTGCTTCATACTGAAGGTTAGAAATTTGAAAACAAAATATTTTTCCCAGGTTTCACATCATTGAGAAGACTCTAGAAATAAATATGATTCTGTTCTATTTGATTACCATATACATGAACTACCCTAGAGAAAGCGAAAATTATCTACAATGACCCACATCACAGAATGATATAAATATTCAAAAACTGCTATCTTAACAGGCTTACCTAACATGATTTTGGATTTGATTCAGAAAGAAATTAGCACTTTCATGTTCTATTAGAATGTCATTCTGAAAGCTAATGTTTATAAAGGTACATGAAGCAGGTCTTCTCTCCCAGTTCCCTTTAACAGCCTCTACAAGGAAAAAGTGCAAAGAATTAGAAGTCAGTGACACCACAGTTAGGCTCTTCATAAGATTTAGTACAATCACATGGAAGCTATTAGATTTTATGAGGCTTTCCAGGAGACTGACTTCTCTGATTTTTTTTTTTAGTTTTTTAATAGACACAGTAAAATTGTACATATTTGTGGGGTACTATGAGATTTGATACATTTAAACAATGTGTAATGTTCAAATCAAGCCAAACACATCTATCTTCTCAAATATTTATCATTTGTGGCAAAAACTTTCAAACTCTTTTCTTCTAGCTTTTTTGAAATATACATTGTCATTTTCTCTGGTCACTCTACCGGATTAATAGACAACTGGCTTTTCTAGTTCAGTGGGAATTCCACTAAAGGATTCCCCAACATTCCTGTCAAGAATAGGAGTGAAGAATGTTTTCCCAGGAGTAGCTATTTCCAGTGACCAAAAAAACATCAATTAATGAAAGTATGCAAGTGAAGTTGATTTTATATTCAGCCAAGAAGATAGCATTTTTCCCCCTGAAGTCTATAGTGGAAATGTCCCAGTAACAGATTCACAGTTTATTACTTCTCAGAAATATTAGATTTATGTGCAAATATCATCTCAAGGTTGGTGACAAAGGGGGAAAGAGAAGAAAGATTATTGTCCTCTCTACTTAGGTGATGTTGAAGAGGAAGCTGTCAATCACACTCACCAGTAGACTAGTATCCCAGAATAACATGGGTTTGTAGTGCAAGAAATAAGTGGTTGTTTTGGTTTTTAAAATTGTTTTTATCTTGCCTGGTATGTGTCAGATGGCTCTCAGGATGGAAATTAAAGGGGTATAAAAGAGAGACCTAAGTATTCTTCTATTTCCTGTGATTAATGATTTTAAAGGAGGATTTTTCTCACTTCTGCCACTAACACACTTGAATGTTGTCACATTACCATCTTTACGTAAAGCCTAAATCACTTAGTAGTGAGAAAGCTGTAAAGTTGTCTTGACATTTAAAAAAGTATTACCTTATTTCTACTACAAATTAAACATTTGAGGTATGTTTTAAGATCAACTAATTCAAAATGGAGAGAAATTTTATTATGTGTCTTCTTGTTGTTGTTAGGTGCCATCCAGTCCGGTCTAACTGCTAGAGACCCTATATACAACAGAAGGAAACATTCCTCAACACTGTGCCCAGTCCAGCATTATGTCATTGCTTCCCTGATATTCATAGTGTTTTCAAGGGCTGATTGTTTTAGGAGTGGGCTGCCAGGTCCTCCTCCCTAGCGTGTAGCACCTGGTATTCCCAGGCAGTCTCTCATCTAAGGACTAATCAGGCTGACCCTGGTTAGCTTCCAGCATTAGGCAGGATGGGATGCCAGAATGCTATGGCTGCAGAAATTATATGTCTAAGAATTATAATTCAGCAAAATGCTTATTTATTCAAAAAATAATTATATCATGGTAGTCTTTTCACTGGTTTAGAATTAATCCTCTGTGGAAAAATTGTTTTCTATTTTTGATTTAAAAATATGTAGTCTTGATTTGATTGGTTTATTCAAATTAAGTAAAATCACTAATGTTATTGTTAGTTTTTAAGTAATTCCAAATTTTAAATTTTGCCTTAATTTTTTGTGTCATATTTACTTATTGAGAATTAATTAATTAATAAGCTCTATGAAAGCAAAACCTGGAAGTCTTGGCAAGTACAATAATTGTGTTCCAGAGAAGTTCCAACTTTGTGTTAGAATAATAATTTACTAAATTGGAAGATGATAGCTGAAAAATATTTCTATTGCATTCTAAATAACTTTCAGCCTAGATCAGGCTTCAACAAATAGAATATTTATAGTGTTATTACACTTTCAGTGAATATTAAATAAAATTAGTTTTATTCAAAGTAAAGCAATAAACTGTATTGGGGAACAGGAAATAAGTAGAAGACTACAATGTGGTTCTTTTTTTCCCATTCAGTTGTATAAATAACATATCAAATCTAATGATGTTTGAGAAAAATGGAGGAAAAAATAGAAAACCCCACCATCCCAGTACGAGCCTTGGATACATGTACATTTTAGCTATCAAACAGTCATACACACACACACACACACACACACATCACACACACATATATATGCACACACAACTTCATAGTTTTGTAATTTTTTACTTTTGTCTCACATATTTCTATTTTCTAATGTTACTACTAATTATTGCATACCATTTTTATCAAATAACTAGTGAATAACTTTTTAAACTAAAATATGTAATTTTTTAAAGTAGAATGATGATTTAGAGTAGTTTCAAGAACACTTTCACTAACAGATCATGGAGCATAACCTCTTTCTTTACAGAGAGGAAACTTTGGCCCTGAAGACTACAGTACCTGACCATGGTTAAACAATCAATATGAAAATTCAGGTCAGATCTTTTTATTCCCAGGCCATTGCCCTTTTCACCATATCTTGCTGTTTTTAATATATTGTACTTAAAGATAGAGTCAGTGCCGCCAAAATGTACTCCTTTTGTTTTTAAAATGGACAAGACTTCTAGTATTCTAGCTCACAATGTCTAAGGCAAAAATTAACCTTACATATTTTCTCAAAATATAATAAAAATCTAACTTAAAGTTGCAGCCGACTTCATGGAAATTTTGGCTTCCATATGGTAGATTAACCAAACCTCAGTGAAAAGATTTCCTGTGCAAGATATACCTTTCAAAGTGCACACGTGTTGTGCATATTCTAGATGAATATACCAAAAGTCAAAATGACAACAATATGTAATATCAAGTGATATTTTCTCTTATACTTTCACTGTTAATCTGCTTGAATTTACTGAATTTACTTGAATTACTATTATTTTACATACATTTTCAAAAATAAAAGTAGTATCTCTCCAACAGTAGTAATGACTTCTAGTGACTCTCCTCTGATGAGAGAGAACACATTGTGAAAAATCAACTGCAAATTGGAATTCAGCAGAGAATATTTCACCAGAGGTTGACAGATCATGCCAACTAGAGGAGGAAAAGACATGGCTTTGAAGTGTTGGAAATCTTTTGACATCTTGAAGCCTTTGAACTGATAGCTAATTTCTAAAGAGCTTCACCTTTGGCTTTCTATAGACAAATCAGATTTGGCAGTAGTTTTTTATATTCTGCTCCATCAAAAAAAGGAAATATAGGCAAAGTTACATTTTATTTATTTATCTTTTTTGGTGGTACTTTATATTTGGTGGTTGAACCCAGGGCCTCATACATAATTTGCAAGTGTGCTCTAATACTAGCTGCACCCTCAACCCATTTTTTTTTTTTTAATTTTGAGTCAGGGTCTTGCAGGCTACCTCTGGCTTTGAACTCAAGATCCTTCTGCCTCCACCTCCCAAATTGCTGGGATTACAGCTTTGCATCACTCCACCCAGCCACAATGTTACTTTAAAACAACCATTTCTGAGGGTAACAGCAGCTCATTCTTTATAGTAATAAGCCTATGAACATCATAATGTTTTTCTCTATTAAACTGAATTTGTAAGGTGATTTGCATATAGAATTCCAAATCCTGATATAAACTCAGAAATAGCTTAAAATTGGTAACATCTTTCATTTGCCATATAGAGTGGAATGATGGGGGAGATAAATGATAGTTTGCAATGCTCATCATAATTATTTAATTCTCAAATATATCTTGAATCATTTCAAAAGCAAGGCCTTACAGTGAGGAATACATTGAAAATACTTTAAAGCTATAGTTTCTAAACCCAAAGCTGCACACTGTGCAATATACCAGACTTCCTGACTCCTATAATCTAATCTTAATTGCAAACATATTTACAAAAACAATTTTTGCCTTCCACGTAGTACATCAAGATTCAAGGATATAAATATTATCTTTGGT
Organism: Pedetes capensis; assembly: GCA_007922755.1. Taxonomy (NCBI): domain Eukaryota; kingdom Metazoa; phylum Chordata; class Mammalia; order Rodentia; family Pedetidae; genus Pedetes; species Pedetes capensis. The sequence continues at coordinate 72,675 of VMDO01001300.1, forward strand.
GAAATGTTGGCTATCTCACAAGTAAAGAAAAAAAGAAGTCACATGATAGAAGAAGAAATTTGTTCCAGATAGTGATTATTTATAATATGTCCTACATTCCTTCCCTTAGTGATGATCTCCCCAACCCCCACACCCTACAAATAACCACAAATAAACCTCAGAATCATCTTTACACCATCAGTCTATAACTTCCAGCTTCTACACTATCTCATCACCAGTTTATAACTTCCTATTTCTACACCATCTCTCAATTCAACTAGGTCTTTTCCATTTCTACTTCCCTTGCCATTTTTCAAGTTCACATCTTATCTTTCAGCTTTTAGGTAAAACATCCTTTCTGTTCTCTCTTCCTTCAAGTTCAATTCTTTCAAATGTCATATGCTAAACTGAGCATAAACATTGTAAAAAACATTATTTCCTTATAGAATAAAAGTTTTAATGTTTTAATTACTCAGATATTATTTGGTATGTAATATTTTCCTTTAATATTTATTTTAAAACTTCTAATAGATTGCTCCCCTATGAACAGCAGAGAAGCACTGACAATAGTGTTTCCCCTGTTGCACAGAGGGTCGCTATGAGTCGGATACGGACTCGACAGCACCTAACAACAACAATAGATTGCTCATCAAAACTTTGTCAAAATTTTGTTGTTGTTAGGTGCTATGCAGTCAGGTCTGACTCATAGCTACCCTATGTACAACAGAATGAAAACTCCAGTACACTGTCCCATGCCCAGCACTATGTCAGTGCTTTTCTGCTACTCATATGGTTTTCAAAGACTGATTGTTTTGGGAATGGTTTGCCAGGTCCTTCTCCCGAGCCTACAGCAACTCCTGTTAGTATCTGTAAAATTAATTTATAAATACTGCCATAGTTTGGATATTAAATGTCCCCCAAATGCCCATGTGTTAAAGGCTTGGTAGCCAGAATGGCACTATGAGCACAGTTGGGAGATTGCAGAAATTTTAAGAGGTGGAGCCTAGTGGGAGGTCTCTAGGTCTTTGGGGTGTGCTCTTGAAGAGGATAAGGAGACCTGGGCCCCTCATTTTTTCCTCTTTTGCTTCCTGGCCATGAAGTGAGTGGTGTTACTCTACCACACATTCCCACCTTGATGTGTTACCTTGCCATAGGCCCAAAAGCAATGAAGCCAATCGATCATAACTCTAAATCTCAAAAACCTTGAGCCAAGTTAACTTTAAAAGGTGTATTATCTCAGATATTTGTTATACTAAAAGAAATCTAACATAAACACACAAAAACCATACTTTCTCTCTCACACAAACAACACACACACATTTCCAGAGAGAACTGAGCATAAGTGCATTTAAAGTTACATACAGCACCTACATGTTAGCATTTCTGCAAATGACTTCATGAAGTCAGCCAAGAGAGTTTGTAGGGGTATTTAACTTAAGCATTATTATTGTTGTTATTGTTAGGTGTCATGGAGTCGTATCCGACTGGTAGCGACCCTCATAGGGTTTTGAGTGGCAGATTGTTTCGGCATTAAGCATTAGATGACTATTTTCATATGTCAAAGAAACTTCCTAGCACATGTCCTTTAAGCTTAAGTAGCAATAGTACTATGAAAGTAATACTTGTAATTTATCTACAATAAAATGAGTTTTTCCAAAAGCAGGAACATTTAGTTTCTAATTTCTTTTATCACTTGGTAAAAATGATTATAAGAATTAGCATTTGGGCGTGGTGGCACATGCCTGTAATCCCAGTGGCTCAGGAGGCAGAGGCAGGAAGATCACAAGCTTGAGACCAGAGGCAGTCTGCATAATTTAGGGAGACCCTGTCTCAAAAAGTGAAAACTTGGGTTGGGGGTGCAGCTCAGTGGTCCAGCATTTGCGAAGCATGCAAGTGAGAGGCCCTGGGTTCAAATCCCAGTAACACACACAAAAAAAAAGAATTAGCATTTCATGTAGCAAGCACCAATAATCCAATATTTTCCTATCCAAGATACAGTTTAGATGTTTATCAGACAATTATATTATGAAAAAGAAAAAAAATACTGTGTTCTTATATTTTCTACCACTCTTTGATTAGGGTGATGAAAATGTATTTCATTTTCTAAGTATTATTCACAGGACAGGAATTAATAAACTTAGTTTATCAGAACTAGTTCCTGAATGCCTACGCTGACTTCTAAAACCTAGAGTAAGGCAAACTAGGAAAGAGAATATTTTCTTTTCTTTTCTGTTTTTTTTTTTAATTTTTAATTTTTTTGCTCAAAGGAATCTTTACAAAGAATGTGATATTGTAAATTCTTCTGTATGAATTAGAATAATGTGATATTTTAAAAATTCTCAAACTATAGAATGATTATATGATTCATTGTTACAGTAGTAGAGAAAACGGCCCTAGAGAATTGTTCTGATAGTAATAATTACCTCACTATTTTCATGGTAATCCTCACATTGTATGAGAGTAGACATGGAAAAAGAAGAGGAGAAAAAAGTCCTGACAAATTGGAAGATTTTATATGAGAACATACTAATAATGGAGAACAACTAATATCCCTAAAACATACATAAGGAATGATACTGTCACTGCCAGTATGAATTAATAAGGTATAACTTCTTGCCTAAGTTAGTGTGGTGCTAAGAAAAGACATTAGCTATATTTCCTGTACTCTTTTACTCCATTTGCCACATACAAAGTGATGAGCATAGGAGGAAATCTGACTTGGCAAAGAACCAGTACTATTTCTAGGGTGAAGAAAACAGTTTTAACTTAGAAACTTTTAAATCACATCTCAGTAAAGTTTTGTTTGACAGTGTTAACAAGATGCACCAGTTAACAGGAAATGAAATTTGCAAATGATATGGTCTGTCCATAATGCAAAATAAGGTTTATAGATGCAAGGTATTTTGTCCAACATATTAATAGCCAAGAGATGCAAGTTCTAACAGACACTAATATCCTGAACTGCCAAGGATAATGTTTCTCTGTGTCTTGATACAGAGTGTAAAATAGCTTTGCTTCAAAAATATCCAACCTTTGCCTACAGACAAAAGCAATCAAATTATCTCAGAGTCATATAATGACTTATCAGTGAGCAAATAGCTCAAGTCTTCTTCATTATCAGATAAATTATTTTTCTTTTAGTTTCTCTATCCTAGGTAAAATGAATCCAAAGACTGGGAAACATTTATAGGCTAGAAATGATTTATATTCTATTTCAAAATTTTATAATAGAAATATCATATCAAGATTATTTTCCCAATGGTAAAAATTAAAGTACTACTAAAACTACAAAGCATTCAGTAGAAGAATCATAGATCTCTTATGAAAAAAATCCTAAGTCCTATGTCAGAAATAAATGGTTAAGGATGTAATGATGATGATACTGCCATCCCATATTTTATATATATGTGTGTGTGTGTGTGTGTGTGTGTGTGTGTGTGTGTGTGCGCGTGTGTAGTTTGACAAAATATTAATAATACTTTATAATTAATCAAAAGCATTTAAGATTGAACCTAGATTTTCCATTCATCATGGGTTTAAAATAGTAAGTGAAGTATAGTGCCACAGTAAAATCTAACAGGCATTATAATTTCTAAATGAAAAACAAAGAAAAGAAGCTTTCTCTCTGGATGTTTTGATTCTCATGTGTAGAAAAATATTATACTATATATAGCCAGGTGTGGTGGCATACACCTATGATTCCAGCAGTCAGGAAGCAGAGGGAAGAGTACCACAAATTAGCGGCCAATCTGGGTTACACGGCAAGTTCCAGGCCACCAGCCCAGGCTATAATAGGAAGAGTATGTCTCAAAAAAAAAAAAAAAGAAAAAATCAAAATCTGCTTGGTTCTAAGTACACAAAGAGGAACACAAATGGAAATTTCTTTAAGATAAAAAAAGATTGAATGAATTAAAATTTTTCTGCTATAGTGCCATTTGCAAAACAGCATTTTGTATGACAAGACACAAATTACTTGCTAACAGTTTTCATCCTTAAATTGAAACTGGTTTGGTATGTTGGGTAGAACACTGGAATGGAAATTGGTTCCAGGTTTAACTGTGGCATGCAACATATTACCTATAATATTTTTCACAGGGCCTCAGCTTCCTCATTTGGCATAGAGAGCAAAGGACTAGGTTTCATTTTGACTGAGAAATCTAGATACCTCTAATTTGAAATGTAACATTAATTTATTATACAAAACTTAATCAGAATCTAAGCTTCTATATTGTAATACAAGGAAACCTGTATCAAAGACTCAAACTCTTTCCCTTCCTTCACCATGCATTCATTCATTCCATGTCATTGACAATCTGATAATAGTCATTCTAATCCTGTGTTAATAAATTATAGAAAGTAAAGTGAGATCTGAGAAATCTATTTGGAAACTTGAGTGATACTATTGGCCTACAACCAAGATATTAGTAGCAGAGTTGGTGAGAAAGAAATTGGATTTTACATATATTCTGGAGGTGTGGGAAAGGGGTCTGCTGAAGGACTGAATGTACGGAAAAGAAGGCAAATGGGGAAAAAAGGAAGGCAAAGAGAAGGAAAGGAAAGCAGAGGAGGGAAGAACAGAGGGAAGTAGAGGGAGGAAGAGATGGAGGGTGTAGTTGTTCCTGCAATTTCCATTTCCACAATCTTAACTCATCCCTTCTAAAGACTTTTATTTTTCCTTTTCATGTCTACAATATGATGAAAGTATTTTGAGATATTGAATTGGCACTTTATGGCGTACTTTCAAGTCTTAAAAAGTAAAGAATATTTTTAAAGATTTATATCTGTATTTTTTCAGATGATAGTAATCAAAATCATAAGCACATTCTGAAATGTTTTTACTGACCCCATCTTTGTTCTTCACAATTCTAAAACACCTCCCAGTCTTTTACAAAACATGTTAACTTTTATTTGCTGCTATTCCACATTATCCTTTCTTTCAATGGCCACCTATTTCCTATATTCCACATTGTTCTCTCCCCTTCCTTCCCAGAGCCTGTCCTGCCTTTCTCATGCTCCAAAGGAAAGAAACACAGATTAGCAAAAGCCAGCTTCAAACAGACTCGCACCATCACCACAATCACGATTGCTGCAGCTGCTGTCTATTCTTCCTGCCCCATCATTCTCATGTCCAAAGCTGACCTTCAACTATGAGAAGCTTCAACTTTAAGAATCATTCTGATTATTTATCTTCAATTCTTGTCTCTAAATCCTGTTTCTGGCAACATCAAGGTCCATCATGTATGTACAGGGAAGTGCAGAGTGCAAGAGATATACCTGAAAGCTTGTGAGTGTAGCTTGGAAGTCAAACTCACAGCAGCTCTCCATCTGTTAACATATTCACACATGCCCAGTTTTCCCACGAGTACTCCTCTTCTCTCCACTCTGGTAAATCCCAGCAGGCAACGAGTAGCTACCATCCAATTCCATCTGTATTAGTTCTTGAATCACCATTTTCTAAACAGTGTAATACTATAAAGATGAGTGACCAAGACATAGTTTAACCCCTAACAAGCACTTCAGCTCCCACTCTTCATCAATTTTTAGTTTAACAGTTCAATACTGGTGAATATTGGACTGTTCTCTGTCTGTGGGTGTCAAAACACCAAAACCAGAAGAACACAAATTTTCTCTAACCCATAGGTGTACCATCTCATTTTCACAGTTTAAAAAGATAGATTTGTCTAGATATTTTTAAAAAATAAATTCAAGGATAATGAGTTGTGGGGAGTATAAATATATGGCTACACATATATTCCTGTTTACTTAACAGACATCACTTTGTAATTTTTTGATAAAGCTATATATTTGTATAAAAATTCAGACTTCTCCTTTCAAGCCATATCACAATTATGACACAAAAATATGGGCCAGAAATTTTTTCAAATGTACATATTCCAAAAAGATATACTTTAATACACCCAAATAGATGTAAAACAATTCATATTGCTTTTCACTTTTCATACTAATACAGAGGCATATTTCACATGATTGCCAAATAAAATGTAACATTCAAGTCCATCCAATAGAACCAGTTTTAGTGGCAATGGGTTAATCAAAAGGAATGATCTAAAAATTAATGCCTTAACAGCAGAGGAAACAGTACAGAGAAGTTTATTAGCTTTAGGAAAGATTCAATAACTGAGTGGTTTCTTCAAATTGCCAACAGATTCAATACTACCTGTTGATTTTGCTCTTATTTCTGCTCTTAAATTTATGGAAATTGCTTCAGTCCAAAACAGCTGTTCAAACTTGAAATGAGGATACCAAATTAACAATTTTTTTCAGCTGAAATACACTATGCCTGTAGGATTTTCTTTAAGCTGACAAGAGGTATCCCACACATAAAAAACAAGATGAAGTTATGTTCTGATAATTGACAATAATAATAATAATAATTAGGAAATGCAGCTGTCTTCATACAGTATTCTGAGCATCCTCTCAGTTAGTTAAGACCAGTCCTGATATTGACTCTCATGTAGGTTTTGAAAAGAAAAACAACAACAACAACAAAAGAATTATACAGAAAGATGTAGACAATTCAAGTATCTTGAGGAGTGACAGGACTTAACAATGTAAATGAATAAAGGCAGACTTACACTTCTATGACACTAAAAAACTTAGAATTTAGGACTATAAGGTTAAGGAGAACTAGCACTTAGAGGTATAAGGTTAACTAGAACTAGAAAATTCAAGTTAATCATTTAATTTTACAAAGAATAAACGTGCCGGGTGCGGTGGCGCATGCCTGTAATCCCAGCGGCTTGGGAAGGTGGAGGCAAGAGGATCGCAAGTTCAAGAACAGAGGTAGTCTGCATAACTTAGTGAGACCCTGTCTCAAAAAATAAAAAAAAAGATGGGCTGGGGGTGCAGCTCAGTGGTCCAGCATCTGCAGAGCATGCAAGCGCAAGGCCCTGGGTTCAACCCCCAGTACCGCAAAAAAAAAAAAAAAAAAAAAAAAAAAAAAAAAAAGAATAAACAAGATATTTCCTAACTACATAACTACAGCTTTCTTTCTTTTTTCTTTTTCTTTCTTTCTTTTTTTTTTGGTTGCTATCTTTTGCTCTCTGCTCTCTACCTGTTTGGTAGAAGTCCATGAAATGCCTAACCTAACTTAAGCATACAGACAAAAAAGAGGAAATGACACTGACAATGCAAAGAGGATTTTGCACACATAATATTTGTATACTAAATGTTTATAATTAAAGTATCTTCTTTTATGCTACTTCGCCAATAAATGCCTGTCAACCTTCAGAGCAATTACCATACCCACCTTATAAAGGGAAAACTGATCCAGCAAACAGAAAGCTGTCAACATGATACAAGTTCTCAACAGAAGCACTTGGTTCTCTCCATGTCTGACCAGATTCAACATCTTCAGCTCTCTTCCTCCATGGGATTGGTTTTTCTTTCATATATAGCTCAAGGTAATCATTGACATTCTTTTACATCTTAGCAGGGTTAATGTCTCAAAATAATGTCACCTTCAAGAGCAGAAATTACTCAGTAATCCTCAAGCTTTCATATACTTTTGTGGGAAGGTTTTTTTTTTCCTACAGGGATTATAACAAAGAGTGACTGTACATATACAGTACTTGTAATTTGAAAAATGAAAATGAGACAGTGGCTGCTTTAATGAGAGATAATGTGTCAAAAGCAAGATAAAATCTCTTCCCCAAGTGAATGACTAAAACAGAGACTAGTGAGCCTTTTTACTTTTAAATTGTGTAGAAATTCCAATGTATGGGGTTAGCTAATAGGGAATGCTTCTGAATTCTACTTTTCTGTGCTTGTTAAAGTTATTTATACAAAATCACTTTTCCACATGCAGACAGCAGTGAACTTCACTGAATATCCTAATAATAGTTTGTGTATATAGAGGGATCATCCTTGGTAATTTGAAAAATTTATTTATAGTAAATGCTACCAGAGAAGCTAGGCTAAGGAAAAAAATCTTATTCTGAATACATTGCAAGAAAATAAGCTGCTACTCACTATCAGGTGACTGACAGAATCATATAATACCTCTTTGAGAACCAAATGAAGATTCCTTTTGAAAACAAATCAGATGGTGCATCTCATCTACACTGATCATATTAACTCAATAACTGCCAAATCTCACTCTTGCAATTAAATATGTATTTTTAATAATAAAAAAGTACTAAAAAATCCATCACAGAAGCAACATTAGAAGTGCTAAATTATAGAACTATAAGCAAACAGCTAAGAATTTACAAAGAAGAAAACTGAAAATCTGAAAATGTACATTAAGTAATGAAGAATCTTAGATTAGATATAATAAGCAATATATCATCTTGTCATGGGTAACTCTGTGAAATGCACCTCCCAGGGGTCCTATGATTCACTTCAATAGAACAATCTCTCTCTCTTAGGACCATGAAATAGGTCAAGTGCAGGTGTCTCTTCCAGAAAGAAGCTGTACATATATAATGAAGGAGAAGAGTGTTTCCCAATATCCATGACAAAAGACAAAATTCCTATAAAAAATCCCTTTGGTCCAGAAACTATTCACTCCCTATTGTTATTTGTATATTAAAGAACTGGAGAATTAGGTTTTGATGTCATGAAAGTAGAGAGATGGATGGATTGATAAACAAACCTAATCACTTTCTTAAAAAAAGTGATTTTTAGGAAATTATAACAAAATGTTGCATAGAATTTTCTTCTGTTATCCTAGAATTATGACTAAGACTGTGGAAATGGAATATATTAATTAACTTATAATCTAAAGCAATGAGCAAGAACCTCATGTTGGGACCACATGCCACCTCCAGAGTTTCCTGAATAGAAAATAGATGGCCCCACTACTACCAAAAACCAAGGCACCAACCCTTCCCCAGTTTCTTGCTAGGTCTTGTGAAGCATATAGATTTACAGTGAAAAAGATGTCCTTTCCTCTCTGAGAAGAAATGCGAAAGGAACTTTCCCCTGTGTGGAATCAAATGAGGGAGGATACCAACATATCACTCATGAAGTTTAAGGAGCCTCCAGAAAGAGAAGGGCACTTCATGCCCCAGAGTCTCTGCTTAAACAAGAGACTCACTGACTAACCTACATAAGCAGACTTCATGAGGACAAACACAAAGATAAAAATGGGGAGAGAAGAAGTTATAGTTGTTTCTGTTCTGTTTTTGCTTTAAGCTGAAATGAATATATAGCCACGGAGAAATAATGATATATTTTATGCACAGTAATACCAACAGGATGCTAAATTTCTATCATCAACAAACACTAACTTCATACAATTATTATTTTTGTGTATGTCATGGTTGCTTTATGACAAGTATGATTTAAACAAAAAGATCTTAAAGCTATTATTTTCAAAGAACTCTATCTCAACAAAAGTTCTTTGACATCAAAGTTACCATATTTGACCACAGAATGGTGATATTATTTTCATAATCTCCTAGTAATATCTACTTTTCATTCAGTAAATAAATAAATTGTTCAGCTGGGCATGGTGGTATATGCCTATAATCCCAGCAGCTTGGGAGGTGGAGCCAGGAGGATCACAAGTTCGAGACCAGAGGAAGTCTGCGTAACTTAGCGAGACCATGTCTCAAAAAGTAAGGAAAAAAAAAGAAAAGGGCTGGGGGTGCAGCTCAGTGTTCCAGCACTTGCAGAGCATGCAAGCGCAAAGCCCTGGGTTCAACCCCTAGTACCGCAAAAAATAAAAATAATAAATAAATAAATAAATAAATAAATAGTTCTATTTACAGTAATGAAATTTTCTGCATTCTGAATTAGACTGGTGAGGATGTTTTTCTACAGAGTGCTGCAGCAATCTATGATCATTTAGGAATATTTTTCCTCATTGAAAAATGAACCAAACACATTTTCCTCTTCCAATAGTTGCTCATGCCAAGAACTTCCAAATGAATATGAGTAATTGTGTACTTGTTTCCAATCTTCATTTAAACTTTAATTCCTGGTATAAATATACTATCAACTTTGATTTTCCTTTAGGACAAACCCAAAGTGCCAGTCAAATTTGTTATGGTTTCTACTCTCCACATAGCACAGCACACAAGAAGAGATCAGTTATTCATCTAATCATGTATGTAAGAAACATTTATCAAGTGCGTGTGCGTGTGTGTGTGTGTGTATACACAGAGGTTTCCAGGAATATACACATTTTAAGTATTAAAATTTTAATAATATATACAGAAAACAAAAGATAAATACAAGTCATTTTTGACTTCTGCATTTATAAGAGGTGCTCAAAATGGTTATCATTGTAATTCAATTCAACTTTGAAAAGCATATATATATATATGCTGTTTTGTTGTTGGGTGCTGACATGTCCTGTTACACACACACACACACACATATTCGTTGTTATTAGGTGCTTTCCAGCTGGGTCCCACTCATAGTGACTCTATGTACAAAAGAACAAAACACTTTTGGACTCTGTGCTCTATACCCAGCACTACTGCCAGTGCTTCTCTGCTACTCATAGGGTTTTCAGCAGAGGATTGTTTCAGGAATGGGTTGCTATGTCTTTCTCCGTAGCCTGCAGCACCTAGTGCTCCCAGCTGGTCTCCTATCCAAGGACTAACCAGGCTGACCCTTTTTAGCTTCTTAGATCAGGTGAAATCAGGTGGAATTGGGTGCCAGGGGGCTATGGCTGCAGAGTATAATATATATACACATATACATATATATAATATATAAATATATAATATATATACATATATAATACACACATACGTATATACACACACACACACACACACACACACACACACATATATATATATATATATATATATATATATATGTTGTTGTTGTTAGGTGCCGTCAAGTTGATATCCAACTCATAGCGACCCTCTGTACAACAGGGGAAACATAGTGCTTCTCTGCTGTTCATAGGGTTTTCAATGGCAAATTGATTTTTGGGAGGGGGTTGCCAGGTCCTTCTCCCAATATATATATTATATATATTATATATTATGTATGTGTATATACAATGGCTTAGCTTGTGTGTGCTGGGCAAGTGCTTTACCACTGATCTACATCCTCAGGCCAAGTCTCTCCATTATTTAAGTATATTGTTCAACCTTGCTTCTGCAGACAATACATAGATTAATCAGACAGAGATCATGCTCTTAGTGGGCTTACAATAAATACTCCTGATATATGTATGCAATTATGATCCAGGGAAGAAAGTGGAAAAATAACAAAAGGTATTCAGAAAATGTTTGGTATTTTAGTAGAACAATTTTCATGGCTCATTGGGTTAACATATTTATTTCATAAAAGTTATCTTACAAGTGAATTATCATCATTGTGTTGTTGTTGTTAGGTGCCCTGGAGTCAGGTCCGACTCATAGTGACCCTCATGGGGTTTTCAACAGCACATTGTTTCAGGATTGCTGTGAGAGTGGATTACCAAGTCTTCTCCCATTTTGGCAGTGCTGGGGGTTGAACAGAGGACATCAAAGAGTTCAGAGAGGCACTCCAACAACTGAGCCAAGCCCCAACTCATATCATCATCATGTTGTTCTTGTTGTTGTTGTTAGGTGCCATCGAGTGGATATCTGACTCATAGCAACCCCATGTACAACAGGGGAAACAGAATTGTCAGTGCTTCTCTCCTATTTATAGGGTTTTCAAATGGCAGACTGTTGGGAATGGGTTGCTGAGCCCTTTTCTTAAGCCTACAGCACCAGGTGCTCCCAGGCAGTCTCCCATCCAAGTACTAACCAGGTCTAACCCTGCTTAGCTTCTGAGATCTGATGAGATCAGATGCCACAGTGGTATGGCTGCAGGCTTATCATCATCACAGGGAAGTTAAAACATGATAAGCTTTAGATCATATTATTTGACCTTAGTTTTACTTTAACATGTCAGTTAATTTTAAAAGACCAAATGAAAGATGTTTACAAGTAACATTAATGAAAACATGAGGAACATTAAAAAAATTCTGAACTCTATTCAAAATCTGAAATATGACCAATAATGAAATTATTTTTATGACAATAAAGTTATATAACAAACATTATCATTATTTATTAATTGCAGTATATGGAGTGTTGAACACAGAGCCAGCCTTGTGCATTCTAGGCAAGAGCTACACCACTAAGTTGCACCCAAGTCCTCATATTATTATTGTTATTATCATTGTTGTTAATTTTGGGGGAAGGTTGTTTCACTATATGTGAAAGTTCTGGCCTTGAACCCGTGATCCTCATGGCCTTGGATTCCTGTGTAGCAATGCAGTCTTTAGTTCATTATTCAAGGCAAGTCAATAACCCGAAATTAGAGTTACTTTATATTAATTTAGAGAAATTGCTTCACTTTCTCATTGTCTCCAAAACTATAAACATTTACCTTTAAATTGTTTTTATAGTCTCCCAGCAATGCTGTAAGTGCTATTCCTCTACCTCTTCTAATAATATTTTATCACCATGAACAAGATAGCACAATACATTACAAATGTGACTCCTAATATTTGTTAATTCTACATTTTAACTAACTATGCATATTTTTAATATAATTACCTCAAGGTTTTCATGTAAGACCTCTAATGGGAAGCCAAATGTAGAGTACTTAAGACTTATTCAATTTTTCTCCACCTCTGAAATATTTTATCAGACATGTACAATACTTTTACATTAAAATGTTTCTAGAATTGTTATATTAAAATAACCTAAAACAGATTTTAAGTATCTGTTTTTGAAATATAATCTCCCAGAAAGTAACTCTATGACATTTTAAAAAATTCACTGCAGAGTATTTTGCTTTCCCATAGATAATTAAAGATAATGTTTAAATATTTGTGGGTTTTTTTGTTATTACCAATGAACATACTCTGTCCAACAGAACATCTGAATAAAATCATTTAAAAACAATCTGCAAGGTCCCAGAAGGAAGTCATTCAAGCAGCCCCTAGAAAGATACAGATTGCCATTAAACACATTTAAACAGAAGGAGATTGAAGGTGAACTGAGAAATACATATTCTTCCTTATACATTGTTACATGTTTCCAGTCATAGGTCCAAAATCATGACTAGCTGCAAGTTTGTATGTAACTAATAATTAAGTCATCAGTTTTAGTTTTAGGGTTTTGTTGTTTGATTGTTACATTTCAAATACATACTAATAATGAATTTATCTCTTGAACATAGGTGATCTACTCTGTAAAGTTTTTTAAAGTAATCTCCATAGGGCTAAATCCCCCACATGTCTGTCAGTTTGCCTCACTGTGGGGGCTTGTGTGTTTCAATGAGACTGAAATCTATGCCACCAGTATCTCAGACACCAGCAGGGTCACCCATGGTGGACAGGTTTCAGCTGAGCTTCCAGACTAAGACAGACTAGGGAGTAGGCACTGGTGAACCAAAACCAAAACAACTAGCCATTGAAAACTCCATGAATAGCAAAGAAACATGGACAGATATAGTGCCAGAAAATGAGCACCCCAGGTTGGAAGGCACTCAAAAGACTACTGGGGAAGAGCTGCCTCCACAAAGTAGAGTCTATCTTGAGGACAGAAATGGAGAAAAGCCTCAAGGACCTCCATCTGCTGATGTGGCATGTCTCAAAATGAGGAGAAACAAATGTAAACATCCATTAATAATTGGAACATGGAATGTATGTAGTATGAATCTAAGAAAATTAGAAATCATTAAAAGAGAAATGGAGCACATGAACATTGATATCCTAGGTATCAGTGAGCTAAAATGGACTGGCATAGGCCACTTTGAGTCAGATAATCATATGGTCTACTATGCTGGGAATGATAAACTAAAGAGCAATGGGGTTGCATTCCTCATCAAGAGAGACATCTCAAGATCTGTCCTGAAATACAATGTTGTCAGTGATAGAATAATATCCATACACTTACAAGGAAGGCCAGTTAACATGACTATTATTCAAATTTATGGACCCACCACTAAGGCCACAAATGAAGAAAGGGAAGCCTTCTACCAGCTTCTGCAGTCTGAAATAGATTAAATATGCAATCAGGATATACTGATAATTACTGGTGACTGGAAAGCAAAGGTTGGAAACAAAGAAGAAGGTTCAGTGGTTGGAAAATATGGTCTTGGTGTCAGAAATGATGCAGGAGATCCCATGGTGGAATTTTGTCAGAACAATGGCCTTTTCATTGCAAATACATTTCTCAACAACATAAATGGTGATTATGCATATGGACATCACCAGATAGAACATACAGGAATCAAATTGATTATATATGTGGAAAGACACGATGGAAAACCTCTATATTAAATGTCAAAACAACACCAGGTGCTGATTATGGATCAGACCAGCAACTTCTCATATGCAAGTTCAAACTGAAGCTGAACAAAATTAGGACAAGTTTTCGAGAGCCAAGGTATGACCTTGAGCATATTCCACCTGAGTTCAGAGACCACCCCAAAATAGGCTTAATGCATTAGATACAAGTGATAGGAGACCAGAGGAGTTGTGGTGTGACATAAAAGATATCATTCAAGAAGAAAGCAAACGTTTATTAAAAGGACAAGAAAAAAAAAGACCAAATTACTTGTCAAAAGAGACACTGGACCCTGCCCTTGAACATCCAGCAGCTAAAGTAAAAGGAAGACATAATGAAGTTAAGGATCTAAACAGAAGATTTCAAAAGGCAGCTAGAGAAGACAAAAACAAATATTATAATGACATGTGCAAAGAGCTGGAGGCAGAAAACCAAAAGAGAGGAATACACTCTGTGTTTCTCAACCTTAAGGAAATGAAGAAAAAATTCAAGTCTCAAGTGGCAGTAGTGAAAGATTCTACAGGGAAAATATTAAATGATGCAGGAAACATAAAAAGAAGATGGGAAGAATACAGAGTCATTATACAAGAAAGAATTGGTAGATGACCAACCATTCCAAGAGGCTGCATATGAAGAGGAACCAATGGTGTTGAAGGATGAAGTGGGAGCCGCCTTGAAAATTCTGGCAAAACACAAGGCTCCAGGAATTGATGGGTTACCAATAGAGATGTTTCAACAAACAGATGCAGCACTGGAGGTGTTAACATGTTTATGCCAATAGATTTGGAAAACAGCTACCTGGCCAACTGACTGGAAGAAATCCATATTTGTGCCTATTCCCAAAAAAGGGGATCCAACTGAATGTGCAAACTATCAGAGAATATCATTAATATCACACACCAGCAAAATTCTACTAAAGATCATTCAAAAGCACCTGCAGCAGTATATAGACAGCAAATTACCGGAAAATCAAGAGGGATTCAGAAGAGGGCGGGGAACCAGGGACATCATTCCTGAAGTCAGGTGGATATTATCCAAAAGCAGGGAATATCAGAAAGATGTCTATCTATGTTTTATTGACTATGCAAAAGCATTTGATTGTGTGGATCATAACAAACTACGGATAACACTTCAGAAGACAGGAATAGCAGAACACCTAATTGTGCTCATGAGAAATGTGTACATGAACCAGGACGCAGTTGTTAGAATAGAACAAGGAAACACTGTGTGGTTTAAAGTTGAGAAAGGTGTGCGTCAGGGCTGTATACTTTCACCATATCTCTTCCATTTATACGCTGAGCAAATAATCCGAGAAGTTGGACTTTATGAGGAAGAATGTGGCATCAAGATTGGAGGAAGATTCATTAACAACTTGCGTTATGCAGATGACACAACTCTGCTTGCTGAAAGTGAAGAGGATTTAAAACATTTACTGATGAAGATCAAAGATCACAGCCTTCAATATGGGTTACGACTAAACATCAACAAAACAAAAATCCTTATGACTGGGTCAGCACACAACTTCACAATCAATGGAGAAAAGATTGAGGTTGTCCAAGATTTTGCTTTGCTTGGCTCTATAATCAACACCTGTGGAAGCAGAAGTCAAGAAATCAAAAGACACATTGCTCTAGGAAAAGCTGTGGCAAAAGATCTCTTTAGAGTATTGAAAAGTAAAGATGTCACATTGAAGATGAAGGTGCATCTGACTCATGCCACAGTATTTTCAGTTGCATCATATGGTTGTGAACCCTGGACATTGAATAAGGGAGACAGGAAAAGAATTGATGCTTTTGAATTGTGGTGCTGGAGACATCTATTGAATATACCATGGACTGCCTAAAGACCCAACAAATCTGTCCTACAATAAGTGCAACCAGAGTGCTCCTTGGAAACAAGAATGGCAAGACTGTGTCTTACATGTTTTGGGCATGTAGTCAAAAGAGGCAAATCCCTAGAGAAAGACATCATGTTTGGGAGAGAGGCAGATCAATGCACAAGAGGAAAACCCTCCACCAGATGGATTGACATAGTGTCTGCAACAATGGGCTTAAACATAAATAAGATCATGTGCCTGGCACAGAATCAGGAAGTGTTTCAATCTGCTGTACATAGGGTCGCTATGAGGCAAACTCGACGGGACAGCACCTAACAACAACATAGGGCTAATTGAGCTTAATAGAAATTTCTGTGCAGGGAATGTTATATAAACATAGATTTCCTGAAACTCATTCATAATGACCAAAGTTTGATCACTCCTTTATGATTTTGAAGTTGCAGCTGATGACCAAAGCTATATTCCCTCAGAGAACCTAGAACAAAGTCTTTAGAAAGACATTTGGCAATATTTCTGTGGAAAACATGGAACCAAGGTACTTTGATTTATTGTGTAAATAAACTGATAATTACATTGTAACTCAAATCAACCAAGGTTGTGATCAAACAAACCCATTTTCAAGTCTCAGGTCTTTGTTTACTATCGTCATGGTTTTGAGCCATTTATTTATTTCTCCCAAGCTCAGTTTTCTATCTCCAAAATGCAATAGAACTATTTCCATGGGTTGTCATTTGTGATTATTAAATGTGATTTTATATCTAAGGCACTGGATTAACTATTTGATAATTTTTCACAGCACATGCCATGAGGATGGTGATCATTCAGTAGAAGGACACAGAAACTGTCATTGATTTGGAGGCTTTCATCCAGGTTGCTTATCAAAGAGGATTGGCATCTTGTACCCTCAGTGGTAGTGATTGTAAATATCTATTTTGTTGTTCTTTCAAAATCATTGGGTTACCTTATTTTCTAAGCTTTTGTTAATTTAGTGGTTGAAAGCTATTTCATTCTAGTTTTAATCATTTCTTTGAAAATTAGTAAGACTAAATATTTTTCAAAGTCTTTTATAGTATTTGAATTTTTAAATTATTTTATCACAAATTTGGTACATTTAATAAGTAGAATAGATTTTTATGTTTATATGCAAAATATGCCAGCAGCCATAGCTCTATGGCATCCGATCCTGTCAGATCTTGGAAGCTAAGCTAGGTCAGGCCTGGTTAGTACTTGGATGGGAGACCATTTGGGAACACCAGATACTGTAGGCTTGTGAGAAGGACCTGGAAACCCACTCCCAAAAAACAATCAGCCATTGAAAACTCTATGAACAGCACAGACAAGTACTGTTGTACACGGGGTCTCTATGAGTCAGACACCGACTTGATGGCACCTAACAAGAACAACATACAAAATATATTAACGATTTTATTGTTGTTAGGTACTCCGGAGTCAAGTGCAACTCACAGTGACCCTCATAGAGTTTCCAGTGACTGATTGTTTCAAGATTGCTTAAGGAGTGGATTGCCACATCCTTTTCCTGTTTTTGCTGTGCTGGGGATTGAATTTAGGTCCTCAGAGAGTACAGTATGGTGCTCTACCAACAAGCTAAATTTCATACCTGTAATGATGTTATAGTACTTTTATTACTATGCCAAAAAAATGAACCAAATGAATGAATGCTTTTGACTAAACTTATTTTCACTAATTGGTGGGAAAAGAAAGATAAATTCTTTTTTTCTTTCCTGTTTTTTATTTTTTGCGGTACTGGGGGTTGAACCCAGGGCTTGGCGCCTGCATGCTCTAAAAGTGCTGGACCACTGAGCTGCACCCTCAGCCCATTTTTTACTTTTTGAGATAGGGTCTCTCTAAATTATGCAGACTGCCTCTGGTCTTGAACTTGCGATCCTCCTGCCTCCACCTTCTGAGCCACTGGGATTACAGGCATGTGCCACCGTGCCTGGAGCAAAAGATAAATTCTTTTAAAAATTATTCATTTTCCATAAAACTTTAATTTTGGTTTTCAAAAAATAATGAACATAGGAAATTTACCTAAGGAAATTTAAAGGAAAGACAGCTGAGTTGTATTTGAATTAGAGATAAAAACACTGCCATATTATATTCGTTTTAATTATAACAATAATCTCAGAAAATGAAAGGATGAAAGTTTGCATCAGTTATTTTTTCAACAGGTCACTTGTGCTTCATAAATTTGTCATTGTGGTAAGGTGTTGTCGAGTTGGTATCCAACTTAGTGACCTCCTATGTACCACAGACAAGAATATTATTAGTGCTTCTCTGCTGTTTTTAGGGTTTTCAATGGCTGATTGATCTGTTGTTGTTGTTGTGGTGGTGGTGGTGGTGGTTGTTGTTGTTTGGTGGGTGGAGTGGATTGCGGGGTCCTTTTGTCATGCCTACAGCACCTAGTATTCCCAGGAAGTCTCCTATCCAAGGCCCAACCCTGCTTAGCTTCCAAGATCTGACAGAATCGGTCGCCGCAGAGTTATGGCTGCACGCCTCACAAATTTGTTGTTGTTGTTGTTCTTGTTGTTGTTAGGTGCCACTGAGTTGAGTCCAACTCATAGCCACCCCATGTACAGCAAAACGAAACACTCTCCAATTCTTTGCCAGGCACATGATCTTATTTATGTTTAAGACCACTGTTTCATAAATTTAGCAACCATTAAAATTTTTTCATTGAGAACAAGATTTGGGTAATCTTGAGGTTTCCAATATTGAGTTTTTTAATATACAGACTCAAAAAACATAAACCACTCATCACTACTCATTGGCTTGGTGAGGGATCTCAGATAATTCATTGAATGGCTTTATATCCTAAGAATAGGATATATGGCAGTTAAAGTAAAATGATCATCCACCATGTTCCACATGGAGAGCCAAAAGCAAACAACAGAAGGAACAGAGATGAAAATAGGGCCACTGGACAGGAAATCTCTTATGTTAACTATAAATCTCATACTTTTTTGCCAACATCCAAGTATCAGCATTTCCTAACGGGACCTTCTTTGATATATGTAATTATTTTCACTACAGTAGTAATATTCTAAGGCATGCCACCCTTACCAACTTGAATTATATGTATTACAACAGCTAATGTTCCCACACCAAACTGCTGAGCAATGGGCAA
The DNA here is from genome assembly GCA_007922755.1 of Pedetes capensis. Classification (NCBI taxonomy): domain Eukaryota; kingdom Metazoa; phylum Chordata; class Mammalia; order Rodentia; family Pedetidae; genus Pedetes; species Pedetes capensis. The sequence goes on from VMDO01001300.1 coordinate 91,897, forward strand.
ATTCTTTCAATCATGTAACTAATCCTGAAACAATATAGACATGAAAGATCTTAACTTCTGAAATTAGACTGTGTTACTATGAAGGAATTCACATTCTTATAATCTAATGTTAGTAAATATTTATACTTTCACTGCTGTTCCAGTATGATATGGGGAAGAAAAATGATAATTAAGAAAACCAAAGAAAAGTTTCCTCCAGGAATTTACAATGAAATAATATATTTATGACACAGTGTTAAGTCAGAAAAAAAATGACATTATTCACACTGTTATTAAGTGCACCTGAATAAGTATTTCCACAGTAGCAACATATGCACTAAAATCCCAATGTCCAGCAAAATAAAAACATTTCTTAAATGTCAAGTCTAAATTGAAGAAAGAAAAATATAACTATGAGGATTCAACATACAAATTCTCTGTGTATTATGTATTTTTCTATGAAAATTTAAAAACAGAAAAAAGCAGTTTTCTTACTTATTTCCATGACATCACCATTTATAGTTTATGAAATCACAGTTTATGAACATGTAGCTGGGAGGCAGTCATCTAGGATTTTAATATTTTAACAATCTTAGCACTTTTTTTTCTCATCTATGCAACTGTGTCATGTGCTGCAATGGTCCTATTTCTCCAGGATAGCTAATCCTGGTCCACAGTTCAAACCAAAGGTATGTGTTCATTATTTAGGCATATTTCTTCCTAATTATCCCAGCTGGAGCAGATCCACAAGGTAATGGAACAAAGTTGCATGAAATGTACCTGGCTATCTTCCCACTGGCTAGTCTTTGCTAGATTGAAACATCTTAATTCCCTAGCAAATCTTCAAGCATTGGAAATATCAAGGTGAGCTTTATCCTTCACATGGATTTCGCATTTCTAATTCTGGGAATTTTCTTAATTTTTCTTACATTCCTTATCCAATTATGCCTATATAATTTTGCATATTACTATGTGGAGAGAATTACAACCATTCAAATAATCAATGCCCTTCGAACAATAGCCACAATATACACAAAAACTGTTCCTCCCTATTCTATACACCAAGAAAGTGTGTTACAAATTATAAGCACGTGATTAGTATTTTCAAGGTGTATTGTCTGAATCTTAACAGTGCAGGTGTACTATAGCTTCCTACCACTATCAAATTATATGCCTATAGCTTCCAGCAATAGAGATAAGCACAAATCAGTTTTCCCAAAGATCATGAAGGAAATAAATAGTACAAGAAGAGCAGAACCACTACTTATCTTTAGATGAGCTTTTGCACTTACTACATCAAGACAGCCAGCTCTGGTTCCTGAGAAAAGACAGTTCACAGGCACTGCAATTCCATGATTGAGAATTTACAAATAGGTTTTCATTTGCAATCAGGTCTAATTTCGTTGATTAAAACTGTGAATTATCATATTTTGTCTTAACTTTTATCTTTGTTAAGATAACCACAGGGATTTATGTCTATATTTAACTTGCAGATGAAAGAAAATGTGAAGGGCAGTAGTAGATTTTGTTGGAAATATATATCAATATTAAATGTGTTTAAAGAGATTTAAAAAGAGCTATATATCTACTTCTATGAAAAAAACATTTACAGACTTTCACAAAGGAGTATGATAAAATATACATTAAAAAAAGGACAATGCTTATAAACATGGCTGTGGTTTGTACACTTTTTACACAAGGCAAGGACTATGCTGCACACATTTCCTCTTATCCTCCTGGTAATTGAATTCTTCAGTTATTTTAAAGTTCTTTCAAAAGTTAAATGAATCCTATGATTGAAGAAACATTTAGAAGCCTAATGCAGTGACAGAAATTGCCTCTCAAATTAGATTACTTTGGATATTGCAATTGTACCTAGGATTCTTTTCTATTTATTGAGAATGAGAAAATTGAGACAAGATCAAAACTGGTAGGAAACAATATATACTAGTTTAGCTTTATAAGCTAGAAAATCTGAAATGAAGCAACATACAAGTCAAAATTTGACACCTAACGTCAAGGTTGGGTTAATCAAATACTAATTCTCACTTAAAGAAACACCAGCTCCCTAGAAAAGTAGCTGATTTCTATACTATGGGAGGACACATATGACATGTGCCTAGCATGTGTTGTGTTGTGAGTACCAAGCAGAGGGATTCTAACTGGTCCACAATGCAACAATTTTGATATTGAAAATGTTGATATTGAAATGACTACAAGTGATCAAAACACATCAAATATTTAAAAATCCACATATCTACACTGATACTAACAAAAGTTAATAGAACAAAACTCAAGTTGGCAAGAATCAAATTTTTATTTTTAAAGCTGGAAAAAAGGAAAAACAAATAATCTATCATGCTTTTTCAAAATAATGAGAAGTCTCTATTAAATGTTCCAGCTAAAACATAAAAAGAGTAATAAAATTAAAGTCACTGTTTTGAAACCTTAATGAATTAATAGTTGCAGATAATGATCATCAATTTCAGTAGATTAAATGGGAATTTATAGTGCAGAAATAAGGGTAGCAAGACCTAAGACCACTGAAGAATTTTAGTATCACTTAAAATGAGATACCTAGAATGTGCCTTGTGATATAAAATTTAAAAATCTAAACATGAATATGATTAGACCTCTGTATATAACTACCAGTTTAAAGGTAATAAGTGATAGCAGAGTAACAAGAAACCATGAGAAATAAGCTTGTTAAATGAAAAATGTGGAAAATTCAACAGGAACAATGAATCATTTTTTTGATATTTCAATGGCATTTACCAAAAATAAGGTAGAAGAGAGTCCATTACATAATAAAACATATTTGTGTAGGAGCAAGAAGTTCTAGTGCACAGTAGGGTGACTATAAGAATAATGTACTGTATATTTCAAAAAGCTAGAAGGACTTTGAATGCTTTCAATATGAGCAAATGACAACGGTTTGAGATCCACATGTTTAACCTGATTTAAATATTACACAACACATACATGTATCAAAACACCATGTTACCCTTAATATGTAGAATTTTATGTTTTGTTTCATCTTGTTTGTAATACTAGAGGTTGAACCCAGAGACTGACACATGTTAGGCAAGTGCTCTATCACTGAGCTGCATCCCCAGTGCCTTTTTTATGTTTAACTTTGAGATAAGGTCTTGCTAAATGGCACTGGCTGCTTCTGACCTCAAACTCAGGATCCTCTTGCCTCAGCCTGCAGAGCTACTGGGATTACATGCATGTGCCACCAAGCCCAGCTCAATTTTGTGTTTTTACGTATTTATTCAAAATAGCCAGGTGTGGTAGTACATGCCTACAATCCCAGTACATGCCAGCAAACCCAGCAAAAGGATTACAATTTCAAGAGGAGCCTGGGATACATAGGGAGACCCTATCTCAAAAAAAAAATAATTAAAAGCTAATGAAAAATATATAGATAAAAGTTCATAAAAATTAAAACACAAATAAATGTAAAAAATGAACACTATTTCCCTCCTGATTTGAGCAGACTGAGCCTACAAAGATATTTTAGAACAAATCAAGAAAACCTGCATAAAAACTAGATATAAATTACTATTATGGATTTTGTTTATAAAATATGGTATTAAATGGAATATCATTTATTGTGGGTTGTTTCCCCCAAATGAGAACTCCCCAATACTTCAGAAGATGACCTTATTTGGGTAGGAGGTTTAAGGAGGTAAAGCAAAATGAGGTCAATTAATCTTAAATTTAAAATGAGGTCATTAGGATAGGCCCTAATCCAAAATAATTCATACCACACGAGCTTGGACACAGAGACACAAACTGAAGGAGTAGGACATAGGGACAAGACAGGAATTGATAAACCAAGAAGTGAAATATGGAACACTTCCTTTCCCAGTACCTTCAGAAAGAGCATTGGTGTGTGAAATGTTGATTTCGTATTTCTACCTTATTGAGCTGTGAGATACTAAATTTCAGTTGTTTAAGCCATCCAGTTTGTGGTACTTTTTTGTGGTAGTGATAACAAACTAATACACCATTCAAATGTTCTTATTAAGTTGGAAATATAGTCTGAAGTATTTACAGATGGAATAATGTGTGATATTTCCATTAAAATTATCTAGCAAAAGAGGAGAAAAGAAATGAAAGGTTAGAAATTCTTCATAATTATTGAAGTTGAATTATGTTATAATTAACATAGAGACAATTATATTTTATTCCTTTATTTGGCTTGACTTAAAATGTCAAGACAGTTTTAAAATAAGAAAATAAATACATGAAATCAATATTTGGGTTTAAACATGAGCACACCACTAAAACAAAGACTGCCTTCTAGAACTGCATCGTTACTTATATTTATAGCATTTTTACTGTGTATACTCATATGCAGAATCTAGCCAGAGGGTCTAGCCATTCATCCATTTTGTGATGATTTATACTCAAGTCCATGCCACTATAGTATTGATAGTCTACAGCCATATCACCCTGCTGTCGGATCCCATCTGATCTCAGAAATCTAAGCATGGTTGGGCCTGGTTAGTCTTTGGGTAGGAGACCATCTGGGAGTACCAGGTGCTGTAGGCTTGAAGAAGGACCCAGCAGTCCTCTCCCAAAACAATCAGCCATCAAAAACCCTATGAATAGCAGAGAAGCACTGACATAGTGCTGAACCTGCACAGTGTCAGAGAGTGTTTTATTCTGTTGTACATAGGGTTGATGTGAGTTGGGCAAGACTCGACAGCACCTAACAACAACAAAAACATAATGTTGATAAAGAAACTCTAATAAATTTCTGAGAAACTCAATGGCATTTAACCATAACAACAACAATATATTTTAGGGCTAGTGTTGAGCTCACTTAGTAGGGTGCCTGCTCTGCACTCTCTGAGGACCTGGGTTTGATCCCCAGCACTGCAAAACTGGGAGAAGGATGTGAAAGTCCATTCCCCAAAACAATCCAGAAACAATAAGACATTGAAAACCCTATAAGGGTTGCTATGAGTCGGACACAACTTCACAGCACTGAACAACAACATGCAAAGAACTTGAATACTTTGTGAATGTGGTGTACCATATTAGACATCAAAGATAATTTATATATATATATATATATTATTTTATTTGGAATATTCCTGGGTACTTCAGGGAAAGATGTAAAACAAAACCAAACAAAAGCCCCTTTTAACATTTAGAGATTCAGATTCATCCTCCATTATAGCACTTTGCTGTCTGACACTTCTCCATTGGGCTATGGGCTACAGTAATATGATGTTTCTTCTTTTTTAAATATTTGAAATATAAAGCTGTTTTAAAATTTGCTTATGATCAGAACAGTAGATATAAGTGGGTCCCAAATCCAAAATTACTTCTCAGAAAAGTCAAGGAATTAGCAAAATATGGTACAGTAACCATAAACAAAATAGCCACATTTAAGTACCTTAGTCAAAATTGTCCCAGAGAAGGAATAAGATTAGCAAAATTAATCAAGTCACTACTCTATCACTGGGCTGGGATTTAGCTCAGTTGGTAGAGTGCTGCTCTGCAGTCTCTGAGGTCCCAAGTTTGAGTCCCAGCACCACAAAAATGGGAGAAGGACATGGCAATCCACTCCCAAAGCAATCCCAAAACAATCAGCCATTGATAACCCTATAAGGGTCGCTATGAGTCAGACACGACTCGACAGTACCTAACAATAAGTCTATCACTACACTATCCACTACTATCTCAACCTATCCTAGATTTTCTCTGTTTATCCTTTCCTGGTTGCCAATTCTTACACACACACACACACACACACACACACACACACACACACTTTGGAATACGGATACATTATGCCAATGTTTAAGGCTCTATTGGCCTTCTGCCTTTTTTCTGATTACCTGTGACTCTCTCAAAATGTGGCTAAGATGTACCAGTTTGGGAATACTTAGTTCTGAGTTTCCTAGCCCAATAAAAGTTCTCACACTTTGTAGAGCCTAGCACCATAAAAGGATATATAAAACATGTAAACCTAAGATCATAATAACCTCCCAGGATGGCAACTTTATGTTACTATTTCATACAGCTGAGTGAGAGAATATACTGATTATTATGTAATCAAACTAATATATCTAAAGTTAAGAGTTAAGAGAGGCCATGGACCAAATTACTATAAAAATGAAAATGAATTCTTTCAAGATTTTGGTGTCCGAATTGGTCAATGACTCATTTAGTTTTGATTCCATTCTAATTTTTTAACAGGCAGCTCCACAATCATTCATTGGTTGTGGAAATCATTTTTGAGTACTGAGTTAAGACTAATGAATTACTACAGTTCACCAGTTTTGAAACCAATCACAACAACAGGTGAGTAATTTCATTATACACCTACATATATAGCCAATGTTCATCTTCTCTATCATATATTACAATGTAACACTGTAAGGTGGAATGCAAGGATGGTATCTGTCATGTTCAATTTATATCTGTGGTATTAAGAATAATGCCCATTGAAATATTAAGCACACAATAAGAATTAAAGAATAAATAAGTAAATGTGTAAGTGAATTACCAAGGCATTCTCGTATAGAAACACTGTTTTTCATGACATTATTTGCAAAGTACAGATTAATTTTTCTCTTATTTTCATTAACTTCCAAACTTCAACTTACATTTCAATCTTCCCATGATGTTAGTATAAAAATCAATAAAGCAATATCATTTGAATTCAAATCCAGAGATTTATTTATAGAATAACTTCTAATCTGTGCAAAGGCCTTTACAAACTCAAGAGTGATTTTCACTCTGTTGGACCTAGCTTTAGAATAATAATAATTACTTTCCTCATGCACTCATGGAATAAATATTGAGCAGAAATGATACATAAATCCACCCTTCTCAGTGAAGTGGAAAAAAATTATGAGTAGGAAAAATGTCTGGTTCTCTGTGAACAAAAAGTTTGTAAAAAAGATAAGACATACATGTAAATAACTGAAATACAGAAGTTATTAGAGATGAGAGAAATGCAGAATAAAAACTATGGGAGTTTAGTAGATTCCTATTGACTGGAATGATTCTCTATGAAGGAAGGAACTTTTGAGAATGAAGTATTTGGCAAATGGAACTCAGATGTCAGAGAAAATACCAAAAAATCTCACTGACCAGGAAGAGTAAAGGCATAGAACTGAGACTGATGGATGAGATATAGAAAAAAGAAATATGGAAAATAGAATTGTGAAGGACACAGTTCATAGTCCTCTGGAAAATCTATTTTTTCCTTCAACATTCACTTAGAAACTGTATTCCTCAGCCTTGCTGTCAGCTTAATATGGCCATGTGATCAACTTCTTATCTTGGCACAGAAATGCAAGGGTTGGATACAAGTCCCTTCTGTTGTCTTAAATGAGATGACTTGCTCTGAATTTTCATTGTTTCCCTGTTTTTCCTCTTCTTGTGGGCTAGAAGTTTCTGATACCTGACTAGGTTTTAAGTATATGTATGAAAACAATGTGTAAGATGTGAAGCCATAAGAAAAGTGAAAGTGAGGACCCAGATGATTTTCTTCAGCCTGGACCTCTAGCATCAAGAATTTTAGCTATGGCTGCCGGGTGCAGTGGCACATGCCTGTAATCCCCGTGGCTCCAGAGGCAGAGGCAGGAGGATCGCAAGTTCAAGACCAGAGGCAGTCTGCATAACTTAGCGAGACCTTTTCTCAAAAAGTAAAAAATGGGTTGGGGGTGAAGCTCAGTGGTCCAGCACTTGCAAAGCATGCAAGGCCCTGGGTCCAACCCCCAGTACCACTAAAAAAAAAAAAAAAAAAAAAAAAAAAAAAAGAATTTTAGCTATGGCCTTGGATGTCCAGTTGAGTTTAGACTTTTCTCTGACTTTCTGATCTTCACTAGATGGTAGAAATGACAAGAAATCTACTTTCCTTCCTTCCTTCCTTCCCCCCTCCCTCTCTTTCTTCCTTCCTTCCTTCCTTTCTTTTCACACTTATCATTTGCCACCACTGTGACTTGCAATTTATTCTAATTCAATGAGAGTTTTCAGCCACATCACCCTGGTATATGAACCCGCCTGATAACAGAAGCCAAGAAGGGTCAGCCTGGTTGGTCCTTGGATGGGAGACCAGCTGGGAATAACAGGTGCTGCAGGCTAAGGAGAAGGACCTAGTAATCCACTCCAGAAACAATTCACCATTGAAAACCCTATGAATAGTAGAGAAGTACTGACAATAATGCTGGGCATGTCACAATGTTGAGAAGAGTTTTATTCTATTATATGTAGGGTCACTATGAGTCAGACACAACTCAATGACACCTAACAACAACAATTCAATGAGAAGCATTTGCTGGCAGTAGTGTGTTTAACAGATTGAAGGAAGGACATACAACAATATTAAAACAATATAGTACGTGAGAAAGTAAAAGGAAAGGTAAATTGTAGATAATGTAGAATTGTGATTATAACAGATTATCTGTGATATTGGTCTAGAAAACAATGGAAACTGCTTACAAATTTCATAACAGAACAAGGAACAAGATTTAGCAGAGAGAGTTATGAACAAGTCTTCAAACTCATGAAAAATTGGGTTCAGGTTCAGGTTCAATATGTTAAAATGTAGAGGATTTGGGTTAGGTTCAGGTTTAAAATATTAATGTGCAGAAAAACAAATACATTTTTCCATTTTCTTCAATTTTTATGTATACAAAATAGATAATGGTACAAAAAAATAAAAGCTACACTCAAACTCAATTTTTCACTGAGTTCAAATTCAGGTTCAGGTTCAGAAAAAAATTAAAGTACTTAAACTGGAATGGGTTTAGGATTTGGTTTTGGGTTCTGTTTGAAGCCCTCCTACCTACATATAGATTTTAATTCAAACTCGAACCCTCTATACTTGAACATATTGAACTAGCACTGGAAACTGAAGCCAGTTTTTTTTTTATAGGTTTGAAACCCTGATAATAAATATTGGTTTATGAAAATACAGGTTTAGTGGTGAGTTAAAGGTTTAGAAAAGGAACCAGCAAGAGAACAGGCCTGGATATTCAGTTTATAAATCCATTTGCATAAAATAGAGAAAATAAGCTCAGCTTAATAATAATCATAAAGAGTATACCAAACAGATCAGATCTGAGGACGGGAAAGAATAGGATTTCACAAATCCATGTTTGATCCTAAATAAAAACGAGCCCTAAACCTCTCACTTTAAGTTCCTTTCAAGTAGCTATCACATCTTAGCTATACATTATCAGACACTAGAATAATGTTTTGAATAGTGATTTCAACCTTTCCTCCTTGGTAATACACTAGTTTTACCTTTCATGTCAGAATTGCCTAAATAATTCATACAAAAACTTAGTTTCTGCTGAGATTACACCAGTAACAGGAGAAAATTAAATTTTGGCTTAAGATCTCCAAATTGATTACCTATGTTGCTCTTCACTCCATTTCAACATAGAATCTGATAGCTGAAGCTGTAATTCAGACAGTGATTGCAAATCTAATGGAGTCCAACATATCCTCACACTTGAGTCCCCCTACACTTCTCTTGACAAGTCTTTCTAAATATCACAAACATTAATGGAAAAGGTTTCTATTTGTATGAGGCTCTATGTAATTCCTGAGGACCAAGGTTTGATCCATCACACCAAAAAATGGGAGAAGAATATGGCAGCCCACTCATGAAAAAATCCTGAAACAATCAGCCATTGAAAACTCTATGACACTCCCTGTGAGTCAGACATATGATGATACCTAACAACAAAGAAAAAATGTATTAGGAAGTCTTCCTGATATAGTAGTATAGTCATTTCAGTTCTCCACAGAAGACTCTCAACGTAAGAGTAATTCATCTTAGCCTCGCATGGTGCACGTCTATAATTCCAGTGACTCAGAGGCAGAGACAGGAGGATCACGAGTTTGAGACCAGAGACAGTCTGCATAATTTAGTGAGACCCTGTCTCAAAAAGTAAAAAAAAATATATATATAAATAAAAAATAAAAAGGGCTGAGGTTGCAGCTTAGTGGGACAGCACTTGCAAAGAATGAGGCCTGAGTTTAAAACCCCAATACTGGAAAAAAAAAAAAAGTAATTCATTTTGAACATGAATACAATTAAAACATTTGAAGAGATTTCTTGTCTCCTATAGACCTTTCCAGTTTAAACATCTCCAGGACTGTAAACCATCTCTATGTAGTTGTTTTCATTTACTGGTCATTCCTTACAGAGCAGGTATCTATCTGTCCTGCCTGTAGCCATACCACTGTGGCATCCAATCCCATCAGATTTCAGAAGCTAAGCAGGGTCAGGCCTAGTTAGTACTTGGATGGGAGACTGCCTGGGAACACCAGGTGCTATAGGCTTGGGAGAAGGACCCAGCAACCCACTCCCCCAAAACAATTTGCCATTAAAAACTCTGAATAGCAGAGAAGCACTGACAGTAGTGTTTCACTTGTATATAGGGTTGTTATGAGTCAGATACCCACTCTATAGCACTTAACAACAACATCTATATGTCCATTTTCTGTAGACATGGAGAACGAATTTAAAAAATAAACAGTTTAATCCATGGAGAATAGTCAGTAAGTGCAATCTTATCTATTATGAGTAAAATGCTACATTAAAACCAGTTTGGTACTTTGCTAACCTCAAAACTTACCACAGATTCTTCTTGAATAACGAAAAATATCAACAGCAAATTAATTAAAAATGAGCAGGTATTTTTAAAATATAGTCTTATTAGGTTGTATGTGTTCAGTAAAAATTTCTTCTAAGTAGGAGATTTTCAATTAGTTCTCATTAAATTTCACACTAACTGATTCACTCTATTATAGAAATCTATTGAGAAAATCCAAACATCATAGCCCTGGACCTAGATTATTCATCACTGCTTTATCTGTGGATTTTCTAAATCTCCCTTCCAAAACTGAACTCAGTACAATACCACCAGCGACCTCTCTCTCCACTGATGTACTTTTCATTAATGAGATCTCATGTACAGCTATTTGGCTTACTTGCTATAGCTCAAGGTGTTCCTTAAAAGTTTGTGTGTTGGAAATTTGGTCCCAGTGTAGCAGTACTGAGAAGTAGGATCTTTGGGAGACAATTGGATCATGAGGATTGTGCCCTAATGAATGGATTAATCCATTCATAGATTAACGAATTACTGGATTATTGTTATAAAATTAGGCTCTCTGTGGGAAGCTTACTCTGTCTTGTCATTTGATACCTTCTGCCACATGCAGCAAGCAGACTCTTAACTAAACCCAAGCAGATGCTGGTACCATGCTTTTAGATGTCTCAGCTTTCAGAACCATAACCTCAACAAACCTCTGTTCTTTATAAATTACTCAGTCTGTTGTATTCTGTCACGGCATTAAAAAATGGACTGTTGTTATTTATGAGACTAATAACGCATTTTGTAATCTAGATATTATTTCTTCATACTAGTCAAAATTAAATGACGTCTCTTTATTATAAAGTTATTAAATAGAAATATACCAAATACATCATTATTGGAAAAAATTTCTCAGCTTTTATCATCTATTTAACACAAAAAAATAAAGAATACACAAAAACAATAGCAACAATAAGAAATTGGGATACTGTACCATGATTTATTGTTATTACATATATGCTGCTCCAAGTGATGAAATTCTTCTTAAATACTATTAATCATACCATTAATCTAAAATAAATAGTATTTCTGTGCTGTACATTTTTTTGTGTGGTACTTGACATTGGGGTCAAACCCAGGGCCTCATGCCTGTTTTGCCAATACTCTTAATACTGAGCCACACCCTCAGCCTATGTTTTGTTTTTCTATCTTGAGACAAGATTTCACTAAGTTAAGAGGCTGCCTCTGGCCTCAAACTGACCACCTCCTTCTCCCAAGTTGCTGAGGTTACAAGTGTGAGCCACCAAGCCCAGCCTACATTTTGTCCTTAAACATAAAACATACATTCAATATTTGTGACTTACCAATGGTTCAGTAAACACCTAAATAATGGAGAATTAATACTGCCAGTCAAATATTTTCTAATCTGTTGATTGTCTCAATTCTTATTCCTACTAGTAGTTTTTCTGATTTTCTTTTACTATTAATGAAAAACAAAAGAAAAAAATTGGTGTTGCTAGTCTTCTTATTCATTTTCATTGCCAATATGAAAACAGTCTCCAAGTAAGTGAGGTAAGGATTATTTTAATACTGGTTGTACATTGTTTTTTATATGAATTATAGATCTGGTAGAAAGCTTAGAAATTGTGAAGAGCCCAATATAGGAAAAAGTAAGATGAATATGCATAGGATATAATTATGCAGAAAATGATATAACCTACTATGAGATTACAGAGAAGGAGTAGCTTGAAGATGGAGACAGAATTCTATGACGACAATTTAGGCTGTCAGGGGCAAAACACAACACAGGAAGAGAAAGTAGATGCCATTTGTACAAGATTGTAGAGGAAAACTGAGATGTCCAGATGAGAGAGAATTTAATGTACATGGAGTAACAGATATTTTTTAAAAGGATGAGCGGAAAAGATAGAATGCGAGAAAAAAACGTTGCTGGGATGGGTGGATTCATATATGGATATATTTAATGAAACCCATGGAATATTTACTCTGGAATTAAGAAGAACAAGTTAAAGAGATCAGTTTGGGGATTATATGCACAGTGGTCATTCATGAAAGTCAATCAGCATCATTCAAGAGAAGACCAGAGGGAAGTTTGAGGATCCCACATGTAGAGAGAGGGCAATTAAATAGGGGGAGGAGTGTATTGAGGGCTGTGCCTTACAAAGCCTTGGGAGGTTGGATGCTGCTATCTTACTTTCAAAGGATAGGACAATTTGCTGCAGTCACAGGCTTCTGACCTCTGCATAGAAGAGTTATGATACCAAGCCAAAGAGCCACTGCAAAACTGCCCAGAGGCCTGAAGGACAGAACAGGGAGCCAAAGAGGACTATTCCCCAGCCCGAAGATCTCATGCAGTTAGTATCATAGTTTGGACTTAGGATCCATTACTCCTTATTTGTGCTTTTCTCCCTTACAAAAGAAGTCTCTATCTTCTGACTTTCCCTTACATCTATATTTTGGAAGCACATAACATGTTCGGCTTTATAGGTTTATAGATACAGGGCAATTTGCCTCAGGATGAATCATACCTTGAGTTTTGGCAATATCTGATTTAGACATTTAGGTTTTGTTGATTCTTCAAGGAGATAAACCTTTTAAGGCTGCTGGCATGTAATGAATATATTTAGTATGAATGCCATGGATCTGGGAGGGAGCAGGTATGGAATGCTACACCTTGAGTCTCACCACGATTCACAGGTTGAATTCCTAAATCTCCATTGTGTTAGTGGACAGCGGTTATGTCATAAAGCAGAGCCTTCAAGGAACTGGATTGATTCCCATATAAAACAGGCTCCAGGGAGCTCTCTCAGCCTTCTACCTTGTGAAGGAAGGGGCAGGGAGGAGATGGCAGCATGCGATTTGGAAGACACCTTTCACCAGAAACCATGCTAGCACCTTTATCTCCAACTCCAGCCTCCAGAGCTCTAAGAAATACATGTCTATTGCATATAAGGAATCTAATCTGTGGATTTTCCCTGCAGCAAGCCAAGCTAAGACAGGAATGTACAGAAGGAAAGACAAAAGAGATAGAGTTCTACTTGTTTAATTTATTCCCTGAAAGAAGTATAAAATCATTTTTGTTAGGAACCTTACATCTTTTATTTTGGACTCTATCTTTTGAAATAGTACCTAGACAGCTCTGTGCAGTTTATTTATTTTTATCATCTAATTCAACCTTTTAAAAATATCTGAGATAGCCAGCATAGCCTCAGGTAGTCATGTTGTTCCCTTTAGTTAATGTCTTTCCCCCTTTTCATTGTGGACTGAAGGACCAAAATCACTGGGAAGAGTTCCAGTGATTTCCCATTGTGATTAAGATAAAATCCAAACTCCTTATAGTCGTCAATACTTCTTTACAGGAGCTGGCTCCTGTTTCTCTGACATCATTACATTTTACCTCCCATCAAATGTGTCTTCTATCTCGGCTGGAACATATTCCTGCCTAAGGGATGTTGCCTTTGTCATTCACTCATCTAGGAATGTGACAACTTTGTTTCCATAGTTTGGATAGTGGCTCAAATGTTATTTCCTTGGCACAGATTTCCCTTGTTATTGTTAGGTGTTGTTAGGGTCCAACTCACAGCAACCCTATGTTCAACAGAATGAAACACTCCCAGACACTATGTCATGCCTGGCACTACCTCAGTGCTTCTCTGCTATTCATAGGGTTTTTGATGGCTGATTGTTTCAGGAGTGGGCTGCCACATCCTTCTCCCAAATTTTAAATTTATTTTTTATTTTATTTTTTTGTGTGGTGCTAGGGATCAGATCCAGGGCCTCAGAGTGCACAGAACAAGGATTCCACCAACTGAGCTAAACTCTAGCCCACAGATTTCCCTATCTTGACTAAAACAGCCTTCCTCCTACAAGTTGTTGGTCTCTAGGCTGTTGCCCTGTCTTAACTTTATGACAGATATTGTTATCTACAGTTTTCTTATTTTTAGTGATTTGCATTATACCTACCAATCCACCTACTCATATCAACCCTACAAACGCAAGGGTATAATTCATTCATTCCTGTACCTTTAGGTCTTGGGAAAGTGCCTAGCAGGAAGAAGGCCTTCAGTAAACAAACCTCAGTAAAATGAATTAATGATTGAGTGAAGACAACTTATACTTTATTCCAAAAGAAATGTTATTAGTGCAAAAAAATTGAAATTTGAAAGACTGTGCCATAAAATCAGCATCAAATGTCTATAGGAAAAAATAATATCTATTTATAATACCAAAAGAATCTATTAACCCCATTAATGCACAGTGTCCTGTATATAAGACAGTATCTCACTCATTACAAGTAAATGTTCACAATACTGTAGCTTCCATTAGACTAAACATAAAATCAAACAGTTTCTAGGATAAAAAATTGAGATATAGTGTGATAACTTGCACATGTGCACAAGTCTAATATTAATTTCAAGAAATAACAATTGGTAAATTCATACTGTCCTACAGATAGGACAGTGTATTAATAGGTAAAATAATTAAATATATAAAATTTTCTTTTATGTGGAAACAATGATTTTTGGTTTGTTTTTTGTCTTTTTTGATTGTT
The DNA here is from genome assembly GCA_007922755.1 of Pedetes capensis. Taxonomy (NCBI): domain Eukaryota; kingdom Metazoa; phylum Chordata; class Mammalia; order Rodentia; family Pedetidae; genus Pedetes; species Pedetes capensis. Next base: position 107,029 of record VMDO01001300.1, read on the forward strand.
CCAGCTCTAATATACCTGAACATGACTTATATTTTCCTGAGAATAAAAATTGTCATTTAAAATTATTGTGCATTGCATAGGTGGAAAATAGGAAATGAAAATGAACATAGACCACAAAGACACAAACACATTTTAAGTGACAAATACCAATGCAACTAATGAAGCATTCAGATCAAGCCTGAAGTTTGTCTTCATTCTGTTGCATATGCAGGAAGAACATGAAAAGGAATGAAAAAAGAATGAGGATAACTTCTGCAGCTGAGCAGGTTACAGCCACAAATAATCAGGTCTACTCCTAAAAGAAACAGTTTCTTAAATGATGAATACCTGTGGGCCTACATACCTCAAATTGTTCTAGCCATTTCAATACATATGCACAAGATCTCACAAATAATAAAACTTTAATTCAGTAAAGTTCAGGTCTTGCCCAAAGTCATAGAGCTGGCTTGTGCTATTCTCCCATAGAGTAGTATCATGAGAATTACTGAAATGTGCCCAGAGAATGCTATGCCTGTTTAAGATTGCATTTTCTTTGGAAGGTCAGGTGACACACTTGGGCAGTAAATATATTAAAGTATAAAATGTTTTCTGTTCATATCTGACTTTGACCTCCAACAATGAATACATATTAAATAAGTATCACTTGAAAAAAATGGTGTCCTTTAAACTACACATTGCAGACTTTTCTTCTGATTTTCCTGTATTAGAAAAGTCACTAAAATTTTAGTTATATATAATAATTCACTGGATATAAACATTTAATATGATCTCAATTCCACTATAGGTCAAAATTGCTCATAAAGATTCAGAGACCCAAAAATTAGAGGAGTACAAAATCATAAATCAAATTCTCCATTTTATTTAGTGAAATGATATCAACCTTTCAAGTGCCAAAGATTTGAATGACATATGAAGAGATGCCTTGTTCTACCGACATCATAAATCTATCATAGTCCATGCCAAGGTCCACACTTAACAGTACTTCAACTGTGAAATGCTAATTTAAATCCACAGTTCAATGATTTTCTTAAGAGATGACAGCATAATGTTGAAATTATTGATGTCAGACTCTTATAAAACAGATTCCCTGCAGAGGCACTCAAAACTCCATGCTTTTACTGTGAGAGTAGCAGTCATCTTTGAGTTGGATAAAAGAATGGGAAGAAAACAGGGGCATGTTATCACTCCCATTAAATATAATTTATTTCCTAAGTCTCAAACAGAGAATTCAGAATGAACTTTGAAATTCTGTCATTTTTCTACATAATATAAAAAAAATTTTGATTAAAGGGCCCTCAAAGAAAATTTTAATAATGTTGTAGATTTCCAAAGTCAGCCATCATTTAATTTGTTTCATGTACATTTTGCTAAATTTTGTGTTACCTAGGCAAATCAAAAACACTAGATGACTTTTACAGACAGCTGTGCTACTGAAGAAAGCTTGAAATGAAAGTATTAACTAGTTGAAAACAGGAAATTAAACAAACTTTGTAACAAGTATGTACACAAGTTCTTCAAATATTTATTAAGGGTTTTTTATATGCCTTATACAGCAGTGAACAAGATATATATATATATATATATATATATATATATATATATATATATATAAATTTAATATTTTTGCTAGAACTCCTGGCCTGAAAAAAACTTATATATTCTAACTCTTTATCACTTAGTATTTTTCAGTGAACTTTTTCTACCCATACAAGGAATTAGACTGACAGTTTCAAGGTGTAAAAAAATGAATTGGCAAATGAGCATATCACCTATGATAGAAAAAATATATTACAATGTAAACATTTCCTGGCTGTAAATTATGATAGGTATTGTCACTAAGGTTAAGAACTATTCAAAAATTATAGCTGTGCAATGTTTGTAATGTAAGGAACTCAAACAGGTACAGTGGCACACATCTGTAATCCCATTAATGTGGGAGGTAGAGGCAGAAAGATCACAAGTTCAAGGGCAGAGGCAGCCTGTGCAACCATCAAGACCCTTTCTCAAGAGAAAAAGGTAAAAAAGGGGGTGCAACTCAGTAGGAGCGCACTTGTAATGTATGTGCAAGGTCCTGGATTTAACCTTTCAGTAGAGAAAAAAAACAAAAAGAAAAGAAAAAGAAAAGAAAAAATGAAGTGTAAGGAACTCAAAATACATTAAGTTAGAATTCCTTTACCATTCATTCTCAGTTAAATATTAATTGACATCTGTTTTTAATGTTGCAAACATTAATATTAAATGGTTGTTCCATATAAACATTTAGTAAACCAAGGCAGTAGCATTTGTTATGTATCCTTCCTCTTTTTAAAATTATAATTATGCTATGGGAATATACTGAGATGAATGACTAATATTTGTAAAGTAGTAAACAGCTAATAAACTTTGTCAATTTCTAGAAATAGTCTAGTAGGCTAAGCCACCAAATAGAATGTAGTGATACCAGTTTGAAGGGTTGTAACTCAGAGACTGACATTAACCAATTAACAGAAGACTTAAAAACAAGAACGTCTAATTTTAGCAAAGTGACCATGATTAATGGCCTTTCACCCAATTTTCATCCACTTGGTTTTGTTTTAGAGAAAGGCAGAAGAAATGCTTCATACAATTACCAATTTCAAGTTAAGAGAATACTAGGCACATTTTCCCCTTTTAGACAATGTGCATTGCATCATTGTTCAAAGTCTAAAAGAGAGATAAGTAGTTGCCTCAAGTTCCTGAGGAATAGGATACTTCAAGCCATACTTCATGTGTAGCTGCTAGTTGGACTTTGTTGTTGTTGTTAGGGGCTGTCAAGTTCGCTTGTACTCATAGTAACCCTATGTACAACAGAAACACTCCCTAACACTATGTCAGGCACACATCTTTTTTATGTTTAAGCCTATTGTTGCAGACACTATTTCAATCCATCTGATTTGAGGGTCTTCCTCTTTTTTAATGACCAGCATGCCACTCTCCTGCACATGATGCCCTTCTCCAGGGATTGGTACCTCCTGATTACATGTCCAAAATACACAAGAAACAGTCTATCCATCCTTGCTTCCAAGGAGTACTCTGGTTGCACTTCTTCTAGGACTGACATGTTGGTTCTTTTGGCAGTCCGTGGTATATTCAATATTCATCTCAAGTACCATAATTCAAAAGCATCAATTCTTCTCCTGTCTTCCTTATTCAATGTCCAGCTTTCACAAGCATATGATGTGACTGAAAAAACCAAGGCATGAGTCGGGCACACCTTTGTCTTCAAGGTGACATCTTAATTTTTCAATATGTTAAAGATGTCTTTTGCAATAGCTTTTCCCGAAGCAATGCATCTTTTGATTTCTTGACTGCTGCTTCCAAGGGTATTGATTATAGAACCAAATAAAGCAAAATCTTGGACAACCTCAATCTTCTCCCCATTTATCATGAAGTTGTTTACTGACCCAGGTATAAGGATTTCATTTTGATGTTGAAGCACAATCCATACTGAAGGCTGTGTTGTTTGATCTTCATCAGGAAATATTTCAAATCTTCTTTACTTTCAGCAAGCAGAGTTGTGTCATCTGCATAATGCAGGTGGTTACTAAGTCTTCCTCCAACCCTAAAGCTGTTTTTTTCTTCATAAAGTCTACTTTCTCAGATTATTTGCTCATCATAGCAATTAAAGAGGTGTGGTGAAAGGATACAGCCCTGACACACACTTTTCCTGACTTTAAACAAGCAAAATTTGATCACACTCCAGACTAAAATTAACTTCTGGAATTATCTCTTATATCTGAGTTCATCAGGATGAATAGAGAAGAAGGAATTTTTGGATGCCTTTACCATTTATTTTACAAATGAGAATTTTGGAAACTCTTGAAATGTTTTCTGTTAGATCACAAACCTATTACTACCACTACTGGGTCCAAAGAGGTATCATATAATTGTATCTGTATGTTTCTGTTAAATACCATTCACTAGAGAATGTTTCATATAAACATATCTTAAGTTATACATGGACAGGAAATTTTTCCTACATAATTGAGAGCTCTCATATGAATAACAGTCCTAACCAAAGGATCTTTCTCTCCCTCTTCTTCTTTCTCCTCTTCAATGATTATCAGAAGACTACATATTGCTTTCTCTTACACTTTCAGATACCCCTTCTCAATTCATACTCTGGATTATGAGGAGTCACATTGCAATAACCTTCTTTCTTCTTCCTCACTTCTCTCATTGTTCTTATGCCAGCCGGACACCACTGGTCCTGTCCCATCTTGTGATGAAAAGCTCCTGATAATCTAAGCACATTTACATCTGAAGGACATGTAAATTATCTATGCTTTATCTCTTCATATACCAAAAGACCTGTCTTGTATATATAAAGACTTTGTATTTTCTTATAAAATTTACTGAATAAACAGGAGTTGGTTGAAGAACAAAAAGTAGAAAAAGTGACTCTGACAGTCACTGTAAGAAAGTAATCATGATCAGTTCCTGCAGAAAAGAAGTCTTATTTTAGAATTTAGATGGCTCCTAGTCTTACAAAGAAGGCTAGAGAACTAGGCCTAGCTGAGAGACTAGCTAATTAATTATACAGAAAGAATAAATGTTTAGGATGCCACCTCTGACATGTCCATGGTCATTTTCAGCAGCGCTATGAATTCCTTGCACACATAAAGATGTAAAGCTCACATTTGACGGGTCAAACCTGCATCACATGTTGACACCTATGCAAGCAAAAAGCAGAGTGTCTGCTGCCTCTGTTAGCTTAAAGGTCAATGGGGCATTGTTTCCTGACTCTTTTTGTATACCCAGACACATAAACTGCAAATAGGATGAATATTTGGTGGCTCCATGGTAAATACAAACAAATTCTTAAGGCAAAGATGGGAGGGGAATTTACTATTCTTGGGACTTAATTTCAAGTCTCAGAATATTTGCTCAGGTGTATGAAAAGACAAATAAGCCATGGTGGCCAAGGAAGTTTGTAAGATGTTATACACAGTGATTAAGATAGAACCAAAGTCTGCATGTTAATTTCAAGTTCTGAACTGCCAAATAAATTTTGGAAGGAAATCTTACTAAGCTGAAGACTGCATCCCATTGTCAAGAACTTAATCAAAGGAATGAGTCTTCATTCCTATAGCCAATGGAGAATAAGCATATCTCAATCATTAACCTCTATATTAAAGTTCATTGTTTTGTGCACCGACTTCTTTCATGTAGGGTTTCTGGAAAAGAGACCTGCCTTGCAGATAATCCTTGTGTCTCTAGGGGGCTTCAATTCATATATTCATCAGTCTTTCATAGTACCTGTCAAGGAACCCCGTGGACTTCACCAAGTAAAACCATTAGCTCATACAAAATTCAACACAAGTCACTGATTGTTTTTCAGGAGTGTTGGGAAATGGAGTTATATATACAGACTTGCAGCCAACATTCGTTGGTTGCCTCCTCAACATCTAGTTCCCATTTCTCTCATCAATTTCACACAGAATGTCCTCTGGAAAATCTCATTGACCTCATTCCAAGCTTTTTGAGTTGGAGATTTAGAAGGTGCCAGGTTTCAATTAGATAGTAAATCCTCTACTCTTACATGCATATTATAGTTCAAGGATGAGGACACAACCAAGATCAAGCCAATGAACCATAAGCAGACAATTGCTGAGGCCTCCAGAAGAGCAGTTTCTCTCTGTTTTTAAAGGGAGGTTTTCTCTTCCTCTGAACTTCATGATTTGAAGTTATGATGGTTGAGACTTCTATAACTACCATTGGGAAGCCACTCAAGACAATATCCCTACAAGAGGCTAGGACACAGCTACAGAAGTGCAAAGGAACACAGCCAACACTTGATGGCATCATGAACCTTTAGATCAAACTCTACATTAAGTCAGCAAGACCTCCCATTTTGCACCTACATAAGCCAAATTGGTTTTTTTTTTTTTTAAGCCAATCTAGGTTAGATTTTTCTATCTCACAAGACTGAAAGTTTCCTAATTCAAGATAAAACTGGAAAATCATTAGAAAATATAGTCTTACACATAAAAACAAATATAGTGAATATCAGACAAAAAATTGTTTAGTACACTGTGCATATATCAATCAGAAGAAATAGAAAGAATTGCCGATTAAGACTCAGTAATTATGTCAATAGTTTACAAATATCAACAAATGTTTTTATATATGACTATCCTTTTAGACTGAAAGTATTAATAAAAGGTACCTTAGACTTATTTTTTTCAAAAGCACATGAGAAAAATGCTTGTAGCTGACTCATACAGTTTAATTCTGACTGCAGAGTGAAGGAGTGAGTGTCTTAAAATGGTTAAAATTGAGAGAATCAAGCTTATGTCACTCTAGTATGTGGAAGGGAAATTACAGTGTCAAAATACATCTTTTTGCAAATAGCTATGTTAGTATCAAACATGGGTACACTCACCCCTGGAGTACCAAAAGGAGAAAAAGACAGACTCTTTACAGCAAAATATTTAAAAAGTAGGTTACATTTCAAAAATAGTAATTTTTAAACTCTTCATTTAATAAAACAATATGCAAATCACTTAAAAATTGAGAAAAATCACACATGAGTTAAACATATGGGAAATATAAAACATGATGTTAAAGGACTCAGTATAAAATTAGCCTATTCTTGAAAGACAAAGCAATGAACTCTCACTTAGATTCTGCAATGCAGTCATTTCAATGACCTTGGGCAGTACTTAGTCACATTTTTACCTTCAGTTACCCTGCACGTTTGTATGTAAGGCTATGACTTCACTCAAGCACCATGAAGAATAATATACCTGGTTACATGAAAATTATGAAATGCCTAATAACCTAATTTTATGACCTCTTTGAAACCCGATTACTAAGCAAACATGGCCTCATCATATTGTGAATCTTATATTTTTCTGTTTTTATTTTTTTAATCTTAATATTTTTGAAAATTAAGGTGATGAATGCATACCGTTAGGAGAATAAAATGTATATCAGTCTATTTTCATCATGGAGTGTTGGGTGGGAATTATGTAAAGTGAGTAAGATAACTCATAGGTTGCTGAAGTAGTAAAAAGTAGAGAAGTGGTACCAGTGTGCTAAGTGAGCACATATACCTATATTATGAAGTAGGCAAATAATTCTTCTCTAGCAACTGGCTAATGTACTGTAGAATTCTCAAAGCCAAATAGTCTATTCTCAAAAATAATGCTTACATTTTGGAGGTGGAAAGGCAGATGGCAGTGAGTTTAACATAGATACTGAGTTGGAAGAAATCTATTAAGTTTCCTTTCAATAAAAATGCAACAATAATCCAATTATCTATGTAGATAATTTCTGGAAAAAATAGATGTTAAAATTATAGTGTATACATATGTCTGTTTATGTACATACAAAACTTGGTACAAATTAAATGACACTAATTGTTTAGCACAAAATAAAATACTATTTATGATTTTTGTCATTGATCTAAATATTGCACACTAAGACAGGAATGGGAGCCTGGGATTTAGCTCAGTTGGTAGAGTGCTGTGCTGCAGTCTCTGAGGTCCTGAGTTCAATTCCCAGCACCAGAAAAATGGGAGAAGAGCCTAGCAATCCACTCCCAAGGCAATCCCGAAACAGTCAGCCATTGAAAACCCTATGAGGGTCGCTATGAGTCAGATACCGACTCGACGGCACCTAACAAGACAGGAATGGATGCATAATTTGCAAGTGTACTTGCCAAACAACTTTTTGTTATTCTACCCTGATCTTTTTGCTTTTTATACTATTGTAACATTAGATATATCTATAGAGAATCCTTTCTAAAAGAAATTTGGAGTGTTAACATGTTAAAACCACTGAAAGAGATTTGATAGTACAGCTACATGATCCATCTGTAGCACTACTCTGCCTTATATAAGGTCCAAAGGCACTGTCAACTGTCAAACACAAATTCAGGAGACACAATCAGATAGGTGCTGGACCATCACTGTTTTTATTGTTTTCATTTTTATTTATCTATTTTGATGGTCCCATCTCCTTTGTTACTGAAAATGAAGCTATTAAATCCAAATGTTTTATCAGTGCTACTTTCTTCATATTTTATCAAGTACTAGTGAGTAGCTTTGGGAGGAGGACATGGCAACCCACACCCAAGGCAATCCTGAAACAATCTACCATTGAAGATCCTATAGGGGTCGCTATGAGCCGGACATGGCTCGACGGCACCTAACAACAACAAGTGAGTAGCTTTATGGAATATTTATCTGTGTTTTATGTAGAATGTCATAAATATAGAATAATCAATATACTAATTTTAAGATCCCCAGCAGTTGAGATATTTTAAATTTATTTTTAGTTCTTAACTTTGTTAATATTTCATGTATGACTGTGCTCTAATTTAAGGAGCTGATTTAGATTTTTGGTTCTCCAAGTTCTTTTCATGGCACAGAAAATCTATATCACTTAGGCCACTTGTATTGGTTGTCCTCCCATGCAATTTTTTCAAATTTTTAATTTGTATGCAGTATATGACCTAAAAACATCCCACATTAGGGCAATTAAATTTATAACTCTATATTAGAGAAAATATTTGAATTTTCATGTAAAATTTAATAGAAATAGTCTGTAGTTTCCTTTGAAAAATGAAGGTTAAAAGCAAGTACAGAAATGGCAACAGTTAAATTCCCCCAAGTTTTCATTTGATTCTTTTGTCAGAAAAGTAGTGGAAGAATTCTATCCCTCTTTACTCTTCCTGATTACTTTCTAAATTCCTTTGTCTCAATCTTCTTCTGGAGTCATCCTGTCAGCTAGAAACAAATCATGAGTTTATACTGTATACTACAGGCATTCTTATCTGTGAGTATCAATCAGCTAAATTTTGTGAGGTAATGATTTTAGACTCAGTAAGCACTATTTTCTCCTTCCCCCCACCCCCCAATATTAAAGTAGAAACAAAAGATCTAAGATGTTTTCAAGGCTTGAGAAATTATATTAGTCATCTTTTTCTATGATAGGTCACAAGCGAGTGTAGTGAGAAAATAGATACAGAACATAGGACAGGAGAAACTTGACATTTTATTAACAATTCCATTATAATGTATGAGCCCATAGCCTAGCAAAAATCAAGAATAAATAAATGTCTTAAATTAAGCACTTGACATGTTATAAATTAATGTACATGTCATCATGCCCAAGGAACCAAGGAACATTCCTTGAAATATGATTTCAAACTATTGGATTCATTACATGAAATCCTCAAATAAATTTCCCTCAAGTTAAGGATAAATCCAAAATAAAACTAATACACATTCTCCCCAGTGTATAGATTGTTATCATCCACAATTAAGGGAAAATAATTTGTAAAACTGTATTAATACCAGAATGATTTCAAATTACATGAGAATTATCTTCCTTTTATAATGCTTTTTTTTTCTTTTTTTTTTTTTTTTTTTTTTTTTTTTTTTTTTTTTTGTGGTATTGGGAGTTGAACCCAGGGCCTCACGCTTGCATGCTCTGCAAGTGCTGGAGTACTGGGCTGCATCCCCAGCCCATTTTTTCATTTTTTGAGACAGGGTCTCGCTAAGTTATGCAGACTGCCTCTGGTCTTGAACTTGCAACCCCCTGCCTCCACCTCCCAAGCTGCTGGGATTACAGGCGTGCACCACCGTGCCCAGCTTGTAATGCTTATTGAATAGCATTGACATTTTGTCAAATATAAGAAAACATGTCAGGCGTTGTTGTTAGGTGCCATTGAGTCAGTATCTGATTCATAGCAATGCTGTGTTCAACAGGCAAAAGAGTATTGCTAGTGCTTTTCTACTATTCATAGTTTAGTATTTTCAATTGCTGATAGGTTTTTGAGAGTGGATTTCCGAGTCCTTCATCCAAACCTACAGCACCTGGTGTTCCCAGGTGGTCTCCCACCCAAGTACTAACCAGGCCAGACCCTGCTTAGCTTCTGAGATCTGACAGGATCGGCTGCCATAGGACTATGGCTGCAGGCATGTCAGGAATATAATAATTAAAATAACTTTCATTTTTCTGGTACACACATGTTGTTGTTGTTGTTAGGTGCGGTCAAGTCAGTATCCGACTCATAGCAACCCTCATAGGGTTTTCAGTGGCTGACTGTTGCAAGATTGCCTTGGGTGTGGATTGCCAGGCCCTTCTTCCATTTTTGTGGTGCTGGGAATTGAACTCGGGACCTCAGAGACTGCAGTACAGTGCTCTACCAACTGAGCTAAATCCCAGCCCTGGCACACACATACACAGATTAAAATAGAGGACTATTTTGGATGTTCTCACATGTCCTTCCTCAGTGTACTTTACAATATTTCCTGATTAATCATTCATGCATTAAGAGCAGTTTTACAGAGTGAAAAGAAAATCTGCAGTATGGGAGAGAATATTTGCTGACTATTTATCTGGCAAAAGGTTAATACCCAGAATATGCAACGAACACCAAAATGCTAACAACCAAGAAACCCATTTTCTGATTTGGAAATGGGAAAATGAAGTGAATAGACATGCCTCAAAAGAATAAATGCAAATGTCTAACAAACATATTTTTAAATATTTAATATAATTAGGCATTTGGGAAATTCAAATAAAAACTGCAATGAGATATATCTCACCTGGTTAGAATGGCTATTATCACACAAACAAAAATAACAAATGCTGGCAAAGATCTAGAAAAAAATGGAATTCTTGTACACTGCCCGTGGGAACATAAATTTGTACAGCCACTACACAGAATGGTTTGGAGTTTCCTTAAAAAGCTAAAAATATATCTCCCATATGTTCCAGGGACTCCACCTCTCGGTGTATATGTTCAAAGGAAATGAACTGAGCATATGAAAGACATTTGCATGCCCATGTTTATTGCACCACAATTCACAATAGCTAAGATAGAGATCAGCTTAGATGGTAATCCACAGATGGATGGATACCAAAATCGTGGCACCTGCATACAGTGGAGAATTATTCAGCCAAAAAAAAAAAAAAAAGGAAATCATGTCATTTGCAGGAATATGGATTAAACTAGAGGACATTTTATTAATTATCCACACACAGATAAGCACTGCATCTTCTCTGTCTATGTGCAAGCTGAAAAAATTTGCCTGAATTTAGAATAGTGATAAATAGAGGTTGGGAAGAGTGTTGGTTGTGGGGAAAAGAATGGCTGGATTTGATTAGTGGATGCTGGATGCATATGTGGAAATATGCTAAACATGATTCGTACATGAAGTTTACACACATTAATTTAAATTTCTAAATATTTTAGATAAATATTTTTTGGTTTTGATAAGAGCATCTGTGAACCGTGATGGTGCAATACTAAATTCTTCCTAGATATAATATTAAAATCCTGTTTCCTCTCAAACAAAACTAAAGAGCACCAGAATTAGATGAGAAAATTGATGCTCTGAGAGTTTAATAGTTTATCCAAAGCAACAAATGTCATAATGGGGAGAGTTCAAAATTGCAATGAGATTACACAAATTCTAAAATACTATAACCACACTTCAGGATAACTTCATATTTTTTAAAATTGGGACTTGGTGTCCATGGGCATGTTACACTTCCTTTCTGGGCAAAAAAATTAAAAAATAAAATAAGTCCTTCTATCTTTCCACTACTTAATATCTTAGACCCCTGAATGACTCTTTAATGGGAACATGCCTTCCTATGCATTCCCCCTTATTTTAAATACTTCATTGAACTAAATTAAACAAAGGAAATAATATAAAATCCTGGTCAGAACACTTACATTCCACTTTCTTTCTACATGCAAACTAATGATTTTTTTCTTACAATATAAATGATTGTCTCTAACTTGTGAAATAGGTTAATAAACATAGCATAATGTTAATATTCCCATATATGACTATCAGGAATGTTTACACATATATAATCATATGTAATTAAATGTAAGTAGGAATGTTATATTCAGTTGGATATCTTCACCAAAGAAATTGCCTTGCCTTTTTGCTTAGATGTTTCACTCTATTTTATTTTATCTATTTATCTATTTGTTTATTTACTTATTTATTTATTCATTTTTGAGACAGCATAGGCTGAACTAGAACTCACTATTCAGCTCAGGCTAGCCTTAAACTTGTGATCCTCCTGCTTCTGCTTCCAAGTGCTGGGATTACCAAGGGGTACCACCATGCTTGTTGTTGTTAGGTGCCATGGAGTCGGTATCCGACTCATAGGGAACCTCATAAGGTTTTCAATAGCTGATTGTTTTGGGATTACCTTGGGAGTGGATTGCCAGGCCCTTCTCCCATTTTGGTGGTGCTGGGAATTGAACTCGGGGCCTCAGAGACCGCAGTGCAGCACTCTACCAACTGATCTAAATCCCAGCCCACCACCATGCTAGGCTCAATTATATTGTTTTACACATGCATTTTCAGCAGTTTCATTGCCCTATGTCCAAGAAGAATCCTTAAAATTGTGAAGTTTGAGCAGTCCAGAAGAAGCAGGTAAGGTAAGAAATAACTAGTGAGATGGTATATCTAAGTTTCAAATTTTATCAATTAGAAAGAATAGTATCTGCAATAATAGCACAGGTGTTTCATTCAAATGGAATGGACACAATAATTCGAGGGCTAATTTAATTTTAAAATAACTATTATGCTCAGAAACTTATAGTATCCCCACTATCCATTCTTCTTATACAGTACATCCATAACTAGATTGTAATCATTAAGAAGCCAGAATTTCAATTTCCCCAAGAGATTGACACTTTCAGGTAATCTCTAAAATTTTAGAGGCAATTCAATCTATTTTGATTTAAAATTGATTAGCATCTTTGGAAATAATGTGTAGCGAATTGCTGAGCTAATCAAGGTAAATGGAGCCATGCATTAAACATTCAAGAATGTTATTCAATCATAAAATAACCCATACTTCCAAGCTTCAAATCAAAAAATTAAAGCTGCCCTTTGCAAAGCTTAATTTTTTCAGCTCATTAGTCTTGTTGTATACATTTATATAGTTATCACACACTAAAAACATACTCTTGAAATAGGAAGCAGCCTGCCCTTCCTATCTGGGCAGCCAATTAAACAAAGGCTAAGGAGGACAACAAAAACAATAATGATGATGTTAATAATAATAACAAAAATACAATTAATAAGTCCTGTCCCACTAATTTGGTTTTCAAATGACAAAGTGCTTGGTAGGTACACAAAACTTATATTAATTAGAACAACCAAAGTAGTTTTGGATAAACAATAGGGGTTAAATCAAACAATAGGAGTTGAATATAATTTAATTAAAGCTGCTGTTGTTGTTGTTAGGAGCCATTGAGTCAAGTCTGACTCACAGTGACCCTATGTACAACAGAATGATACATTCCGTGACACTGTCCCATGCCCAGCATTATGTCAGTACTTCTCTGCTATTTATAGGGTTTTCAATGGTTCATTGTTTCAGGTGTGGGTTGCTATGTCCTTCTACCATTTTTGCATTGCTGGAGATAGAACCTAGGGCCTCAAAGCACACAAAGAAAGAACTGTACCAACTGATTTATTTTAATTTTAAAATTTTAAAGCAATTTGGAAAAGGCCTTAGATCAGTTTGCTTTTAGCATAATCTACTTGAAGTAGGATAAAAGGAGATGACAGAGACGGAAATCTGGAATTATATGGAGTTCAGAATGTAAATGATACATAGAATCTTCAGGTTCCCTAGACAACAAGGAAAGGACAATTCAGAGGACAAAAGGCAAAGACACTTGAGCTCTGCTGTATTCTTCAGGTAGATTCAGTTTCAGAGTGACTCTAGGCTTGTTTGCCTGCCTATATGTAACCTCGCAGGTAGAATATGCATAGGTTCATTAAACCCTTAGCACACGATCTCAAAAGAGACATCTATGTTTTTATTTTGCTATCCATCATATCAGAAACTGGTAGTTTGACATTGAAACAAAATGTCCCAATTTTTTCTGTTAGCAGTTTACAAGTCAGAAGATACATCAAATGGGAACACAAAGTCACAGTGGAAATATTTATTTCCCTCCAAAAATCATCTTTAGGCAGTGGAACTGACAATATTTTTCAGTAATACTTGAGGGCAAATCAAGGATAGATTTAAAAAGTCTTGAGATATGTGATATTCCCATATTTCCCTCCAGTTAAAAAGATGCTTTTAAACATAAAGCATCTTTTCCACTGGGTGATAGTTTTAAAAATAGACTTTGGCATGAAAAGTATGTTTTAGAGACATGTGTCCTTACCATTTCAGACAACAACGTAAGCCAATCTCTCAGCCTGAATAATTAAAATGATAGGATCAAAGATTTTCAAACTCTTTAGAGCTAGTAGGAGAAAATATTTGGGACAAGAAATAAATGCAGAGGATTTTAATTTAATGGCACAGAAAATGCATTTAAAAATTACTATTAACACCTTTCTTTTGTAATTACATAAAGTCTTATTTGATCACTTCATGACATAAAATTGCACTCATTACACTGACAACCAAAATAGAAAGTAAGGATCTTTGAAGAAATGCAAGCATGTCTGCACTAAGAACACTGAAGATCCAAGCATGGCTTCTGGGCATTAAGCTGTAGCATGCTAAGATCACCTGGGTGTCCTGAAAAGAGGTATATTTATGGTAGTTTTGTTCAGTATATGACAAACAGCATGTAATCTCCTCTGTAAAAAGGAATAAAATACCCATTTGGTCGATATGAATAATTCTTTCTCACTATTTGACTCCATTTTAATAATATATGTCCTGTATTCACTTATACTAAGTTACATCAGAGTGACCTGAATAAGTCATAAACTCTAAAAAAAGGCTTTCTCATGTGCACAATCAAGATGATGTCAGGGACTGTGCCTTATGCCCCTCAGTAACTTCAGTGCCTGTGATGGGTCCTTTCATGAAGCAGGCACTCAATAACATTTGCTGAGTTAATGATTAAATGAATGGCTTCTCAAGTCAGTTGCAGTCATGAAAATACAACAATCAGTCACTAGAATGCACATTATAGAATTATCTAACCTTGTAGTTTCAAGGAGTCTTACTATAACAGAGCTTATTAAACCCACATTCAATTTAAAAATATCTTCTACAACAGTGAAGCTTGGTCATTTAAATCCCAGTTTAAAAATTTCAGTGATTGGGTATATTCACTGTTCCATTTTTTATTCAGCTCCATTTGTTAAACTTTCCTTGTTCAGGCACAAATTGCTTCCCTGCAACTTGCATCCTATCTCTGTCCTCTAGATCACACAGAACAGGAAAATTACCTTTCACCCTGACAACACTTCAAAATTTTTAAGACTACCATAATTGCCTCACTTATTCTTTTCTGGTTTAATGATCCCGCGCCTCTCACATTTTTACTATTTTCCAGTTTCTGGGTCCACTCTCCAGGTCTTTTATTATCTCTTGACAGTTTCCACTGCATATTCTCTAGTTTTCAATATCTTTATACATGTAAAACTCAAATATGAGGAAAATTAAAATGTAATTTGGCAACTTTTAAGACTTATCTCTTCCTTTTTGGCTTGTAGACATTTTATTTGGCTTGTAGCAGCTTTATTATACTGCACCTACTTGCAAGTTTTCATTGCATTTACCTCCCTGTAGTCTGAAGATATTGGATCTGTGCTTCATCACCATTTTTTAAATTTATCACTATTCTGTCCTATTCTCTTGCTCCTCAATTTCTATAATTCTAAATTGTATGTATATTAGGCACATATCACAGCTTCCTAAACATTTTGCAATTTTCTAGCTTTTTCCCTTCTAGGTTTTAATCTGGGTAATTTCTACTCACTTATTTTCCAGTTCTCTAACCTTTTTTAACTTGCCAATTCTATTATTAATCCATCTATTCAGTTTTTAATTTTCAGTCACTGTATTTTTCAGATTCCATTTCTTTGAGAAAATTCTCCATCTTTTCCTCTATTTCTAGAAAATAATAATTATAGCAATTTATAGATTCCCAACAACTCCAGCATCTAAATCAATTTTTAGGTCTTCTTTCCTTTCTTCCATTCATCCCTTCTTCCTTCCTTCCTTTCTTTCTTTCTTCTTTTTTTCTTTTCATTGCTGGTCATCCACCTCTGTTTATTTGCACATCAGGGAATTGTAAATGAATACTACATATGGTAGACAAAATATCGCAAGGGCTCTAACTGGTCTTAGTTCTTTCCAAGGAGAATTTTACTTTATTCTCGATGTCAGGTAGAGTGCTGACATCTTCACTTACATGTGGGTTTTGAACTTCATTGGAGCTCTTTTTTCTTTCCATTCTCCTCCCATCCTTCCCCAAGTTTGCCATTATTCCAAGATCACACTGCTTCTAGAGTTGCAATTGCCAGGGCCACTCTACTTTCATGAGCACTAAACTCTAAGTTTTGCTTCCCTGGGACCGCAGACTGCTAATATTTCCAATCAATTCTTTGATCTCTTGAGAAAAGATTTCTACTTGACTTCTGGGAGATTCACCTTGCATTTGTGCACCTTGAGCATTGACAAATAGCAGCAGAAGAAATGGCATATGTCAATACAAGTTAAGTTGTTGTCTGAGCTTTCTTCTTCACCCTCAAGCACTGATGTACTCTTCAGCCCTGAGTGCTAGAGTTTTTCTTTCCAAATCAACAAATCTTTTGCAAGCCTTGGCTCATACTTCTTCCTCAGTCTCTTTCCTTTGCTGAAAATGGGCAAGGGAAAGTAGAGAAACTGTGAAGATTCCTTCAGTGGTCTCTTCTCTCCAAAATATTGAGATTTTGATATGTGACTTCAACTCTGCAAAGTGCAGTGAGATTAGCACAGTATGAATGTGTTTCGTGAGTGCTTACTACATCCTAAGCACTGTACTAAACAACCTACAAAGATGATTAAAACAGAGTCCCCACCCTTCACCATCACTTAACACAGATACGTAGTGTGTGGCATGATTTTGGAAGATTCAAAGACAACATTTATTTAGGAGAATCTCTTCTGTTTGATTCTAATCAGAAATAATATCATTTTTAACTTCTGATCAAAATGGCAATTCACAATCATTATTAAAAAATGAAAAAATAAAGAATACTATGAAGAAGATTAAAAACAGCCTCTTGATTCCCACCAGGGGGTAGATACTGTATTGTGTATCCACCAAAATTTTGTGGATGGATGCACAGAAGGAACAAAGGAAAGACAGACAGAAGAAGGGAAAGGTAAACCCTAAGAGGTAGGAAAGAAAGAAAAAGACAGCCATAATCGTATAGGTTTATTAAAAATACCCAAAGTCAAAAGATCTATGAAATGTGTGTGGAAGAAAAAAGCAATGGTTCTGCCAGCACAACCTACAGGAAAGCTAAATTATAAAACAGCTAAATTATAAAGTGAGGTGGGAATAGTGAGAAGAGAGGAAACTGAAGTCTCAGGGAGCAAGAGAACAGAATTTCAAGAGGAAAACAGGGAATACTGTTGAGTGTAGCAAAGATTTCTTGCAAATATCCTCTGCATTTCAACTGCATTGTCTCAGCACCAGTAAGGTAAACAGAACTATAAAGACCTGAGTACCGGTGTCAAAGTCAGAATGCAGAGGAGTTAAGAGAAAAAGAGAAAGGACAAAAAGAAGATATCACTTATTAACTATTCTCCACGATAATTTGGACATGAGAGCAAAGAAAGAGATAAAGCACTCAAGAAGTGTCAAATAAGTTGTTTTGTTTGTTTTTGTTTTTAACTTTTAACTACGAAGGGAGTTGAGCATATGTAGAAACTAAGGGCAAGGACTAATCAGAAGGCAGAAACTGAAAATAATGGCAAGAGAACATGCAGCTAACAGAGTAAGAGATCTCGTTTAGATGTTATAATATAGAATGCAGTTCCCTGACCTGTTTGTATCCATATTTCAGAACAGGCACACATTAAACTTAAGATCAAATAAAGTCACCTCCTATTTTTCACAAGAATTGCTGTCAGGTTAGGATTTCTTCCCAGTACCTAAGGTGGATAGAAGTCTCAACTATGGTCTAAAATATGGGTTATTGTTTGTACATTTTGTAAGTAACTGTGGAAGCTTGTGGCAACTTTCCATTTTCTAATTAAAGAAGATAGTCATGGTCTCTTCTGCCATTGCCTGAGAAGAGGTTTCCAACAGATTTTAAGACAATAAAACCAGAAAATAAATATTCAATAAAATAATTGTTACATTATGGCAGCAAAATTAAGTAAAACAAATGTTTCAAAAGTTATAATTAAACATTTTGATGATCTGTGTACTAGAGATTATTTGTTGGACTAATATTTATTTTTTTTCAAATGCAATAGTTTTTAGACCTAACTGATCAATTCAAATAATGCTCTTCTGATTTTATATATCTTTAAATAAATTCTTTTTGTACCTAATTGATTGTGAAACACATAAGATTATCAAAACATTTTATTTTATAAGTAAGCAATCCATCAAATACACAGAGAAAATAATCTATCTAAACCTCTTCTCTTGGGTACAAACTATATGTATTCTAATAAGTAATTTCAGAAAAGTCAGGTAAAATTAACTCCTATAATATCGAGAGACACTGAAGATGGTTTACATAAACAGCATGTGGAATGAAGCTCATTGCTGCACAGCTTTAGTGAGTTGTTTTTGATTCTGAAAAATTTCTACAAATCAGAGAGACAAGATACAAACTCCATCCTCTCTTAGAAAATTAACCATGAACATTAACTTGTATTTTTCATAGAGAAAAATTTGCTTAGTAGTTTACAAAGATGTATTTGTATAAAGCTAAAATAGAAAATGTTCTCCCTTTTTTATTTTTCATTTTTTCATACTCTGTAGTAAGCTTTAATGTTGTGCTCTAATTCTGCATTCTGAACTCTTCATCTGAATTTCTGAATTCTTTTCTTTCAGAAAAAATGTTGCATACACCCGACTACAACTGTACTTGGAGAACTAATCTTTCTGATGGGCAGCGGGTAAGTTTACATGTTTGACTGAATGCTATGATGCTATTTTGGAAATCTTATTATTTAAAGCAGATATATGGTTGCTCAGAAGTACACAATATGTATAACTATTACATTTATATGAGTCCAAGCATTTTTCACCATCATTTTTATGGTAGTCGTAGAAGTTATATGAATCATATTTTCATTAATTTGAGGGGTTTTGCCACTTAAAGTGTGAAAGAAAAGTATGAAAGAACAACAGTAAAACAGAAAGATAACATAAAACAAAGAATGTTCTTTCCAGGGCTTAAATATAAATAAATTAAGCTCATATAATCTGCAGTCCTTTAATTTACCCTTTAATTTAGGGTAAAATTAATTTTTGGAAGTATGGAAAAATGCGTAGGAAATTAACATTAAATCTCAAGTGGACAATACTGCACTTTGGATTTGATAACTCTTTTTCAGTGTGACTCCAAACACAATCACTCTGAAATGAAGATAGAAGATGTATGATTGCAATGATCGCAAATGTGTATGTGCTATATTATTCTTCAAAGGCCAATTATAACAAAAGCCTACATTAAGAGAGAAAGGGAAGCAGTTTAACTATTTTAGGCAGTCAATGGATAAATAAAACTTTATTAGGTATGTGACTTCTTAACCTATCTGAACCTCAACTCTTCCCCTCTAAAATGTGAATAAACACATAAACACCACCAAACAGAATTGTTATGAGGATTAAAGAAATTAATCCATAGAAAACCTTTACCACAATGATGGCACAAAAGCATTCATTGTTGTTATTCTAAAGCATTAAACTAATTAGTGTTATTTCATCATAGCTGGGAAGACTCTTACTTAAGATTCAAAACATGAAGCTGGACGTGATGGTGCATGACTGTAATCCCAGGGACTCCAAAGGCCAAGGCAGGAGGATCGCAAGTTCGAGGCCAGAGGTAGTCTGCATAATTTAGTGAGACCCTGTCTCAAAAAAGTTTTAAAAAAAAGGGGGCTGAGGGTGATGCTCAGTGGTACAGCACTTTCAAAGCATGCAAGCATGAGGCCCTGGGTTCAACCCCAGTACCGCAAAAAAAAAAAAAAAAAAAAGGAAAAAAAAAATTTTAAACCTGTAAAGACCTATCAAACATGGTGGCAGCATTGAACGTACTTACCCTTTGAAATTAAGGAATAATTATTTCTTATTTGTGACATCTATCCTGATTTATGTGAAACCAATCTATACTTGAATCAAATATCCTAGGTGGTTCAGGGAAATGTGTGCAATTGTATTCAGAAGTCTGGAAAACACAGGCAATAGATCCTAAAAAAGACTTAATGAGAAGATCAAAAAACATCACTATGATCAGATGCTGCAGAAAATTGACCACCATAAAGATTATTCAGCAAAAACCACCATATCCAAAAACCCCATATACAACAAAGGAGGAGCTCCTTCCAAGGGTTTTGAGCCTTACACATATTTTCAGGCTAACAGTGCATAGTGAGGGGGAAGAGCTACAAACACATATAACTTGCTTCAAAAAGCAGCCTTGCCCTCTACACATTTTTAGTTGCCCAGCTTTTTTAAAGGCAGAGAGAAATATTTGCTTTTCTTCCTAATACATTAATTACTATTATAGTTATTAATATTAAAGAAATGCATATTTATTCATCTTAATTGGCATTGTAAATATTCCTCCTACTTGGATTTTGTAACTTTAACAGTTCCTTACCTGGTTCTCTTCTGTTCTTTATCTCTTCTATGGTCACCTCACTCTCCAAATTTGCTTCAACAGTCGAGTTTCTTCTATGTCCACTGAATTTTTCTGATTGTTTTCTATAGATTGTCTCTAATAGATTTAACTCTCATCCTAATTAATACCCACAGATCTTTATGCATAGGACTTCCCTCATCCCCCTCCCAGCACTATATTTGCAGGGACCTATGTAGCAAATAAATCTACTTTAGTTTGTTTCCATTATATGATATTCACCCCTTATACCCGTGTATTGAAACAAATCTGTGTTTGCCAGTGGTAGTAACCTTCCACATTCCCACTACTGAGCTCTTTCCCACTATTTATACTTATGAATAGTTTTTCTTTATATTTCTTAAAACCTTTTACTAATGTAAGTAATAGTAGAAACAATCTCATTTTATTAAGGAAATTGATTGGCTCGGCCAAATTAAAATTCAGATATAGTTTCCATAGATTTGAAGTTTTATCCAGTGCTTCAAGCAGTATTATCAAGGACTTGATTTCCCTATGCTTCTCTGTTCTGCCTTCCATGGAATTAGCTACATCTTAGGCTCCACACAGTGGCCCTCCGAAACAAAAACATGCCCTTGTTCATAATAGCAACATGCTTCCCTTGACTCCAGTCTTCTAATCTTCATATCATACTCTCCATCATAGAAGGAGGTATCACTTGACAGCATCCACACAATCCTAGTATGATGTCCCTCTGGGCCTGACTTATGTCATACATATATCACTGAGTCAATTACTGTGACCAGAGGTTGGTCTACTGAGACAGAAGTATCCTCAAGGCTTCCCAAGACACAAGGCTTCGAATGGCATAGAATTAATCATTCACAGGAAAATTGGGCTGCTGGAGAATGGGGAAACTGGCCCTGGGAAGGAAAGCAAGTGATGTCTGTGAGATTACACACTGTGAGCACAGATCACATGGTACACACTTGAGTCTTCTTCCCTGTCCTCCTTTCCTTCATTCCCACAATATTCAGGACTTCAGAAGATCTGTAGTACATATGTTGGGATTTATTAATTGACCAATGAGTATACTTCCAATCTGAAAGACACATTTTTGATGAAATGGTTTATATCAATTTATCCAGCACAAGGTTAGAGGCTTAAAAGACAAGGTAATAGAAAAAAGTGTATCATCCCACCCATATTTGCCACCTCTACAAACATGGTGTACATGCTCAAGACACAACATATCTAGAATTTAATTTGAAATGAATGTACTATCATGTTCTATTTTAGAACATTGAGAATGATGCCCTCATTTCATTGTCTATACCTTGATCTGTTCCCCTATCATTTCTATATATTTTCATTAACTATAAACAGCATTATTTGACTGGACACATATTTAGAAGAGAAAATTCTTTGTTATTGACCATTTTATTAGCTCCACAGTTTAGCAAAAGATATCCTGCAGAATTGGTCCAAAACACATATTTGTCAAATAGCATTATTATTCTATTCTTTGATTGATAAAGACAAAGCAAAAAGTATAGGTTGGCATTCCTATAGTCACAGTTGAAATACATCACTGCAAAATGTTCTTCATAATTTATAAGAAGTTCTTGTTTGAGCAGCCTAACCCTTTTCCATCACAGTAATCAATGGGGTCTGAATATGCCTAGGGAGCCTTGCCTACCTGAAAAATATGCTGGGAAAAAAGATCCTATGGGTGAGATGTAAGGTTAAAGGCAGTGAGCTAGCATTGAAAAGGTAAGAGAGTTTAAGAGTGAGGAAAAATCTGTCACTCTGATTGACCTATAGTCTTGTCTTCAGGAACTCACACATAAATTCCAGGGTAGAGGTGTGAATAAGCAGAAGGCTGGTAGCTTCAATAAAAGCAAGTAACAATGAAAAGGGCTGGCTCTGCATTCAACAGCTTTGGCTCCAATACATAAAGTAGCCTTAAAAGCACAGTTTTCTTTACGAGAACACTGGCTCTCTGAATCAGGTCTGGGGAGTTTTGAGAAATGTACTGGGGCAGCAACAGCAGTAAAGGTGGAAACTGTCAGAAAACCCGTGACAGAACATGCAAGGACTACACTGAAACAAAAAATGCTAACAGGATCTTCTTGATTATATGGAGAGAAAAAACGAAGGGACCAAATGTCTTACAGATAAGTTTGCAGAGCTAAAGGAGCATAATAGCTCTTTTCTTGTTTTAGTCCTTTGCCAATGACACAGGTAAAACCTATAGAAACATGGATTGTGTCTCAAAATTAGAAATTGGTTTGAAAAGTTACATGCCAGGAAACCACATTAATATACCAACATGGCTTTCATTCTTTGTTTCCTCAGAATCTATTGCCATCATTAGGATTGCCAAGTGTCTGGCATTTATTCAGTATGTCGTATTTTATTTCCTAATGAGGGAAAAATATTTTTTAAAAAAGCGGTCTTATAAATTCCATTTTTATCACTTAGACTATTTCTTCATATAACAGGCCACTCTAAAACTGGACCTTCATATTTCTGAAGCCTTAGCAACTAGAAATAGAAATAAACCTGCTATTTGTAAAACTCACAGTTACTTGCTTTGGTGGTATAAATAAGATAGCAACAACTCTTTTCTTAGGGTGGATTCTTTGTTCTGGAAGGAATCATTTGGTTTTGTTTTCCTTTCTTGGACATGCAAATATAAGTTAGGAATTTAGTTTCTTTAGAGTAACTCCTAATTCTGGAAAATAAGGAAAACGCAAAGCTTAAATAGAATGGAAATAATGCACGTTAGGGGGAGGGGCTGCTTTTCTAAAATGACTTTGGGAGAGAATTGGTAATCATTGTGAGAAGTTTGTTAGCTTCCCAAAAACTCTAACACAGGGCTTCCTAACCCTGTGCTGGAGAAACAGTAGAAGTGGCTCTCATTTGGGGAGGAATGGATTTCTGTATTATGGCAACAGGCCAAATAACAGACTCAGATAATGGATAATAGGAATGGTCATATTCCATATGAAGCATTTAGAGTCAAAAAAGTGGATAAAAATAAACATGAAAGGTCCAAAGTGAAATTTTTTCATTTTTTTAATTCTCAGTACAATACTTCTAAAGTCAATGTACTCCATAATAAAAGCCACTATATCAGTCAAAATTTTAGCTACAAAAGTGGTACATAACCAACCACCCACTCTCAAACTCAATCATTTAAAACAACCGTGTTTATTTTCACTGTCATGTCTTTATTTAGGTTGGCTGGGAATGTGCCGGCCTAAGCTGAGAGCCCTAGACTTGCCTTCCAAGCTGGCTCCACTATCTCCTATGCTTCTTGGACTAGTATGCTAAATGGGCTCCCATGTCCATGGCAGGGAAGAGAATGGAAACCCAGCCACACCCTGAAAGTGACTGTATGTAACCACATCTGTTACCATCGCATTGATCCAAGTAAATAACATGGTTCACACCCAAATTGGGAAAAAAAGTTTCCTCCCTCTAGTTGACACCTAACAACAAGCAATAACAATTTGGATGACAAACAAAGACACAAGGCAGAGGGTGTAGATGGAGACAAGATGAAAAACTGAGGCAATAATTTACTACAAAGATATAGCCAAGCATATCGAAATTTCCAAATGTAAAATGTGCAAGTGTTTTATTAAATACAAACTTAAATGTCTATTACTCTTCTAGCTGGTTGTGCTGTATTTATGAAGCACATCTGTAATCCTGGATATTATATGTACAAATGTAATGTAAACATTACCACAAAAGAACTGAAAGGTAATAACTGGCTGGACATGCCTGCAATCCCAGTACTAGGGAGATGGAGGAAGGAAGAGTTTGAGGTCAGCCTAGGCTATGTAGCAAGTGAATTACTAGCTGGCTTCAGGTACACAGTAAGACTCTGTCAATAAATAAATAAATACATAAATAAATAGTAATTTTCTGTGTATTCTGAAGCATGAGTTTCTTGTGAGTCTTACATTGCTATAGCCAATAGGAGTTCTCAAGTGTCCTGCCACCCAGAGTGAGAGTTCACTTGTACTCCATTCACAAGTTAATCATATCAGTCAAATAGCCAACCATATGGAAAAGTGGAAAAAAGTAAGTGCCAGGTTATATTTGTAATAATGTTAGCCATACTTGAAAGTTTAATAAGGTGAAAATTTTCCAGCAAGACAATTCAGAACTAACAATAATTCCTTATAAGAAGTAAAAGGCTTTTCTTTAGATCACCAACAATATTGACAGCTCAGCACAAATATTCTATATACCTTTGTCATCAAGAGATTTTATTGGTCTCATTTCCCAGAATATATGATCTTGTCCCAAAATTAGTCACATAAGAGAAGTAGACAACTTCTTCCATCTGTTCAAAAGTAAAATATGGCACTAATTCTAAGCATGTAATTAAAACTTAAAGACCACTTCATGGAAGAATGGCAGATTTAACTGGTTAATCTGTGAAGAAAAAAAGGCATTGAATAGCGGTCAAGTGAGTGAGAAGAATTTAAGAACTATAGAACCTAGAAATGGAAGTTCCTTCAAATGTGTAGCCTGTGCAAATTACACCAGCTGTTGACACAGAAGAGAGATGCTACTATGAAATTCAAGAATTAAACTGAAGAGAAAACCTGGGGCCTACTATTATACATCGATACCTCCTCTCTGTAAGAAAAACATAAAAATAAGCAAAAGCTTGTTACAGTAGTAAAATATGTCACATTACTATTTAAATTCATTAGAGACAGATGGCTAATTTGACTAAGCCAACCTTTGTTTACACTGGAACTGATCCATTGATCTTGTGCCAAAAATATCATGGTTGAAACTTCCCCCTACTTCAGCTACTACATTAATTCCAGGTTCACTGCATCTTAAAAGGAACAGGATTAAGATTTCAACATATTCCTTGTGAATTAAAGAAATCATATGAGTTCATACTAGTAAATATTTAGGAACCAGACTTCCCAAAGACAATATAATGAATAATAACCATGTTCAGCACAAGTAGGCAGATTTGTAGCCTCATGTATTATTTATTTGATAAGGAAAATTATTGTTAAATGAAAAGTACTGTCACCAGCATAAATGTTTAAGACAATACAGATTCAGGTAAATAGAGACTATGTTTTTCTATTTACAAATAAAACTAAAATGCTAGACTTTAAAGTTCTAGTTATTTAAAGGAGTTAAACAAATATAGGAAGTTTTGAATCTATGCTATTACATTTTACCTATATGCAAATATATGCTCTGGACCTACAGTTTAGTGATGAAATAAAATTACTGATAACTTTTCCTACACCAATGTTTTATTGATGTTTGACTGATTGATTGACATGTTATCTAAAACTTAGGAATTTTTTTTCTTATATTTAGTAGAATCTGGCCAGTAAATTGTTCCACAACTTCATTATTCAAATACCAGGTGATATTCAGTAACTTATTGTTCTAAAACACTTAATTATAGCTCAAAGTATTCCAGTCTCATAACCAGACTAAGTAGAAGCAGAAATTAACTTTCTTATTGAGGTTTGTTGTTGTTGTTGTTGTTAGGTGCCATGGAATCGGTATCTGACTCATAGTACAACAGGCAAAACACTATTGTCAGTGTTTCTCTGCTGTTCATAGGGTTTTCAATGGCGGGTTGATTTTTGGGAGTGGGTTGCCAGGTTCTTCTCCCAAGCCTACAGCACCTGGTGTTCCCAGGCAGTTTCCCATCCAAATACTAACCAGGTCCAACCCTGTTTAGCTTCTGAGATCTGACAGGATGGGATGCCAAGCACCATGGCTGCAGGCTGTTGAGGTTTAGTATAACATAAAAAGCAAACAATGCAACATAACTCACTTGGAGTTCCTTACCTACAGGGTTTTCTCACAGTAAATAATTCTCTTTTCCTGACAGACATAATGATCTACATGATCTTCCAATTACATTTTACTCTTTTTACTTCCAACATAAATCTTATGACACCATGTGTGTGTGTGCGTGTGTGTATATGTGCATCTCTTTTCCTCTCTAATTGTCCCATTGTACTCTAAGTTATGTCTAAAGTAAAAGTTCCCTGTCTATACCACATGATTGCAAAGCAATTTCCCACAATTTATTTGAGTAATGGCACTTAATTAGTGAATATATATGTGTGGGTGTGAGTGGATGAGTGTACCAAGAGAACATAATTGGTGTGATATCTGGCTCGACATACATATTATAGATGAGTATGTGTCTCAAGGCATGGTCACTTTTCACATAGAATGCTTCAACAAATGTGTATGGCCCTGAATTATGCCCTATCTTTCTATTCTTTACTAAGTCCACAATCCTTTGCTAGCCAAAAGGGGTTCCATTGATGTCAGCTGTACTCTGCCTCCATCTACCATGCTAGTATCACTCTTGAGTTTTCCAGTAACTGCAGCCTCCTGCCTTGGCTGGTTTTTGCAACATGGTACCTCCTTGGGAATATTGAAAAGGTAACAATGTGTCTTTAAGTTTCAGAATTAACTTTTCTGCTCTCACCCTCTGTATCATTCAGTGTCTACTCAGGAGTCAGAAACTATGCTGTGTTGAGATAGGCACAGTGGCGCATGCCTACAGTCCCAATGACTCAGGAGACTGAAGTAGAAGGATTGAAAGTTCAAGGCCAGAGTCAGCCTATACAATTTAGTGAGATCCTATCTCAAAAAAGTAAATTAAATTTAAAAAAAGGACTGGGGCTGTGGCTCAGTGGTGGAGCACTCGCCTAGCATGCATAAGGCCCTAGGTTCAACTATTCAGTATTGAAAAAAAAAAAAGGATTTGAATACACAAATTTAATTAAAAAAATTTAAATATGGGAGGCACTTATATCTCTTATTTATAATATATTTTGTAAGTATATTATACATAAGTTATACATATTTAAAGGTGTAGTGAAATGACTAAAGAAAATTCTAGGGCAAAGAGCAAATATACAAGGGAGGAACAACTTGGATGGCTGGGGAGACCTCCTAAATCTACCATTCAGATCACACAGGAGGAGTTACGATTGCTGCCCAGTGGATAGTGGAGAAGTCCACTGACTTGTCCAGTCCACAGCTGATCTACAGTTGCTAGGCAAGCAATAAATGCCCCTTAGAGTGCAGACAGGTTTCAGCAGGTTGGTAGACACAGAAAAGGAGGCAAGGCATTGGAGCCTACTCATCAGCAGAGCAACAAAACACCAACTCTATACGCCATACCACTGGGAAACTCACAACAAAGTGGTATACTAGATTGCATGCTCTGGGTATATGGCTGAAGCAAGATTCTACCAGATGTTAAACACAGGCAATCTTGTAATAGAATCAAAACACAAAACACAATCATACCAGAACTAAAAAGAGAAACCTTCTTCATCTTTCATCACTGTTTTAGTTCTTGTTACTGGCAAAGCTTTATTTCAACATCAGTGAAAAGGAAAAATGCTTAGAGGGTCTAGCTCCATTATAGCAGAACAGATTAAATAAGGGTGAGTTTGGCCTAGAACATCACTCAACAATCAAAACAGGATTTACCCTAACAAAGAACTAAGAACCTGGTCATCCATATTTTCTCTCTTATTTTCAGTCCTGCCTGTACCCATACTTACAACCAATCTGTTTCAATAAGGAATATAGATAACTTAAAGATGTCACATTGAAGATGAAGGTGCACCTGACTCATGCCATAGTATTTTCAGTCACACCATACGGTTATGAAAGCTGGACATTGAATAAGGGACAGAGGAGAAGAATTAGTACTTTTGAATTATGGTGCTGGGAATGAGTATTGAATATACCATGGACTGCCAAAAGAACAAACAGAACTGTCCTAGAAGAACTGCAACCAGAGTATTCCTTGGAAGCAAGGATGACTAAACTGTGTCTTATGCATTTTGGACATGTCAGGAGGGACCAACCCTGGAGAAGGACATCACGTTTGGGAGAGTCAATGAATACAAGGAAGACCCTCAATTAAATGAATTGACACAGTGACTGCAACAATGAGCTTAAATATAAGATAGACCATATACCTGGCAGTGTTGAGAAGTGTTTTGTTCTGTTGTATATAGGGTCACTATGAATTGGGCCCAAATTGAGAGCACCTAACAACAACAACAACAACAACTGAAGAACAGAAGTTATTTGTATCAGAGAGAATGGGAGGATATTCAGATGAGGCAAATCAAGTTTACCACAAGTAAGTATCAGAATTTAACTACATAGTAGGCATAAGGTTCCATAAACTTTGTGGGTCAATGAAAGCATTGAGAGAAGTATTGATGTAAAAGATGCATAATGGAAAAAGCCAATGATGTATTACTCTATACCCCATCACCATTTACTAATAAAGGGAAAAAATTATGTTTACTCTTAAATGCTATTGTTTAAATATTAGGCACAAACTCATTTACTTGGTAGCCTATTATGTATGCTCAGGTAGTTCAGCCAGTTAAAGTTGTGGTGCTAATAATCACTTAAAAGGCATTGCAGATCTGTACTTTTGTTTACTGTGTGCCCCCACATTGGTCCCTTTAAGGATCCTATAACACACATGAAAATCCATTCTGAGGATCTTTACATAGTTTTTCTCACAAGAATCACCCACTCATTTTCTTCAAATGTCACCTTTTCAGTAAGACTTTTCTTACCTACACTACTTAGAATAGCAACCCACAACCTGTCCCTTTCCCTGCTTTATTTTACGTCTTAGCATTCATCAACAATACAACATATACTGTATTTTATTATTTTGGTTATTATCTGCCCTCCGCATAAGAATATAATCTCCATGGATGATTTCTTTGTTTGTTTGTTTATTGTAGGTCCTAGATCAGTGTCTGACAAGTGCTATCTACACATGCCAACAATAAATCTATGTGGAATAACTCTTACTCTGTAATCTAAGATCAGATTGTTTGTTCTTTACTTTGGATGTTAAAAAGAAATCCAAATCCCTGATGTCATGCAGGTTAAAATGATGTCAAGCAGGTTAAAAATAAATACTGAATCAGGGTGAGGTGAACCTCTGGGTAGGGTGGAGAATACATGTACTATCTGAAGGGAAGAGCTTTTGAAAATTGACACTACACAATAATCACATTTTGTCATTTTCAGACTTTTTCACACTGAGAAGCAGCAAATAAGGGCTTTAAAGTATATTTTCCTACTCTGGAGTCAGCCTCAGCAACCTAGAAGTCCCAGGAGTTTCCCTGTCTGGGAACTGGAATATTAGGGAAATTCCTTCTTTGGTTTCTAAATCCACTCTTCCTGAACTGATGTTCAAACTCTTAATGTTTAAGTATTCTCTCATATCAAATAAGTTTTGTCCACATAAAGACATCATCATCCCTTCCCCTGACCTCTTTACATTACTATTTCAGTCTTTTATGCTAGCATACCACAAACATTAAATTTTCAGAAAGAGCATCTGCTTTGGAAAGAGAAGAATGTGTGGTGTTGAATTATAGTTCTATTTCTTGGTTGTGTGAAAATTTGGATAAATTTCTACATCCACAGCCTTTAGCTACCTCTTAGACTTTGAGTCCTCTGTAAAGCACTCCATTTCAATCTTTTTGCAAACCTGGCCAACAGTTCCTAGTACTCTCCCTGGATGTCCTCCAGACCTTTGGCTGTTCTTCCCCTGTATAGTGCAAGTCCATTCCTGTCTAATAGTGAGTTTCACATAAGGTTCCTCTGTCTTTTTTAAATGAGAAAATAGTGTCACTAAGCTTCATTTTGCCACATAATGTTCTGGTTTACTGAGCTGCTCCCTCAATTCCTTATCATCTGCTTTTCTTAATCTAAAACAAAAGAGATGGGAAGACAAAGAAGAGGAGGAGGAATAACAAGGAATTATTTTCTTGCAAAGTATCCCAAGTTGGAGGGAAAAGAATTGGTTGTATAATCCTAAAGACCACTTGGGTTCCACACTTCTGTGTCTACAGAGTCATAGCCCATCATTAAGAGAGGAAAGAGAATTTTGCAATGAACCAAAAGATTTATTTTCAGAAAAGTATTTATGCTAAATAGTTGTTAAGGCTCCAGAAACACTGATCATCAATCATACAATAGCAGATTTTAACTTTTTATAATACTCTAAGAAAAACTTCCAGATAATATTAACACAATTTTTACAGAATCTTAGTTGTTTGAATACATGTATGATAGAAATTTAGCTTGCAAATCCTTAGGGGAAGATTTATCTCCTAAGTCTATTGTATCATGCAATTCAATAGTAGATAATTAATATACCTTTTTTGGTTAATGAAAGCTAATGTTTCCGAGACATTCCATATCTCTCTTTTGCATAGTCTGAGGTATTTTTCAACTTAAATTCTTCTCTTTATTGCTTTATTTTTTATTGGAAATTTTTAATGTACAACTTAATGTGTTTCATTCTGACATGCATTTCATTGTGACATTTCCATATATGCATTTCATTGTACATTGCACAGATAAATTCCCCCTTACCCTCTTGTGCATTTTTCCCCGAGTCTCACCCCCCCACACACACCAAAGGTCTCTCTTCCATTTGCATGTATTTGTGTGGAAATATTTTTCTATATATCCTTGGATCCCAATTATGTTTAAGGTTGAAACTTTTCCTGTAGTGATCTATCTTTCTACATTGTCAGTAATATTACATGAATAGCCCATTCATATTATTACCATTCTTCAGTATTATTGGTATTATTATAATTATTTCCTGAACAATTAAAGTTGGGCTGTTCACTTTGAGGTTGCCCTCTAATTCCTCGCTCTTCCCTCTTCCTCCTCCCTTCTCCCATCATTCCTTCCTTTTGCTAGAGTCCTGCCTCCTTCTTTCTGAGCCCTAAATTGTCCCTTCTCAGCTAAGTTGACTTTAGCTCCTTATTATGTTCCATTTAGCACATCACTGTAATTCTTTTACTAAGATAATACCCCTAATGTTGATTTAAATTAAGGTGCTGCACTATCTTTTTGCAGAAATGATAGATGAATAGATAGATAAATAGATAGATAGATAGATAGATAGATAGATAGATAGAGTTGAACTAATTATATGTATCTTTGGCTGCCACTTAGCATATAAGCTTGTGCAAAGAATGCTACCTAGTTCTGATAGGAGAGTCCAGCAGAACTGCTGGTTGCAGATAGTCATTTAAATATCTAATGCACTTCAACTGGCCCATAAATTAGAAGGCAAGAAATGTGCAAGTAATACAATTCATATAAAGGAAAAACAGTATACGAAAGAAAGAAAGAGAGAGAGAGAGAGAGAGAGAGAGAGAGAGAGAGAGAAAAGAAAGGAAAAAACTTTGTCTTCTAGGCATCAGTAATACCTTAAAATGAGTAGAACCTATACATCTATGATATTAAAATATCTAATTTTCTTAACTGGTAGGTACCTCAGGAAAACTTAAAGGTGAGAATATGTCACATCTAAAGCAATTATTTTGCATTAACTTTGTGTGCCATTAAGCAATCCAAATTATTTTTATTCACCTGCCAATATTTCAACCATCTCTTGTTTTCTTGGTGTTCATCCAAATGTTTGTTTTATCATGTCATGTTCATTCTACAGCTAAGGCAATTTCTAAACATTAAGTTCTACACGTGGACTTCAGGGCATTAATAAATGATAGGCATTTCAATAAAAAAAAGTATTTGATTCTCTTTATGAGTTCATAAAAGAGACATTCAACTTACAATCTCTTTCTGTTATTATGCCTTTAAAAGACATCTGAAAGAACTTTCTGGAAAGAACTACAGTTAAACTTTTCATGAGTTGTGTAAAAATTCCTGGAATGCACATTTGATTAGTCTACTGCCACATAGTTAAAGTCAGAGGTTTATTATAACTGGTCCAGTGATGTTCTTTCAGCTTTTCTTTAATATTGGTAATGTTTCGCATACTTGCTGGTAAATTCAGTCATGAAGATTGTTATTACTGCCATTATACTACATTCAAGTGCAGAAATTACAGAGTGCCTAGAGAGTATATAATGTATAGAGAGAATAGAGTATATAGAGAATATAGAGAATACAGAGTGACAGCATTTAAAATCATCCCTCAGCTGAAGAAATATCATTTAGGTTTTGTTTAATAGCTGTCAATTTATAAAGTTTTGCAAAATTACTATCTATCTATAAGTCAGCTGTAGTAAATATGATTCAGGTAAATTAAAAATAACTTCTGACACAAAATTCCTAAATTTATAATAAAAATGCTATTTTATTCTCATATTTTATATTATCAGCTAATTCTTGGATATCAGCAACTGGTTAATGTAAAGAAATGGCATGTGTTGTGCTGAATTAGCAATTAGATCTATGAAAGTATTTCATCTACTACTACTTCTAATAAGTAGTAATGTATTCATGCTTTTTAAGAAGCATAGAAGCTTGTTGTGGTGGTTAGGTGCCATCCAGTCATGTCCAACTCATAGTGACCCTCATAGGGTTTTCAATGGCTAGTTGTATTTTGGGATTGCTTTGGGAGTGGATTGCCACACCCTTCTCCCATATTGCAGTGCTGGGGATTGAACTCTGGTCCTCAGAGACTGTGGAACAGTGCTGTACTAATTGAGCTAAACCCCAGCCTGCACAGAAGGTAGGAAAACATAAAAGTGTGTAGAACATAATTACTGCAGGTGTGAAAGCATTACAGTCCACATCAGGTACACGGCTCACTCATTTACCCTTATTACCTTAAGAAGTTGAAGCAGAGAGTAAATACTAAAACCTTAAAATAAGGAGATAGTTGGTTATATAGTTAATACAACAGTTCAAGAGAATTAAGGACTTAGACATGATCTAAAGCACTTAATTTAATGTAAACCCTGAGCTGGTGACATCATCAATTTCCCAGTTTTTCCCCATGGTTAATAAGTTAATGATGCTTATTCTTGCCACTTCAAATGAATTTACTCAGATAATTCAAAAATATCATTCATTTACTCATGATCTCTGCTTGTGTTATGGTCATAAATCATCTAACCTAACAACCAGACTCCACAAAAATCTATAAATCATCAAGGAAAAATGTTTGAAAGATGCAACATAGGAGATTAAGCACTAAAATATCATTTAGCAAAGTGAGGATTACAGAGCACTAACGCAGTAATATTTCTAAGAAAACAGGGGGAGAAGTCAATTTATTTCCTTTCTCAGTGACAGTCCGAAAGTAGATAATATGTAAAGTTTTTTTAAAAAAGGAAAAAAACTTGTGGTAAGCAAACATGGTTAACTCGTTAACTTCATTTAATCCAGTACCTTTTCCTTATATTTACCCTGAAACATTTATCCCAACTACTTCATTCTTCTCCCAGAATATCTTGAAGGTTTGAGATTGATTCATATAAACTCCTAATACTAAATTTATTCAAGAGTTAATGATGAAAATTCACATATTTGAAATATAAAGACTGTAGAAAGTACGTCAAGGACTAAATGTTGGGGTTAGTATCAACAGTGAGAAAATAACAGTTATCAAAAATCTTATTGTATTCAGGTTTAACCAGTTATAAGACTAAGTGTTTAAGCACCTTTGATTTTTACAAAACCATTAGCAGGTTAAATTATACTTCACTAACTTGCTTTCCTGATGTAAAATGTACAATCTGCATATTTCAACCATGTAAGCTTGGGCTAACAACTATAATAAGATATACATTCCCTAAAATGCATATGTTTTTAATTGCCAGAAAGAGCAATACAAAGTAATCATTGACACTTCAAATTCAGTTCTGAATGAGTGGATGTCCTGGATAAGTCAACCAAGTCTGTGAAATCTAATACCCACCCCTAGCTAAGATGTTTCCTTTTGCAATAGTGTGATGCTATTTATTCTTTTTGTTTGCTTTGCTATTAGTGATCTTGGTTGGCTTATTTGTTGTACATGAGGTCAGTCACTGATGGGTCCAGAAACATGCACTACATTTCAGGTCTATGTGCTAATGATCTCTGAAGTGCAGGATTGTGAGGACTGCCCCCACTACAGCTGATGCATATAAGCAATGCCAATCACATCAGTTCTCCTACCCAGACTATAGTAGAGAATAGAAACAAGACTGTTTAATGGTCTTGTACCTATACAGAGAAATGGGACCATGATAGTGATATCACAGGACCAGTATGGAAGAGCTGATCCTTCAAACTATTTTAGGTTACTCAAGATGCTTCAGGTTCAAACTGGGCTTATTTTTTAAAATAAACCAAGTTTTACTACATTTAAACTAGTTTGCCAATAGACTGGTATGAAGAGAGGTGAATACAAAATAATCATCTACATTATCTATACCAACATAAAGCTATCTTAATTTTTTCAATGAATATTTCTATTATTCAACTATACAGTATCCATTTCAGCACACCCAAGCTTTGTATTGATATTGTAAAAACCTGTCAAATTCTTTGACATATTTCATATCTATGAATTAGTTCTAAGTCAATATAGGTCGTGTTTAATAATATTTGTGTACATAAAAGACAAAGAAGCAAGATTGATGCCACTAAAAGCTGATGGAGGAGCCCTAAACACATTTTGTTGTTGTTAGGTACCTTCAAGTTGGTTTCCAACTCATAGCAACCCTACATACAACAGATGAAACACTATTGTTGTTGCTTCTCTGCTATTTGTAGGGTTTTCAACGGCTGATTGTTTTTTGGGAATGGGTTGCCAGGTCTGTCTCCCAAGCCTCCCAAGCCTGTGGTGTTCCTAGGTGGTCTCCCATCCAAGTCCTAACCAGGGCTGACCCTGCTTAGCCTTAGCGATCTGACAGGATTGGATGCCACAGTGTTGTTTGCAGGACTAACTGTACTTAAGTGTCCATATTTACTGGCTAAGAGGCAGTTTAACTACACACCATATAATTCATTAACATATATTTTTAAAGAAGAAATCTCTAATTTTTGGTCAAATGGACTCAATATTTGGTTTAAAACATCACATAATTTTATAGATTAGTAAAGATTAGAGAGAGGGGCAAGGGTCATGTGAGAGGCACAGGATACACTCAAGTTTGCAAAAAGGAGTATTCCAAGGTTCAGGATATATTTTAAACAAGATTAAAAGCCATAGATTAAAGGTCCGTATATATCAAAAAACAAATGAAAACTGCAAGGTGCTACTTATGGTGCATCATTAACAGGAGTGACTTTCTGTCAACAAACCTTTCTTCTCTAAAATAGATCTCAAGTCTGCAATGTCAATCAATGACATTTAAGGTCTAAGGGAGAAAGCAAACCTGCTTGCATCTTTACACTGAGCATTTAATAATGATAATAATATACGCCACCAGCAGTCTCAGGTACAACATTGTACTAAAATCGAAAATAAGGGGATAGTGTGTGGGCTTGAAAGCAATGTCTATTAAGTGCATTATGAACAATACAAAAATAGTTTGATTTCATTGAAATGTTTGCCTAGGATTATTATAACCCACTATATAAGTAGGGTATGCAATGTGGTGGTAGGCATTTTGGAGGAATATTTAGGCGCTTAAAACATAATCTCTGCTTTTTAAATGATGGTATGATGGTGGAATGGAGAAGAAAATACTATATTTAGGAAAATACAATTATCACTCTAAATAGTATACTTGCATGTTCAAATACAGATATACTTTTATGGTTATTCAGAAAAGGAACAATGATAGACAGTAGAAAAAATACTTTACATACAAAATTACTTTTCATACAAACTTGTAGAACACAGTTTATGCACAATGATAGACATTAACAGACAAAAACATCTAGCAAAGATAAAAATGTGAACTAAACCAATAAGTCAAAATCCAAAGCAGCGTGTAAGTAGATAAATGAGAATTCCTACCAGAAAATGGGGTATTAGGTAATAAAAAAAGGGAAATTTTAGAAGACATAATCAATAATGTGGACTGATTGAGGATAATATTTGCATCTGAAGATATAATCTCAAGATATATAATTCAATATGTATAAAAGTTTTTAGTATATGTGTATTCATATTTATTTGAGGGTGTGTGTGTGTGTATGTGTGTGTGTGTGTGTGTGTGTGTGTGTTTGTATAGGCTTAGATACATATCTACCACAGAATCTATTTAAGTCATAATATAATTGAAGCAGGATATGATAGTCACTGGATATTGAAATTGAAGAGAACCACCATATTTCTATGGGAAAATAAATTCAAAGCCCTTGTTTAAGTCAAGAGGAATTTATTCCATACAAATGTAACATTTTCTTTGCCTCCAACTCTACTCAAAGGCCATTAAAAACAGAAACACTCTAAAGTAAGCCTCATGAGGATATCTCCTTGGTTTTGACAAGGGGTCTAGACATCAAGGAGAATGGTGGGAAGAGAGGTATAGGGACAGAAGCTGAGTGTCAGGGATTTCATATACTTTAACACCTTAAGAATATTTTTGGTCCTGCCAGTTCCAAAGGTGTCCCTTTCCTTTTTGCCAGTGGACCTCCAGAAAGGTAGGGAGTTGAATCTTGTTCACATTAGAGTCTAGTATCATGAACAGAACCTAATTCATTTTAGGCACATAGTAAATCAAGTGAATTAATGTTAGCGTCCTCATTAATTTTTATTTTAACCAAGAATATCCTCTATACTCACAAAGGAACTAAACAGTTTGTTCTCACAAATTCTTATCAGTATATATTTTTGAAAGCA